>OU744720.1:10225205-10825205 GCA_916613615.1 Steromphala cineraria | reverse complement strand
CCAGCATGATATTGATGCAATGAAGTCATTTGATTTAGAATTTTAGAATGGTAAATGTAAATTCATCAATGAAATTAAGCAATCGAAATACAGAATAATAAACAGCATAGTAGAATGGCAAATTGTTTAATGTTTTAATTACCCTTACAGGAAAGGAAGTAACATTTTCAATAATAAACCTTGTCAGGGTTATAATGACCTAAATGCACTCTTTTACAAACATTAAGTTTGGACAATTTATTTAGTTTGATAAAATGTATTTAAGTATGTACATATGGAATGAAATATGTAAAAATTGAAGAAAATATACAAATTCTCACAAATGCACAAGCATGCCATTCATATTAGATAAATGTATGGTTGATCACAATCTTTCTGCAAACTTTCTATGAATAAATTGCACAAAAGAAAGCTATGATTGACAAAAGCTGTCCAGGTTGAAAAAAAATGAATCAGATGTAAGTTTTTAAACACAGTTGCAGATCAAGTTCATATCATTTTTTTTCTAGCTCAAAGAGTCATATCAGTTCCAAGTCCATCAAAACGAAAATTATGAATATAATCTTCCAGTCATCCCATTTTTATATGCTTTCAAAACCATAAATTGGCCAATCTTCACAATGCCATATTGCATAATAGTTCGCACATTGATAAGTCACTATTTATTAATTACACTACTACGACTCTCACGTGACTGTTTCATTGTTGTTTTCCTTCTCACATTTACCTTGTTCATTAGGAATATTGATTTTAAAATTTAAGTTTGTATCCTTTACACAAAAGTCTTTTGATAAAGATGAATCCTGTTCACAAAGTGATTGCTGTTGTTCACATTCAGGTTTTGAATACTTCTCTTTAACAGGGGAGATAACCAGTGTGAAATTTGTGCTCCTTGTTTTTGAGATGGTCCCTGAATGTTGACCCCATTCAATTTCCTCTCCCTCAGAAAATATAAGAAACACTATTCCCCCGAAAGCATATAACGATGCTGTGATGAAGAAGAAAATCCTCCACTGGCCCATGGATGGCTGAAATGAAAGAAAATATCGATGAAATTTAAAAAAAACCTTTTCTGAATTTAACCTCCATCATGTATAATTGAACTTTCACTGTTGAGAAAACAGAACTTCAGTCATCTGTGTGATGCCTTCTTGTTTCAATCATATAAGACTATGAGATATAACTAACTATTTGATGAGGAGAACTTCTAGGAGCTTTGTACATCTCGTATGGTTGAAATATTGCCCAAGTGGCGTTAAGCTCAAACTCGCTCACTCACTCGAGGAAGCTTTTGAAGGAGTGAGTGAGTGGGTGAATTATTGTTCTACGCCGCTTGGGCAATATTTCTACCATTAGCAGCGTCCTTTTGAAAGAACTGAGCCAACTTGTAACTAGTCATAAGAGTTGAATATCTTCCTTAGGAAGGACAAGATGTAGATGCTCCATAACTGGCTCATCTCACCACAATTTATCATTTGAGAGCAACTTTCATCAGATTTCTAATTGAACTATCAAGGTCAGATTCAGAAGCCTAAAGAGCTAACACAGAACAGTTCACAAAATACAATAGGGTTTGAGTTAGCTGAGATTGTGATTGAAACAAGTATGCCCGACTCTATGGGTCTAAGTTTCAACCTCGCAAGGGATTTCACCGAAACAAATACGAGAATTTGCACTGTTGCAGTTATTGTGATCCAAAATATTACATACGGTATTGATATATTTATAATATTTATTGTCCACTAACTAAAAAAATGTATCCTATGCAAAAGAGATTGTCCCTGAAACTCAGACACTCACATTCTCGTTGGTAAGGGCACCTGCTACTACTGGTCCTATGAATCCTGCTGTGGTGCCAAAACTGTTTGAGATGCCCATCAGGAGACCTGCACACACAGATTGTCATCATTTAGTAATGTTTCTTTCAATATCTTGTACTTGGAAAGTTCTACGATCTAAGGTTTTATGGTTTTTATGAGCTGACTTAAATTGCAATGTAATAGAGATGTTATATTTATTGCAAATTTAATATATTCAAACCTTACTCATGCGAAACATTAAATTTTTTCAATTTATGGTCATTTGGGTTTATTCTTTTAATTCAATGCAACACTCACTATTCAATCAAATTTATCTAAACATTCCTCTAAAATCTGAAGGTATGAGAAACAAAGATAGTCATACAGTTAGATCATATTGTTCACAAAATTATCAAGTAATCATTTTATTGCGGTTATCCCCATGGAAAAATGCAATAGGGGTACCAGTATGTTATTATAACCTTTTACCAAAATATCAAGTTGTTAGAACTATTTCCTTGAAATCAAATAACATTACCTGCAAATCCAGGAGCAATGTCGATGTGGTTGACACTGAATCCTGCCAGGGTGAAGCCACTCATCCCCACCCCCAGGGTGAGAAGTGTCACAGCCAGGGTGGGGTCACATCCTACATACCCCACCCCCACCATCAGACCAGCCGGGACCAGCAGACCTGCATACATCAATAATATGTGGAATTTAATATGACGATCTTTCCTCAAACTAATACATGCTCAAAGCACTACCTCCAGGATTACCCCAAAGCTTCTGCTTGGCACTAATTGTGACCATTAAGGTATGTACATCTTGTTTGAAGGTTCCCATCTGAATATCTTATTGGACTGAGTGTAATGTGGATGTAGTGCTTTGCAAAGTGACAAAACACAGGATGAGACCATGTTTGGGTCTCCACTGGGTATATGCTTGAAAATGGTATTAGGATCTATATAGATACCGAAACCACTGTTCTATGAAAACAAGAAATGGGATATTCATTAAATCTTGTACCTTAAACCCTATAACTTCTAGAATGTCATTTAAACAGTCCACTGGGATTCGAACCCTGGCCTCTTGCATGAAAGGAAGACATGCTAACCACTACACCACTGTGCTGTTTGTGAAATGAGGGAGATACAAGAGATTACACATCAATGAAAATCGACACCAGCTGATGACTCATAAGAGCTATCTCTATATCGTTGAAATTTGAAAATTTTATTCCTCGGAATTTGGTCGATGATTATCAGATTCACATTTTTCCATGAATTTTTGCAAAATTTGCCATTTGTTACTATTGAGTCGTTGTAGCTAGATTGAAAGAGAAAAGTCAATTTCCAGTAGGCAGTAGACACTGAAGAAGAGCAATTTAGGAAGATAGAAATGAAAACGTTTGAGACAAAAGTTCTCCATCGTTACCAACCCAACGAGTTCATGATCTTCCTTGTAGTGAGAGTAGAGAGGTGTCTGTTCTTCAGGACATCCGCCACAGGACCACAAATACAGTTGGTCACCCACAGCACTAGGTACGGCAGGGCGGATAAACCTCCGTTCTGGAATATTTTGATTAAAATTAGACATGTAAAAGGTGTTAATTAATTCAAGAAGAATTTTCAGCGCGACATGTATTTTTTAATGCACAAAGATCCTGCACGACCTTGTTATCGCAGTTAATGATTATAATCTCAATTTCAGTAAAGATGCAGATATGTAAGGTCTATTTCACTCAAAATGGTTTTTCATTTTATCTTTTCTTGATAAAAGAGAAACAAATACCAAAATGCTTTGTAGGCATATCAATTTAATGTACATTTCATTTTACGTATCGCCGCTAATGGCTGCAATATTGCCCAAGCGGCGCTAAACAATAACTCACTCACTCATTTTACGTATGTTATAAAAAGTATTCGAAACAATCATGTCTATTGAAAAACCATGTCAATACCATATACAGAGTGTATCATGCCATCATGGTTTTATGCACAATCACGGAAGATAAATGTACATCTTGGTCGCCAATATGCTATACACATTCACATTTTGGAGGTAAAATGAAAAACAAGGTCTCGAATATATCCGATATTATAAGGATAACAAGCCACTCTGCAAAATGCTCGCAGTTAGATTTTGTTTATTAACTGATGGATAGCTCGACGTTATAAACTGTTATTAATTCAAGAGCAGAGGCGTTGACTACAATTTCATTGAATAGCCAAACACAGCTGTCGCATTAATTATCACACATTCGATTTCCATCATATCCTTTTAAAATGGATCATAGCGTGTAATCAATTGAGTTATCAAGTAACACGGACATGACGGGAATGTAGAGGTGAGGTGATCTGGAGTTTAAAGCCGCTTTCAAGAGTATTTCACTTACATCGCGGCTGCTAGTTCTAATGCAGGGAGAAAGCCCGCAACACCATTGTGGCTATGTATTGCGGTGAAACCTGCGAGCATCGGCTGAACCAGCGAACCATGGGTGATACTGCGCTAAAATTCAGTGTAGCATATCACCCAAACCTTACTGCGTGTAGAAATGCAGACAAAGTTTTTGAGCCCCTAGCGGGATTCGAACTACGGACCTCTTGATTCCAAGCCGAACAGCTAACCACTGCACTATCCCGCCCCACGGGAATGTAGAGCCGACAGATATGGTCTGCACCCCAAATGCGAGCTCAAAGGTAACGATCTAGAAGATCTAGGAGTTGTATGGACAATCAACTTCTTTAATCTACAATAAA
This sequence comes from Steromphala cineraria, assembly GCA_916613615.1. NCBI lineage: Eukaryota > Metazoa > Mollusca > Gastropoda > Trochida > Trochidae > Steromphala > Steromphala cineraria. The sequence continues at coordinate 10,820,644 of OU744720.1, read as the reverse complement.
AGAAGTTGATCAACTATAAAACTCATTGTCTCCGTGATATTTTCAAACTTATAAATGGTTACTGCTAGAAAGTGTTTTCACTCGTAAAAACAGATGTCTCATTAAAACACCCTTTCAGCTGAATTTTGTTTTTAACTCCTTCTGTTTTTTCTGAAATAAAAAAAAAGATCTTTCTATAAAACAACATAAAACTTATTCTTGGTTATATTTATGAAACTAACTCTTCACTTCAAAAAGGAAAGGGCCAACTGGTGCACTGGGACCCCAATAATATGTAATTGAAAAGAAGTTGAAACCCCCAAAAGGCAAATCTACATGATATGAATTTAATGAAGATTTCTCAAGTAGATTCAGAGTTTTGCGCCTGAACGAATAGGAACGCAACTTATGAAGTTGTACCAATAGGCCTATGTCTCCCGACCTTTCCGGGCGGGGATAGGAGGGACGGGTTATTTTTCGGCAAATATCTTTATTTGGTAAAGATGTAGACGTCCTTTCTTTCGGATACTGCCATTTCCCCTGTTTTCAAGTTATTTCATTTAAAGGCACCAATCCATCGGCTTTCATCAGCCATCTTGAAATGTTAGAAAACAAAATTTAATGTGCTGTGTTATGCTATATAAATTGGTTAACAAAATTAAAAAATAACTACTTGATTGATAGAAGAGGCGCATATTTACAAATAATACATAATCAAAGTTATCAGAAACGACAGCATTTTGTCGTAGTAACGCATTCCACGATCGTAGCTTCGAAGATTTTCTTCATTACACGATGTTTAGATTTTTTAGCGATACATATTCTGTGTCAAATTGTAAAATCTTGAACAACTAAAAATTCTAACCTGACTTGACCCTTTACTGAACCTTTCTAGACTCAATATCGGAGTGAAACGGGAATTATTGAGGCTAGGTTAACTTAAACTGGAGCTTTCGTGATAAATATATAAGAACGCTGACGGAGCATGGCAACATGAATCGTAAAGAGAGGTTTCGTTGATTTTTCAAATGAATGATAACAGCGTACTGTCAATCGGTATGTCATCTCACAATCTGAAATTTGCCCAAGCTGACATAAAAATGGACTTTTTCGGTTCCCTCGACATTAAAGGGAATCAACAACCTAGCTTGTGAAACCTAATTGACCATCGTTAATGAGAGCGTCCAGACGGGTATAAGGAGGGATCACATGACACAAACTTGGTACTAGCTGTCAACTGTAAGCGGTTCGTTACCAAACGATTTCTTCCCTACCATGCATTTACGACTCTTTCGGGGCCCTGGTAATAAAACTCTGGTAGTTAAAAATTCGGGTTGCAGACCCCCTTTAAGCTTAGCAAGCAGTCTATTACTACGCGCGTCAATGAAGTGATATTATATTTTATGAACTTAATGCTCATGCATTCGACTAAGGAGCTGGTTGTTTGTAGATCGTAAAGCAAGTCAAAGGTCATTGGTCAACAGAGCAATAGCTTCTATGAATCACTGGGATTTGAACCGTGTCTCTCAAAAGGTTACTCAAGTTATTTCCTCAGAATTTACATCTGTAGCTGTCTTCTTGGTTAGAAATGCTAAATTCTGGTTCGTTGAAAGCCAAATGAGACATGTAATCTACAATTCTTCAATTTGAGCATTCAATCTGTTTCAGGTTTACAACATTTCAGAAAACTGGAGTCCTTTCGCCTGAGTGTTGTGCACATAGGTCTTAAAAGATAAGAACTAGTCGAAGATGTAAGGCAATATTTTGATCGATAAAAAATACGTCCTCGTAGTTGTGTATTGATCTGGATATTTAAAGTACCGAGAAATGGGGCTAACGAAAGACGAGTTTCAGAAAGCCAAACTATCAGTTTGTTAAAGGGGCAGTAGCACGTGTTTTGATTATTCTATTTTATAAACTTTCACTGATAATTGAAAGTTAATGCTAAATGTATTATTTTGACAGTGTCAAAAGTCGTATTACACAAGTCAATCATCCATAGTCAGAGGGCAAAGTATGAGGATTCTCATAAATTCCATTGGCGGCCATTTTATGTGAACACCTTTAATTCATTTTTTGTAAGAAAAAGGAATCGCATGGCTAAACTATACATTTGAATTGTTCTCCAATTAGTTTAAATACATTGTCTTTCAATTGGAACCATTAATTTTCATTTTCCTGACATCACCTTATTTGCCCCTTAAAACGTGCTACTGCACCTTTAATGCAGATGAGCTTGGTGATTAAAAATGATTTGTCGATACATAAACAAAAATCTTGCAGTTAAGCTGGCGGGTTGTACCTGCGTGATGTCGAAGCGGAGCACTTCACTCATAAACTGGGGTAGCATGGTGAGCGATGTAAAACACCCCCAGTCGTAGGCGAAGTGAGCAGCTATGATGGCCCACACGGCAGGCGTGCACAGGATGGACAACCAGGGGGCGTTGTTGCTGTCACAGGGCTGAAACAATTATACTGCTTTGAATATCTTCATTGCATGAAATGAGTCGACGGTTATGTGCTTTTTAAATATTTGGTTGACTCCTACACCATGACGAATGTTTTAATCGGGATTTCATGAATATTGATTCTCATGTACACAATACCCATTTTTGAAACAATAGTGTTTGTGCATAAAATAAAAAAAATTCTCAATTTATTTTTTCATTTTACTCTTTTGCTCTCAATCTTGTGGTGAGGTAAATAATCCATAACATAAAAATATATACAGTCAACTTTAGGGATGCAATTTTCATTGCACGAGAGAGCTTTAGTACACAGATTGTCACGATTACACGGATAAAAGTCCAGAGCATAATATAGACAAAGAAGAGTTCAAGCTCTTATAGGGAAAGGCATACTGCAACAGAAGCTTCCAAATTTGGTTGATACATTGGCAAGGTGAATTGCCCTGTCATGACTTAAGTTCTGAAACGTCACTATTATGAACTTAAACTGATAGGGCAGTTTCCAGAACAAACCTTGAACTGTTGACACATTTTTGACCTTTGACATATTACACCCTAACAGCATAACTGTGTCATTTAAAAGACACTCCGTGAATTTCATGATTTTATTCGTCTTTGATATGGGCCAAATGACCAAATATAACGTTGTAAAATGTAACAAGTGTATGTAAATTGATACTTTTAAACTAACATTGAATAACAGGATACTAAATTAAAGTATCCATTTGAACAACTTGTCACTATTGTCAGTCAAATAACCTTGAAATGTAATCCATTATGTATAGCATATCGTTACCAAATTGGTCACGTTTAATTATTCATACCTTGGTATACCGGATACGAGTTTTGAACTTGAGCTGTGACCTATATCATGTTTTATTCATAATGTCAAGAATTTTTAAATTTCAAGTATTATGTTCACGTTTAATAGACAGTGTTCTGTGCATACCACATCCTTCAAGTTGCATGTTGTAAATTTGCCGTCACGTATAAGTGTCATTGTTTGGGAAGCATTAACAAATTGATTTGTATGAAACCCACGGATAATAAACGCCTTGGGAATACTTTATGTTGTTAAATGACAAACACTTTTTCGAAAATTAAAAATTCGTCATGGTTACTTTACAGAACATTGGCCAACAACAAAAGCTGTATAACATCTTATGAAGTTCACCACATCATATCTCAGGTCATGCTGTATCGGTGTACTTGTTTATATACGTGCATACTCAACAAATGTCATATTGCCTATCTTGGCAAATGCCTTTTCTCGCTTGTAGCAGGTTAGTTGCTGAGTTCCATATCACGGTCTTAATGTTCTGCCAATCACCTGTCAATAACCTGCAGGATGAGCCCTGAATGGTCAATTCGATAGGTAGGATGAAATAACCTGTTTCTGCATCTAGCTAGACTCAACATGGGAATGTAGCGAGTATTATTGAGGTTAGGATTAATTAGACTGCAATCTCATTCAAATCAGATCGTCGAAAATTTCACTCCTACGTCGCTACGCTTCTTGCAAAATAGGGACGTAGGAGTGAAATTTTATATCTGATTTGAATGAGATTGATTGATAACTTGCAGTCATGTGGGAAACCGGAAACAAAATATATCGATACGAAATCTATTAGTGGAATTCATTTCATTGGTAATTACATATAGGGCGGACGATGCTTTTGCCTTGATATACATCAGGGTCTTGTGGGAGCTTCGAGGATACTTGTATGTTCATAGCTTGGTAGTTATCTAAAAACATAATGTTTAACATTTTTGTGAGCTATGACGGTTCAGTTGATTAGAAGTTCACACCTGTCTTCAATTCACCTGCAGTCTGTTGGCGCCCAGTGAGGTGAGGATGTATGACTTCTCTCTCTGGGAGATCCTTGGGTGTAGACTCGGCGTGTCATACACTAGCAGCGACCACAACACCGTCCACATGACTCCCAGCCCGCCTGGGGAAGAACATGTAACGGTTCTAAGAACGTATAGACGCTTCAAGTCTAAGAAAATATGGCAGAAATGTAAATCCAATTACTGATCTGATGAATGATAGTAGATTTAAATTATTGGTTTATACACCAGACCAAACTTACTCTACAGACTAGGGAACAAGGGAGTCATGGCGATTTATACAAAAGTGTTAATTTTTCAGTCTAAGTAAAGCTAGCCTCAATAATACTCGCTATACTCCCATACTGAAACTCAATATGGGAGTATAGCGAGTAATATTGAGGCTAGCTTTACTTAGACTGTCCATTTTAACAAGTGGACACAGGCATGTGTTAAAGTTAAGCATCTCAGAGCTTGCAGCAGTGGGTAGTATACTTCCAGTAGAAAGAACCACTGTTCGGAACCTTGGTTTGAAATGTTCATCGCGAGGAGAGAATTAAACTGTTCTTGACGGTTCATGGTTCATGTCCTGCACTGTGAATAAGGGTGAGCTAGCATGGTCAATATCCGTATTATCTGGGAATGAAGACAAAAGTAATATCGACTCACCGAAGACATAGAAGGCGGCTGGCCACCCCCCGAGGAAAGACTGTTCACACAGAACCCCCGTCAGAGGCATGGCGACAACAGTCCCCACCTGGGCTCCTGAAATAAACGACTTAGTGCATCACCAGTTTTAAAAGATAAATGACAGAATTCGAAATTGTTCTTGAAGATAATTGTAGTGAGGCATTGTATTTTCTTTGATTGGTTTTGTCCGTATTTTTTCTTCTTTGAAAGTAAAGAAGTTGTTTATCCATAGACTATTTGTCCCCCGCCTTCTTCTAGGTTTCAAAAACCCCGCCCATAATAATATCACAAAGTGAAAATTCGATTTTATGGATTTAAGCATATCAAAATATTTTTCCACTAACGAACTCAACAAAACACCAAAACTGAACCTGAAATCCTGTATTTCCAAAAACGAGAGCAAGGAATGTGTCTTAGTTTAGTATTGCTATGACAAAGACGCGAATATTTTTTTAAATTAAGAAAAAAAGTCATTTGATTCCGAAAAATACACCAGTATCTTCTTTCAAACCTTAATGAACATTTGAGACTACTATCTATTGCCGCATGTTGAATGGAACATTGACGCAACGTTGCAACTGGTTGGTAAAGTTCACCCACCTGCGTACGAGAAGGCAACCAGTCGACTCCTCTCCTTGACGGGCGCCCAGGAGGACCAGATACAGTGGATAGACGGGAAGGCGAATCCCTGCAAGCAGAACAGGGAGCATTTTATTACCTATGAGGGCAGTCATATCTAGGATCATATTTTTTATATATTGCCCTAGGGCAAAATATCACTATTTCATTGTGACGTCACGTTATAAACAATGCTTGACGTCACGGTTCACACTCGTGCCTAAATATCAGTATCCCTCGCTCTCGCTCTGGAAATACTAATATTTAGCTACTCGTGTCGTAAACATAGTATGTCATTGACACTCATATAATATCCTCTATATAATACCTGTAGGTGATAAGTGTAAAACGAAATGGGTCTGAATACAATGATGTCGCAACAACGCGGCGACGATATTGCTATTGGTGATTCGATGTCATCTCAATTGAGAGGGTTTTTGATAGAGAGGAAATATAAGCAAATTGTCAGAGACGTAGATTACATCGAACCTAAAGGATAACAGGTTTGATGGAATGTCAACTTCTTTACTACTATATATATGCGACCTTTGGTGAAGATACTAGCACCGTTATCAAGCAAGTGATAAATGTCACTGGAGCAAGGAGAATATGCAGGTGTGAAGGTATGTTTATACATATGATTGGTTTCATGTTTAAGATGTTTTAAAAATAGACAGGCTTAGTGACAATGATAGATCACACTATTGGTACCGTAGTTGCGAAAAATAGATAAAATTTATCTTTGAGCAACTGATATAGAATTAATCAGTTTTCCCTATCAGTCAACGAACTTCGTTGTGCATCGATTAACTTGGCCAAGGCAAGCGATATAAGAAAAGATTTAAGCCCAACTATGAAGACACAACGACATATAGGCCTACAAGACGCTGAATTATCACCTGGGCGACTCCCTGAAGAACCCTGACGGCGATCAGCGCCGAGACGTCGAGCGATGCTGCCGCGGGGGTGAGGAGACTGAGAACGGAGGTGACGAGCACTGACCCCCCGAGCACACGCTTACCTCCCACCCGGCCGGAGAGCCAACCCCCGAGGATCTGGGTGAGGCAGTACCCGTAGAAGAAGGAGGCGAGGATATGACCCTGAAGCCTGGGGTCCCAGTCAAACACACCGCCCTGCAAAGAGGATGGTTAATAATACAACGTTTGCTTTAACTCAAAAGCTTCTCTGAAAACATCATTCTGTGGAAGGCCGGTGAAAACGTCTTCGAAGTATGTTGAACAAAAGCAACGAAGAGACACTTTTCTTTGGGATGTCACTGGTTTGTTATCGCGATAAGTTTTTCTGAGGACAGGTTTAAGATATATATATGTTCAGTGTAAACAATCCAGAGACGCCTTTCTATGGAAGTGTCACTGCGATGTCACTTTGGAACCGATGCCATGTTCACCAGGGGCTATTATTTTTTGTTGAAACATTCATAAACGTTGGTTACATCAACAGCAAATATTAGACTTCATTATTCGGGAAGAGATTACTGATCTCCTACAACTTTGTATACACAAAATTAGAGCGTCACATATATATAAGACCATGTTACATATCACGCTTTTCAAAGCATATTACATTTTTACTGTCCGAAACTGAGGGCAAAATCTATATCTCTTATACTTATTTCCGTTTTACCTGTGGTTCTGCATAAACATCAGCATGGTCGTTGCCAAAGCAACCAGCGTCCCGCGTGTTGGATGATGTGTTGAGGAGGCGGGTGTGGTTCACCATGGCAACGAGAGCCACGCTGAGGTTGACCCTGAGAGTAAAGAGGTTCACACAGCCCAGGAACGCCATGACAGCCAGCACGTGCCGGGCCGGGACTCTCCTACACGTACCTGCAGGGAAAGGGTTAATATTTAAATTTTCTATATCATTTGTTATACATTTACTATACATTCTGTTAATTTTATTTGCCCTAAACATTATAGTGTTTCATATTTGTGTACATACATGTGACACTTTAATAAACTATATCTGTCTGTCTGTCTGTATGGCTGTCTATACCAACATTCGTTCTCTCTCTAAAGAGGAAGGGTTAATATTGTCTAAACCAACATCCTTTCTCTTTCCACAGAGGAAGGTTTAATATTGTCATATACCAATATACGTTCTCTCCCTAAATAGGAAAGGTTAATTATAAGTTACCATGTGTTCGCGAGTTTGATATGGAGATTTATCATGTGTCCGAGTTAAATATCAAACGAGAACGAAGTTCGTTGTCATATACCAACATCCGTATTCTCCCCACAGAGGTAGGGATAGAATTGTCATAAACCAGAATTCTGTCTCTATCCCACAAAGAAAGAGTTGATATTGTCATATACCAATATCCGTTCTCTCCCACAGAGAAAGGATAAATATTTCCAAATACCAACATCCGTTCTCTCCCCCAGAGGAAGGGTTAATATTGTCATATACCAACATCCGTTCTCTCCCCCAGAGGAAGGGTTAATATTGTCATATACCAACATCCGTTCTCTCCCCCAGAGGAAGGGTTAATATTGTCATATACTAACATCCGTTCTCTCCCCTCAGAGGAAGGGTTTATATTGTCATATACCAACATCCTTTCTCTACCAACAGAGAAAGGGTATGTCATGGTTAAGTTACACATTGCTTGTCCTCATTTCAAGAATACCTTTAAGGGAAATCCATTGCTTGACAACATATAAAGAATATGTTTAGATGGACTATATTGCAAAAAGTCATTTCAAGAATACATTAAAGGGGATTCGATTGTCTGACATCTTTCCAGAATACCTTCAGATGAAATTAATCTATTGATAAAAAGCACATTTCAAGAATACCTATAGTCGCATTGCTTGCTCGACATTTCAAAAATACCTTTAAATACCAGTAACACGTTTTTAGAGGAAATATAAGGGGATGTCAGGAAAATGAAAATTCCAATGGTTCCAATTGAAAGACAATAAATTAAAACTAAATGAAGCAGTATTAACTCAAATATATAATGTAAAGGTTATCCGGGCGATTCCCTTTTGAATGAAATGAATTAAAGGTGTTCACACAAAATGGTTGCCTAATGGTTTTTATGTGAATCTTCATACGTTGTCCTCTGATTATGGATGATTGATTTGTATTATAAATTTTTTTACACTATCAAAATAACACTTTTAGCATTTACGTACAATTATCAGTGAAAATCTTAAAATATAATTTAAAAAAACGTGCTACTGTCCCATTAATCTATTTTGAATCCTTATTTTGAAAATATCATTGATATTCCATAAAGTGGAACCCATTGATTGATACCATTTCAAGAAAACCGTTAGATGTAAGTGTTATTTGACCTCGTGAGTTACAGAACGCCTTTAGACGATATGTTGTTTGAAATCATTTCAAGAATATCTGTAGATTGTAGCTATTGCTTGAAAACAATTCTAAATAGGATTAGATAAGATCTTTTGTTTTTTCCCCCCACGAAACATCCAGTTGTATGCTACCCGTTGATGAACCTGATTTCAAGATAAAATGCCATAACATAGGACATATTGTTTAACATAATTCAAAGAATTATCTAAGAGGATAAAATCTTAATAAATTAAGACCGACAGTTCCATATCATATTATCATATCATATTAACACATAAAACCTGTTGAGCTAAATGTATTTATTAAAATCAATTATTCGTCATTTTTTTACCATCACGTATACAATGAACATTTGAATAAAAAGAAATATCGCATATAAAACAGCAAGATTATCCCAAAATAAATTCAGTATTCAGTGAATATTGTCTTTTCATGGCTATAAAACATGTTAATGAACAGTTCACATTTACATTTATCAAAGCAAGGCTGTAATATTGTGTTGATAAACTCACACAGAGAACGAACCATGACATTAACATGTAACGTCAATAGTCTCATTACATTGTTGCTTTTGCACAAAGTTAATCTTTTTTCATGTATATAGATATATACGCCATATCGATAGTAAAGGCGAGGAATGATGAGCGAGTTGGTAAGCTATTTGTATGGTCAGTGCCGGTTGTGTTGGATAGCTGTGTGGGTGTGGGTTTGAATACCGCATGGAACTCGACCCTAATCAATACAAAGATCTTTGAAGATAGAAAGTGCAGATAGTGACCCCGACAAACGACAGTGCTATGTTGTCATAAAGCTTGACAATCGACGAACTACCACCTCATATATGCGAAGTGTTAGTTATGATTCATTATCAACCAATATTCATTTGAGCATAAATGATTTAATGAATATGAAATAATAAAATAACGCATACATAGAAATAAATGTATAAATGAATGTATAACTACCGTCCGGGAAAAGCGTCATATCCCCCCACATATATCTGTGCACAAGGCCGAACCACTGGTTGGAAAAGGTCACGTCAGGCCAAAGGTCTCTACAATCAATATTCGCCTTTCCCTACATGAACTGTTCGCGTGTGGACACCGTGCATGTGTGCATGCTAAGCGGCAGGAGGAGACGGGAGGGGGTAGGAGGGCTGGGAAGGCCGACTATTATAGTCTACATGTATGTAAGCAGACGTCTGTTCCAAAGCCATGTACTTTCGTGTTACACGAATTCATATGTGTGATGTAGATGTAACGATGTTGACACATTAGTATTCGACACGGAAGAGTGCAGGGGGAGACATGACATAATGACGATGACAGCTACATATGCATGTTTACCGCAACGGAAAACAACAACAGTACGTGTATACACAATGAGTTGCTGTCTCCCATCCCTTGTTCTCTACATAACTCCTTCACTCGCCCTCTCTGTGTGTGTCCCGCTTAGGTCGGATCTCTTTCCAACACTTGCCAGTCTCTTTTCCCCTCACTGTTTTCACCCTCTCTCTATTTGAAGATTATAGATTCTTTATCACTCTCATTCTTCGTTCTTTCCCTCAATCTCTTCCCTTTTATCATTCTTCCATTTCTCTAAATCTCGCTCCTAAATTCTCTTACTTCATTTCTACCACCCCTCCCATTCATTCTGTTTCGTGTCCTCTATTATCTCTCGCTTTTCCTCTCTCGAAGCCCTCTTCCATATCTTCCTCAGTCCCTCTTTCTCATTGTTGCAAAACAGCAGGAGAAGAAGAAGACGAAGAAGAAGATGATGATGAAGTGACTAACTCACTTAATCGTTTACTCACCCATTCTTCCGGGACTGTAGACTGCAACCAGAACCTAGTGCAACGCTTTGCTCTCGCCTCACGTCCTCTCAGTATCCAACCGTGATAGAACTAAAATATACTCTATCATGAATAGCCACATTGGCGAATCAGCATCAAATCTAGGAAACCAAAGCAGTGACTTGAACGTATGTCATAATGCCGCATAACTGTTCATCATGTTACCATTGACCCCTAGCTGTTGACCTCCTCGCCTCCTCATACTTTATAATTGAATTCATATATTTTAAAAGTTATGTAAGAGTCACCTGGGGTTATTGTGGAGAGATAACGTGTAACATGTATGTAAATTGAATCAATGAAGCGTGCAATCACATCTGTGTAAAGAATTATGACATGGAAATGAGGGAAAGTGAACCGGCCGGAGTAGGTCAAAATGGCCACGAGAGAAATATTGCTTTAAAGCTCCATTGTCATACTTGAATGCGGTTCGTGATGAAATTAAGCTATTGAAAAAAGAAATACATCACTCGGTAGAAAAATCTTTCGTCGAAAGTTTTATATCACATTTACATGTTTTTATCAACAATAAAATACTTCATTCGACTTCCACAGTTCAGTACCCTCTGCAAAAGTGCCATAGCTTTTAGCGAACCCGCTTTCGGTGACATCATCATTAAGTGTGTAGGTTTTACGCCGCGTATAAGTTACCGGAATTTGCGTCCGATGGGTATCAACATGAGCGGCAACTAGTGCCTGATTCGGAGAAAAAGAAAAGAAAATCTAGTCGTGCGCGCGACAAGGATGGCTTTCAAGCGTATATTAAGGAACCGGAAATTGTGAGATGGCCTCATTTGATTTGCCACATGTTGACATGCCGAGGCTTACATCTCGGTCATTTTGGTAAACTGTTTCAAATTTAATTATTTTGGTCCGAGCTTCTCATATGATTGGTCCCAAAATATTGCTAAAGTATCACGGATACAGTAAAATCACTTTTATTTATATTTCAGTTTGGATATGGGTCTTTAATTCAAAACGTATCAAGAAATGTAGAAAATGGTTAGGAGTCATATGTTGAAAATGAGCGAAAGAGTCGAACCTCTTACACCCCCTGATTTTCTACTCGGATTGTTATATTGAATATAGTTGACGTGATCAAAAGTCAGTCATAATGGTCAAATTACGAAGTCAATTGCAAAATAGCCACAAATCACAGTAAAAATGGCCTTCAAATAAAAACAAAACAGTTGAAGAGTGTATAATTGACTTTTTCATATTAAGCAGTTCAATTTACAAGTTGATACAATGTCAAACTGAATTAATTTAGCTTACCACGTACTTTATGTCAGGTTATACGGTTGTATCCATATGATATAGAAATATAGATCTTAATTCATTTAGATTGATGCATAGGTAATATATACATACATATATATGCATATATCTCCCGGTATTTTCAGGCAAATGAAACGTGACAATATAGCCAGGGAAAAATACAGTCTAGCTAGTGTTTGTTAACTGTGCGACGAACGTTTATTTAGTTATAAGCAGGCTTATAAAATGTTTTACAAGAGAAAGTTTTCGATTGTGAATATTCACATGCTTGAAAATATCACTATTTGGTTTCCTTTTAGGTCATATGCATATATATATATATCCACAAATGCATACTGTGATCGACATGCTGAAGAATTGTCAACAATGTTTTATTTAAAGAACATTTATCAAGGACCAACATTTGTGAACACTACCAGCAGTCATTGAAATTTATTATCACAAATTATAAGTTTATTCTTTTTCTATAGTATAATAAGAACCCCTTTTAACGAGGATTACAAAGTTCGGTCAAAGGTCACAAGGAAATGTACATATCGGTCAGTGGGTTATATATAGAATATACTCCATTAACTGGGTCAACGCGTGTGTGTATATATAGAAGCGTTCTAGTAACTCGAATCTTACATACTGAACAAAGGTTTTCCTGCTATTGAGTACACCTGCACGCTTCAAGATAAAAGATCAACAGGAAAGACATATGTGATGCACAAAACTTCTCTAGGCATTTATGTGTATGCGCATTAACAAACAAGCAAAAAATGAATCGCAAGTGCTGACGTGAAGGATTTTGATTAATTGTTTTGCTAAACCTTACTTTCAAAATGGAGACAAACGCAAATGTTATCATTGTATTTCAAATGACTAGTAAACAAAACTTGAAGCGGTTGAATCAGTGAGTGGCCAGTTTGACTACAAGATCGCAACTTCTTCAAACTACAACTGCAATTTATGACATAGAAGAAGTCAGACATACCCCTGTTTAAGTAATGTTAATACTTCTTTTGTAATATTTATCTTCTTAGTTTCAAGGTCCGGATACAAAAGCGCACTTCTTCTGGCAGTGATATCAGGAAAGATATTGAAACAATTGGTTATTGATTAAACGTTACTGTGTCTTTTTTAACTTACATTTACTTACTTTGCCGGGATTTTGTCTGCCAAATCCATTCGTACTAAGAAAACTGTTTGAAAAAAATCCTAGATCTAGTTTCAATATTAATGTCAACCACATGACTGGCCTTCATGAACTATAATTTGTAAAAAAAAAACCCAAATTGTCATATTCAATCTTCATTATTCATTCTATCAGATGTTTAAAAGAGTAGCTGCAGCTGAGTAACTTCATACGTTTAGAGATAAATTCTTGTTTGTAAAATTTAGTCAGTAAATATAACTAAGAACTTTCACGATTTTTAAAACTAACATTCCCATGATTCTGTCGTTGTAAACAAAGGCAGTTCAATGTCCTCCCCCCTTGCTATCTTATAAATTAGGCTTATTAGCCAATCAGCAGGCTGAATTGCCCGTATTTCGATTATTGATTCAACTTGAAAAAGTTCGTATAAGTACATTTTACATAACACTGAATACGAAAAAAGTACACATCGAAATATGTTCAAACACTTTTCAAAGTTGTGTTGCCAATCGATTGCTGCAGACATAAATCCAAAGACGTAGATTTCGGTTGATCTGCCACTAGTTATATCTGAAAACAATATCACTTATTTCTTACATCGATTGTTAGCCACACTTGTCATAACTAACCACCTGCTCTCAAATATACCATTAAGGAATGTATGTATCCGTACATGATTGTATATACACGTATAGAGAAATACTAAACGACGTGCCGTTCAATATGACATAATAAATCATTTAAATTCTATATAGTAAGCATAAATATGTTATACATGTACATGTCATATACTTATCAAAATGACATATTGATATCATCTGAATGGTATATTTTGCATGAGGAAAGCTCCATTCACCTAATGCGGTACAACATTTTCAAAACGTGAAATGAATTAGATTTTATAAAACGAGTGAGTGGTTTGGTATTTAAAGAGCGTTAAACATGAAGATGTTATTGAACAGGACCGAGTTTAGTATTCTATTTATTACTTGCTGAACACATTGGCAGATAGTTTAAGAAATTCGCCGATATGACCTTCACTACTGCCGCGCCAATATTGTGACGTATGGCTTAACAATTACGACGTCATCATGACGTCACGTCATGCGGTCAGCACGCGATGTTATTAAACAGTGTGTAATAACTTTGTAGATTTATTGAACAGTGATATATCTCCAATGGACGAGTAATAATATATAAATCTTCAGAATAAACGTTGATATAATTGCCTAAAAAAGAAACGCATAACAGAAATTTCTGCTCACGCTAATGTCTGTACAGCTGTAACGTCACGTCGATGAAGTCAGTATCTAGTGATAGCACTTTGAGCATTAATCACTGCTCTGCGTCACCTGAGCTTGGACTGGATAAAACGTCTGGCGTCAATGCGAAACTCTGCTGTTCAAGCGTTTGTGGTTGAGGCTGTCGACGTCGTAAACGGCTGTCAAGGGGGACCCTCAAATACTTGATCGGGTTGAAATCCGGCGATTTAGATGGCCATGGTAGCACGTTGACGTTCTTGGCAATATAGTCAATGGTGACACGTGCAGTATGCGGTTTTGGCGATTTCCTGCTGAAAAATATCCTTTCTGACATTAATAGCTTGAACCAGGTGACGTTGGAGGACATCATCATGGTAGCGTACAGACCTCAAATTTCCTCTTACTTGCACCAGATCTGTTCAGCCCACATCATGACACTCTCTCGGTCGAATCTGTTGAGTGGAAAAGTGCAATGTTGAGTGTTATGTTTATTTCCTCGTCGGTAGACACGCATCCTTCCATCATGTGATACAGCATGAACCATGACTCATCACTGAACCATATTCTCTTCCAGTTTACTAGGGTCCATGGTCTACAGTTTCTGCACCATTGTAACCAGCACGCCGATGGTGTTGTAACAATCAATCAATCATTTATTCTCATAAAACAACTTAGGTGGTACAAGAGCATATATACAAGTAATGTTACACAAAATATAGTAAGCAATAAACATATATTTATATAAATATATATACAAAATTCAATACAAGATGGCTGCAGTTAACTGTTTTTTGTTAGAGATTCTATTTTTGATACAAATTTTGATAAATTGGTTATTTGCTTAGTGTCCTTAGTTGAGAAAAGTTTGACAAAATTATGTAGGCTTGGATACATTGAATCATTGGATAAGATATATGTTTTCCTCTCATTACAAAGTCTTTTACATTCAAAAACATAGTGACATTCATCAGCAACAGAAGTGGATTTACATAATCAAAACAGGTTCTGTATATGGACTCATTGGACTTGTCCCATACCTGTTGTAGGCGATTTTGATGGTTGGCGCTGATATTATACGAAGCCCAGGAACGTTGTTTGCTGTGTATGTTGCATTAACTGTCCTGTTGCGAAGATAGAACACCCGAATTGGGCGGCTTTGCGCTGGAGTTGTCACCCTTGGTCTCCTTATCTGAGTCGATCACTTGTTGAGTTGTGGAGTATGAAGGGATGCCAAAAACGAGAAATAGTACTTTGGCTAAGGTTGAAGCGTCTGAACACTGATGACTGAATTTCTTCAGCTCTTAGACGTCCATGGGCTCTTATCGTACACAATTCATTTAGTTTCGACATTTTGTAGTTGGCGTATACGGATAATTCGAAAACAAAATTATACCCACTGATGTTGAGCTTTAATACCCGTATTTGCACATGCAACATGCCAACAGATTTTTCTCCATGCACGTTTTTCCACTTGAAATTCAAGGTGTGGTATTTTGACGAAAATCATTCAAATGTTGTCTTTGCATGCAATAAAGTATTGTACAGACTCTTTTTGCAATAAACTATGACATGTATATAGAATTCAAGCGTTACTTCTTAAAGAGACACAGAGTATGTTGACAGGATCACATATGTCAAATTTTGAAATCGATGTTATTACATCGGGAACCAATAACTCATTAACTGTTACTGAAAATAACAAGTTAAAGGTCAATCAGTACATTAGATCGAACATACGGCCACTCAAAGTCGAAATTTTGATCGAAAACCGGACAATTTGGCTCGAGTGGCGCGCGCAAATACGCCAAACGTAATTTTGAAAACTTGTCATAAGCTGACAGGAAGATATATTCGATTCGATAGTGTTTATTGGGTATTGTAACTAATAGGTATATTATTTGGATGCATAATTTCGAATGTTAAACGTATTTGATATGATTTTTCCATAAAATCAAGCATTTTAGATATATTATGCATAAATGATATATTTGCAAGTCCAGCGATGAGATATGAACTTCAATCAGCATATCATATATTTTGTAGCTTATCAAAACCAAATAAAATTTTAAGAAAGATACTCTGTTTC
The DNA here is from genome assembly GCA_916613615.1 of Steromphala cineraria. Classification (NCBI taxonomy): domain Eukaryota; kingdom Metazoa; phylum Mollusca; class Gastropoda; order Trochida; family Trochidae; genus Steromphala; species Steromphala cineraria. The sequence goes on along the minus strand of OU744720.1, from coordinate 10,804,098 downwards.
ACTTTAAGTAGTTTAGTTTGAAAGCCAAGTATTAGTTATGCGTTTCCTTTTTGGTGCAGTATATATTACTGATTAAGTTAAACAAGTATCATTGGAACCAAGAAAAAGTTATTTCACTGAGTACAAAACGTTGAACGTTTTAGAAACAACGATCTTACTATTGAACTATAGATTGACACATTAAGTCGCACTAAAGATGATGTCCCCCCCACAGTGTCATTCACCATTATTAAATAATGAGTATTTGTCATTTATCGGAACTGGCATCTTCATGTTATCTTATTAATTCAATGAATATGGGGAAGACTAAGAAACTCAGTCATTCGTTGTACCTGACGTGAAACATGGAGTTTCTTTTTCTTATTTCTCTTAAATGATAACCCTGAACAAAGCACGCTTGCGTGATTCATGAAACTGATGGATATGTTTGTATTGTATATGTATATACATGGACCCCATGTGCAGTCGATTTCTCGATTGTTGGAAAGACCCAGTTTCAAAGCGAAAGTAGAGTTAAGATTGAAACCAATCAAACTTCCGAGAATTTTAGGGATCACTCCCGATACGATATGTACTTGTATGTTGCACAATTGAGATTCGACTGTGTTATAAAAGGACATGTAAAACCGTTACGCTCAACTCAGTATAAGCGAATTGAATGCCAAGCTGTTCTCGCGAGTGGACCTGATTAGTTTTATGGACATATTGCATTTAGAGAAATCGAACAATTGTTGAAGGTAAATGATGAAATTTCTTTTGTTGAAGTTATTCGAATTACAGATTGTTGGTTATCAAATTACTTAAATATTGTTTTGGTGACACAAACTTGATAAATTGTTCATACAGATGACATTAACAAAAAGTGTATATCAAAATATAGTGATTTCTTTTCAAAATGTTTTATTGTTTTACTATTAAAGATTGAAACTTTGAATTATCTAATGAAAACATTGTTATTTACATAATGAAGATGTGAATATTAGCTTGAACATTTGTAACCTTATCCAAAACCTAGGCTCTGCAAATTATCAAATAAATCAAGTAACTACCTCGTAAAAATAGTTTCGTATTTGTCTTTAAGTAAATGTCAAACATGTGAATAATGGGAATGAGAGAAAAAGCAAACATTTGTGGTAGAATTTATCATTTTCTAATAAACTTTAATATTGATATATGATGATGAGGTTGCATCAAGATTGATAGTCGAAAGTTCAAGAGTTGAACGTTAAGAAACAACGATCTTACTATTAAACAATAGATCGACACATGCTAAAAATGATGTGTCATTCAACATCATGAAAATATGGAATATTCGTTAATTATCGGAACTGGCATCTTCATGTTTCCTTATTAGGTCGATAAATGTTGGAAAATAAAACAAACACTGTCATTCGTTTGACCTTACATGGAGTTTAGTATTCATATTTCTCTGAAATCATAACCCTAAACAAAGTTAGCTTGAGTGGGACGGCTACTGCGGCAAATAATCTTGGTTTAAACATATTTATTTCAATAAAGAATTGGATTGGTAAACAAGCTAAAAGCTTATGTTAATACCGCTCCAAAATACAAGATGTAGAAAATGTCATGGTGAATTTACAAAAAATATATATATATCATTTATACAAACGCCAACAAGGTAAACAACAAGTCATTGTGAATTTACAAAAGTTGTCTTATAATCTATAATTAATCTTAACATTATTAAAATAATTATAATAACTCTTAAATTATATAATACAATCAAATTTTCAAGAAGAGTTACTTTAATTAATTAAAATGATTGGAAATGTTTGTTCGTATATGTAATATACTACAGTGGAGGATCCAGGATCCCCCCCCCCCCCCCCTGGAATCCGCTACTGTTACTATACATATATTCCTTTCAGTTGATTACTCGTTTGTTGGAAAGATCTATACTTTCAAAACGTAAGTAAAATTTACTCCAACGTTAGAATTGAAACAAATAAAATTTCCGAGAACATCACGCTACTATGTGCCCTTGCATGTTGCGCAATATAGATCATACTATATAAGGTACAATAATACCGTTACGCTCAACTATAAGCAAAGTGGATGTCAAACCGTCCTCGCAAGTAGACTTGCTCGGTTGTATGGTCATATTGCATTTAGAGAAATCCAACATTTGTTGAAGGTAACTGATTGCATTTCTTTTGTGGAACTTCTCTTCACATAAATGATACCTAAGTATTACAGATTGTTTGATATCATATTAAGTCTTAGTTTGTTTACACAAGAAATGTTTATCTTTAAAATCTTTCATTGTTTTAAGATTTCAGATTGAAACTATGAATATTCTAATGAAAAAATTAAATTTACATTTAATGAAGATGTGAATACTTGTTTTAACGTTTTTGACCCTACCCAATACCCAGGCTCTAAAAATGATCAACTAAAGAAACTACATATCTCGTAACCACTCTGTCGTATTTGTCTTTGCGTTAATGTCAGAAATGTTAAAAAAGGGAATGAGAAGAAAATAAACCTTTATGGTTGAATTCAATATATTCTTAAAAAAAACTTTACTATTAATTTATGATGACATGATATGATACAGTTTATTAATTATGTCTGCCAGTGTTATATTACAGATTATTTTTTTCTTATCTCAAACAATCTTGATTGTAAAATTCGAACTTAATACAATATAAACAGTACGAGTTTCCAAATAGAAATTAGTACTCACAAGCAGATATAAAAATAAACAACGGCATTGCGTGACTCTACATTTCTTCTGCCCCTATTATGTTGCTGTTACTTTGTGTCCGACAAGACCTTTTGATAATTGACGGGACGCATTATGTATTCATAGAGAAGTTGCAAACAGGTTTTAAATACTGACTGCACTTAAATGTACCTTACTATTGATCTATGGATACGCATGGTTTGTATTTGTATGACCAAATATACGAGGGCGTATTATGTATAAGATATACGATATAATTTTGTAAGGAATAAAGTGCATTGAACATTCTATATTTGAAATATTCACAATCACATTAAATATCTTTATGTATGGTTATGACAAAGCATGCTATAAAACGTTGATCAACACTATTTTGAGGTTACTTGAAAATCATAAAAGATATTTTAAAAAGTTGATTTGTCATATTGACATGATCCTTTTTCCCCCAGATGATAACGACAGAACATCGAAAACAACTGAGAGAGGAAGGTTACACTGTAGTGAGCGAGGCCCTGACGGCGAAAGATGCAGATGCATTTAGAACAGATTATGAACATTTGCTCAAACCATTTACAAGCAAAGGGGATTGGCCATTTTCTGATAAATCAATGATCCAACATTACAAGATAGGTCACAGCGAACCATCATGGGCAATACGACTGAGGGTAAAACAGGTCTTTGCAAGTCTTTACGGTACAGAGAAACTTCTTACTAGCTTCGACGGTGTTGCCATTGGGAGACCCCCAGAGCAAAGACAAGAGGACTTTGCGGAGGACGGGGAACATTGGTTGCACAGTGACCAGGGTCGAAGAAGAGTTGGCTTCCATGGCTACCAGGGGGCCGTTTATCTAGAGGAATGTGAGGAGAAAGATTGGGCCTTCGAGGTGATGGTTGGATCACATAAAAAGTTTGAAACCTACTACACTGAAAATGAGGATGCGATACGAAATGTGAAAAAGGACCAATCATGGAGACTGAAACGGCTCACGGATAAAGATGTGGAATGGTACGTCAACCAAGGTTGTCCACGGAAACGGGTTTCTGTCCCGAAGGGAGGGATGCTATTATGGGACTCTCGTTTGATTCACGCAAACGCACGTCCAATAAGGGGCCGTGATTCCCATGAAAGATGGCGGTTTGTAGTCTTCGTATGTATGGGTCCAGCAGCTTGGTCTGATGAAGAATCCTTAAGGTTAAAGAGAAAGTTCTATAACGAGATGATAATGACGACCCACTGGCCTTGTAACTGTATAAAGAATATAGAAGATCGTATCCGTCCCCCATCTCCCGTAACGAGAAGTGGTATTCAAACACAATATGAACTGCCACAATCTGCCTTGACAACAAGTGCAAAGCAACTAGCGGGGGTGCTGTCGTATCCTGGCCAACTCACAGAGTCAGAGGTCATGGACCGTCCGCTGATCATTGATGTTGACCATAAGCAGTGAAGGAAGAGCTAGAGTGATAACTATTCAACAATTGTGATATCTTTAACAAATCATTTGACTTCATTAGAACTAGTGACATAACATATTTGATTGTATTTAGGTCATAATGCAGTGATGGCATGTCATGACGTCGAACGTCCGGAAATATGTTTCCAGTCCTTTATCACAAGAGACGGACAGTGCAGATGTTGCCATAGCGTTTGTAATCGGCGAAGCTTTAACGACCGACTTCTTCTGGTAGGGACGATGGCGAGGGAACTCTTTGCTGATTCGCTGTTATACTTAAATAGATTGATGCGATATAAAGGTCGGGGGTGATTTTATTGCTAGACAATGTAGCCAATCACAATCATCCAAACCTGCGGCTTACAAACGTCACAGTCGACTTCCTGCTACTGAACACCACCGCTCACATTCAACCAATGCACGCTATCATAATCACAAACTTCAAAGCTCTGTTTGAGCAGTTGCGTATCAAGAACTTCATAAGCTGTGAAGAATAAGAAAAACCTTAGACAATGACGTTAAATCTGGCTATCAGATTTGTACAATCTGTGTGGAAGAACGTGACTGAGAAATCAAACACAAATTGTTTTGAGCATGTCGATATCAACCAAAACCTGACCACTCTGACGGCGATGACGACGACATTACTCTATCTGACCTCCGCACTTACATGCAACAACTGCCCAGAAATGATGGTGATGGGGTCCGAAGAGCGAAGCAGTAGGTCAACCAGGAACTTGTGAAACATGTCATGAATTGGCAGATGCAGAGATCATCGACAGAGTTCATCCGTCGATAGAGGACCAGTTTGACGAGGACGAACCAGCTGTGCCCCCAACAGTACCTAAAGTGAACGGTCACGACTGCTCTCCTGACATTCCACATGTGTGAAAGCGACGAACAATCAGTTAACTTAGTTATAGACCTGTTACAGAAACTACCTGTCTTCAAACATAAGCAAACTGTTTTTATATATTTTGTCCATTTGTATAGATAAGCTTTTGATGTGATAATTATTTATTTTATTTCGTCTGTTTGTGTATCACATATAAACTTGCATTGTTTAATTGATTTAATATCAGAATATTTACTCTTTGAATAAATGATTGGATGAATCAACCAAATATGCTTTTTATCGTTTATCGTTGTCATTTATTTTCCTAATGTTACTCTCAAGAAATATATCCTATCCCCTTTAATATTGTTTTGTGACTCTTAAATGCGACCTTAAAGACAGAAGAATCTTTTAAAACTAAAAGCTCTATGCTATCTACAATGAGTGCTGGCAACTCTAATTCTGTCTTTTACCATATCTAAGTCAGCATTTTGACATTTATAAAATGAATATGCAAAAAAGTCATTTCTGGTAACCGGACGCTTTACATTTCGTGTACTGGGGGGACAGTTTAAAGGGGCAGTAGCACGTTTTTTTATAATTTTATATTTTAGAATTTTCACTAATAATTGTATGTTAATGATAAATGTATTATTTTGATAGTGTCAAAAATGTCATAACATAAACCAATTATCCATAGTCAGAGGACAAAGTATGAAGATTTACCTAAAATCCACTGGCGGCCATTTTGTGTGAACACCTTTAATTCATTTTGTGCAAGAAAATGAAATCGCATGGCTAAACTTTACATTATATATTTGAATTATTACTGCTCAATTTAGTTTAAATGCATTGTCTTTCAATTAGAACCATTAATTTTCATTTTCCTGACATCACCTTAATCCCCCTAAAAACGTGCTACTGCCCCTTTAACGGAATGCCTTACTTTACTAAATGTTGTGTTTCCATTTGTATCTTGTGTTAAGTAAGACTAATGTGTTAATTTTGATAGGAAAATTATTACGCGATTAAGTACATTGGTTCGGAGTTCAACATATCAATAAAAAATTTACACGTATAGGCTACCGTTCTGCACTCCTTGTGCGTCCAGATGTGGATAATCTATAAACACGCGGAGAAGGAATGGAAAAGGTAGAATTCATGTGAATGTTCATAGATGTTGTAGATAGTACGCATGCATGTGACTTCACTCAACTTCACAACTTAAATTCATTAACAGTGGTCGACAAGATTACACCATTAAAAAGATAGAAGCATCCTTTGTCACAACTGTGTCCTCCTTCGTCCGAAATTGTGTCTGCAGTTGTATCTTCTGTCATTCTCTCCCCACAGAGGCAGATCAAGTCATGTTGATTTAGCCTTTGTTCTATTACGCGGAAATCCGCGGGTTCCGGCAGTTTCCCGTGGCGGAAAATAACTTTCATCACAATGATTTCATGATTTCAATAACTAGGCCTGTCTTTACCAGGTGCAATTGACAATGTAAGTGAAAGGTTAAGCTACCCACTTATCATACTCACAAATGATTCATTCAAGGCCATGAAGCGAGAGATATATTTTTTATCTTACTTCGGAATCCGTTTTTGTAACTCTTACCATCAAAAGTCCTCTTTGTGTAGCGATGATACAATGTGTATATACCAATGGACGCCTTGTCTCTTATCGAACATGCAATATGTGTGTTCTTAAGAGCAGTAGCACGCTTTAGGTAGATAAGATGATCTCACGACAACGACAATGTACACTGGGCCAAAAAAGAAACGCATCACAGAAATTATCAGTTTTATTTATACATTCTTTAACATAAAATTACTGAATAACGAATGCCTGTAAATGGACAAAATTTGGGACAGTGTTTAACATGTGAATTCTGAAGACACTGGTGTAATCGACTGCCTCATAGAACGCCGTCGTCCGTGATAGTAGTAGTCAAAGTCAGTACCTAGTGTTACCCCCTCGAGCATGGAGCACTGCTCTGCATCTCCGTGGCATAGACTGAATGAGGCAGCGAATCTGATGTTGAGGAATCCTTCGCCACTCATACTACAATGCATACATCATCCGCTGTCGTGTACGCGGTTGCTGCTGACGCCGTCGTAGACGTCTTTCCAACAGATCCCACATATGCTCAATTGGATTGAGATCTGGGCATTTTGATGGCCATGGGAAAACAGTCACATTGGTGTTTGCGCAATAGTCCATATTAAGACGTGCTGCGTGTGGTCTTGCGCTGCCTTGCTGAAATATTTCCCTTTTAACGTCGGGGGCGAATGAGGATTTCATCTCCTTTCTCGTAGGCGATTTCTAATCTTCTCCGCTGAGACTCTGCAAAGTCTAAGAACGTTGTCGGCGGTGTGAGTAGGTTACGCTTAGTCGTCCTGATCTTGGTCGGTCTCGGGCGGAGTTGTACAGTCTGTAGCGCTGCCATAGACTTGAAATCGTGCTATGACTCACGTTGAAGTGTCTTGAAACTGAACGATGGCTTTCTCTGCGTTCCAAACGACCAATTGCTCGGTTTCGGATTTCCTCGTTAGGTCGTGGCATTTTGCAGGTCGCATGAAGGAAAAAGCTGAGTTTGAATCGCTATGGGACTGATGTGCTTTTATACCCACTATTACCAGGGTGTAATATCCGAAGTTTTACGTGCAACATGCTTACAGATTTTTTGCATGCAAATTTCGGCGCATTTTTTCTCAAGGTGCATAATTTTGGCGACAAAACATCATAAGATGCGTTCGAGCGCATCACATTGTTGTATTGACTAGAACTGATGATAATGAATCAAATTTAATAGATTTAAATCATAAATTGCTAAATTATTGCAATTTGAAAAGTTGATTTTAGTGATGAGTTTCTTTTTTTGCCCAGTTTATGTTACCAATTGCAAGACAATATTCTTAATAAAAAATATAATACGTAAACGAATGTATCATGTTCAGTTAAGCTAGGCGAAGCAAATTTCATCACTCAAATGAATCAAAAGTGTTTACACAAAAGTGGCTACTACTGGTATTTGTTTGGTACTTGATATTGGCTTCTTCGTTGTTTGAGCAATGAAAATTTGGGCCCTTTGAAAATAATTTTTGTTGAATAAACTATCAATATGGGACATTTTTAGAGAAATATTTGAGAAAATATGCTACTGTCCTTTCAAGATATTGTAACCCTTTTAAGTGACACTCCTCGTTCTCCTACCAATATATAACCACTGTTTTAATTCGAGCACTTTCTAGGGTTTTCGGACATTCAGTTCTCCAAGCAGCAGAAAATTGCACCACAATCTTACTGCCAAATTCCAGACAATTAACACATCTTAAACATCGAAAGCTTGCTTGTTTTCTTTGAGGTCAACGCCTTGGACTTGTTGCTGTGAATGTGATTACTAGCAGACATATCCAATCTACATTTAAGTCAGTGCATGACTGGAATAAGTATGAATACAATTGCTTGCTCAACATTTCTTAGAAGGAAATCTTAAAGCTTCTTATTCTAAGGTCGCCAATTTATACAATTTGTTTCATTCCATACCTGTTTGATGTATAGAGGTAACTTACTTCTTGGATTACCGTATTCATGGACCAATACAACGAGCCAGTATTTGATTCATGGATAAGGTCAAGCAACGGTTGAGGTAATGGTAAAGACATAACTTTCGGTTTCATTATTACACCAATACGGCTGTTCTATTACGTTTTTTCTCTTAAAGTTACGTGACAAAATCTCGCTTGTGATTCACGAATATGGCAATTGATATATGTGCATTTGAAAACTTATACGTGAGTACTAGTGACCTTGTACCGAGCTAATATGACCACAACGAGTTAAAGTACCTACCTCTGTCTAACAGACATGCGAGACGCTATAACATTGTTTTAACTGAACACTTTTGTACTTGAATAAGTTATGTCAATTCAAAAGTCGCTTTGTTTGTTTATGTGTTACACTTAAATTGTAATCTTCGCGCTTCTGCTTCTACTACTACTACTTTTATTTTTACGACTTCAACCACTACTTACCTAAAATACTAGGAATTCAACTATACAGCTGCGTATCTTAAGTTTGTTCACTTACCTTCGTTTTTTTCTAGTGCAAATATCATGTAATTTATAACGTCTTTGAGGCATCTTAGCATTGTGAAAACGAAACCAATAATGATGAAATGTCACTGCATAAGTAATGATTCAGTTTGCGTTAACATATTCTTTTGTCATACCTAGCAGATAGCTGTAACACATTTGGCAGGTCATTGAAGTGGCCAGGGGTCAAAATTTCGAAAACACTGGTTTCTATTTTGCTCTACAAAATCCTTCATAAGTGATCAAAAGCATTAGATCTTGTTCATATGTGTTCCTTTCAGCTAAGGCAACGTAACTGTGATGATTTTTGTCCTATAAACTCATTTCTAGTATTTATTTGTGATAAATATTTTGCCTTTATTATTTATTCCACTGTGCGACATAAACGTGCACATCATATTATGTACTTGCCAAAAAAGAAACGCAAAACAGAAAAATCAATATATGTTTACATGTATTATGAATTGAGATGACAAAATTGATCATGAATGTACAACTGCCAAAGTTCGCACACGTAAAGACACATATTTCCTCCACTGTATTTAATCCTTTAACAGCTGTGACGTAACGTCCATAAAGTCAGTACCTAGTGATGCCACCTCTAGCATGTATCACTGCTCTGCACCGTTTGAGCTCGGACTGAATAAAACGTCGAATTTTGCGTTGTTGTAACCTTGCCAAAATGTTCTTCCATACGAAACTCGACCGCTCAAACGACTGTCCTCAAAAGTTTGATCGGGTCCGAAATCCGGCGATATAGATGGCAATTGCGTTATTCTTGGCACGATAGTCAATGGTGACACGTGCAGAATGCGGTCTGGCGTTATCCTGTTGAAAATCTCTCTTTTGACGATAATAGCTCGAAGCAGGTGACGTTGGAGGACATCATCACGGTAGCGTACAGACCTCAAATTTCCTCTTACTTGCACCAGATCTGTTCAGCCCACATCATGACACTCTCTCGGTCGAATCTGTTGAGTGGAAAAGTGCAACGTTGAGTGTTATGTTTACTTCCTCGTGGGTAGACACGCATCCTTCCATCATGGTGATACATGAAATGAACCATGACTCATCACTGAACCATATTCTCTTCCAGTTTACTAGGGTCCATGGTCTAAAGTTTCTGCACCATTGTAACGAGCACGACGATGGTGACGAAAGAGAACAGGTGCTGTATATGGCCTCATTGGGCTTATCTTGACTTAGTCTTGACATCTTGTAGTTGGCCAATACGGATACTTAGAAAGCGGGTTGCAATGGGACGACAATAGTTTTATACCCACTGATGTTAAGCTTAAATACCCGTATTTGCACGTGCAACCTGCTTACAAATTTTTCGCCATGCGAGTGTTTCGACTTGAAATTCAAGTGTGATATTTTGGCGAAAATCCTTCAAATGTTGTCTTTGCATGCAATAGACAGACTTTTACAGACTCTTATTACAATATACAATGACATTTATTTGTTGCTCCTAAAATATTTTAGTTTGAAAATCAGATTTTGGTTATGCGCTTCTTTTTGGGCCAGTATACTTTGCTTTGATACCTCACATTCTTGATCAACGGATATCAAACATAATTAGACAGGTGTAAATATAGGTGTTGGCATATAGTTTTGCTGAAAGTTTTTACATTCTAGAACTTTAAACTTTAAAAAAAAGGATGGTGCTCGATATAATCCACAAGCCTTAGTATTTCTGAATAAGGTTTATAGATTTAATCGCAAATATTGTCATATTATCTGTTCAATGTTTTGCGGGGTTTTGATAAAAACATGGAAACTGTTGTTCTTATACTTGAATTTCTGTCCTGCCTGAATCATTATAGATATTCCGTCAGCATCACAAATTCATGTTTCAAAGTGGTAATACCGTGAGCATGTTTTGCTTATGAAACTAATTCTAAATAACCTTTCTGAACTATCAGAACTTATTTTGTGTGAACTTATTTGATGTTATATTCCTTTCATAATTACAGCCTAGATCAGTTAGCGTTCATTAAAATGTGATATTGGTCGATAAATATTGAATAATTTATCACGTGGGAGCAAGCCTATAAGCATATCCGATAGCATTCGTTTCTAATTAAGATCCAAAACACTCGCTCTGATCCTCAGTCAAGATGTCGTTTATGTTTCTATTCAGTGTATTTTCTGTGTCAGCGGCCTCTCTTATTACAACATATAAGGCAAAGAACATACACTTTTCAAGACACAAGTGCAATGTTAGTGAACGAAAGAACGATATAAGTTGTGCGCGAGTTTGTATGCAGGATCGTTGCAAGGGATTCGAACACAGGACTGCAGACTCGGGCTGTTGTATACACGACGGTGGCGAGACACAGGCCCAAACAAATGCTACCTCCATGATATATTGGGAAAACATCTCAAATGAGGAAAGGAATATTGGTATTGGGACAGTTGGTGGGTCATTTACTTAATTTATTGTTTTTCATTTCACGTTTTATATTATGATGTCTAGCATTCAGGGACTCATACACGCGACATATGTCATAAGATGATGAAAGCAATATGTCTTTTAGATGATAACAATATGCCATTTAGATGAAAGCAATATGCCATTTAGATGATAGCAATGATGTCATTTTCATGAAAGCAATATGTCTTTTAGATGATAGCAATATGCCATTTAGATGATAGCAATATGTCTTTTAGATGATAACAATATGCCATTTAGATGATAGCAATATGCCATTTAGATGATAGCAATATGCCATTTAGATGATAGCAATGATGTCATTTTCATGAAAGCAACATGCCATATAGATGATAGCAATATGCCATTTAGATGATAGCAATTATGTCATTTTCATGAAAGCAATATGTCTTTTAGATGATAGCAATATGCCATTTAGATGATAGCAATGATGTCATTTTCATGAAAGCAATATGTCTTTTAGTCGATAGCAATATGCCATTTAGATGATAGCAATGATGTCATTTTCATGAAAGCAATATGTCTTTTAGATGATAGCAATATACCATTTAGATGATAGCAATGATGTCATTTTCATGAAAGCAATATGTCTTTTAGATGATAGCAATATGCCATTTAGTTGATAGCAATATGCCATTTAGATGATAGCAATGATGTGATTTTGACGAAAGCAATATGTTTGATAACGATTTGCCATTTAGATGACAGCTACAATCATTTCATAGTTATATTTACTAAATAGAATTTAGATGAGTTATTCATGTCATTTAGATGAAAAAAAATTCAATTAAGATGATAATGAATTATTTTATTTAGTATTTGTTTTAAATAACACTATCATATTTCATTCAGAGTACAGTTATGTATTATGTATAAAGAACTATGTCTACAGCTGTTTCTCTTAAATGTTCGATCTAGCTTTGAACAAATTTAATTTTTTAGAATTCCAAAATACACTCCATCACAACACGTTTAAAAATAACAATTCGAAATCAGTTTATTTCTGCACGTAGGTCATACGCTCATATACAATAAATACATAAACAATAATATTTACAATATATAACATGCTTTACAATGAGTCTCTTCTTGATAAGAGAGCATGAAATACAAACACAGATATTCTAAACTGTAGTAATGGTGATTTGGTGGAAAGTATCGAATATAAGTTTGTGTTATCAGTATGTGAATAAAACAATGATGGCAGGTACAAACTTCTTAAGTTTTCATACAAAGGACAGACAAATAAAATGTGCCTTTCATTTTCTACAATATTACAAAATGGAAAAAATCTTTGTTGTTTAGCAACACATAAATATCTACCTCTATTGATTGATAAGTTGTTGAGACCAAGTCTAAACCGTATGAAAGCATTACACTTAACCATACAACCATATAAACTAATACTAAAACGTATCAATGGAAGATATCACTCACTCACTAAACACCTAGAATAACCCACTCATTGAAAAAACCAGCCACGCCACCTTTTACATAAATGACACACTGAAATAACTAGTAACAGGTATTGCTACTTAACACGCAAAATGATAACTACATAATGTAACACACAGTGACAATTTGATGTTTGTCAGATCGACCAGGTCAGGCAGACTACCTGTTGGCGGTAAGCACCTCGTCCCTCTATGTGTATGACGTCACTCTCAAGTCCTGGGAACCACCCGTCAATACAGGTACATCGCACAGTCATCTCTCATTGGTGATGGGTGGTCTCATGGCCTCTATGGTTTATTGTATACCTTGCAAATGGTATGTTTTATAAAATTGTATTTTGGCGTTGAAACGGGTCTTGATGACATATGTAGACCTTGCAGATGGTATGTTTTATTAAACTGAAACGTGCCTTTATTACATATGTATACCTTGCAGATGGTATGTCTTATTAAACTGAAACGTGCCTTTATCACATATGTATACCTTGCAAATGGCATGTTTTATTAAACTGAAAAGTGCCTTTATTACATATGTATATCTTGCAAATGGTTTGTTTTATGAAATGTTTTGGCCTTGATACGCGCCCTTATTATATAATTATAATTTGTGCGTTGATACGTACCTTATGTAGTGATTAAAGTTCCAAAATTCACACACAATCTGTATTATCGTTTGAAAGTGTAATACATATATCATTTGATGAAATTTAAGATTAGATTTAAGATTTGTTTTTTTGCAATGCTCAAAGCAGTATACAAACACCGTTAAAATTGATTTAAAAAAAACTACACTGTTTCTAATAGTATGTCGAGTAAGCATCTATCTAAAATTTGAAATTATCTTTAAGTCAAATTACAATTTATTTACATTTAAGAATGATGATTCAAAAGCTGCCATGTTTATATTTTTGTATTTACAACAGGTGCCCATGTATATGGTTTGGTTTACATCCCAGAGCAGAGAGAACTCCTTGTGACCAAATATGGAGAAATACATCGCTCCAAGATTAACAAGCCGAAGAAAAGTAAACACTTAGAGCTTGTGTTTGAGAAGTACATCACGGTATCAAGTAAGTATAAATGAAAGCACTAATCTACTTTTGCTATTGAAAAAAAAAAGAACACAAGCAACTTCACAGCTTTAGGGAAAAATGTTATATCATAAATTCTGATTTCAGAATCAAAGGCAAAAGCAAAAAGCAAAATTGATAAACAACAATTTACAACTTTAGTAAAGGTTGTTACTTTAAGTTAAACCCACAATTATTTCGACAAATGCTGTAAATATTCTTTTCAGAGTGTGCCCATACTAGCCAATAAACTTACATATAAATATCAGTTAATGGGAAACTGCAGCGATATTTCACAAGATCAATAAAGCAAATTTTCAAGTACACTTACACTTGACAAATTTCCACTGTGTTTAGACTGGTAAACACTCTTTATCATGTTATGAAACTGATAACGAGTATGATAACAGTTATTACATATGGTAAACACTGAAGATAATGATCGTGCATAATTGACCTCGGTTAAGAGACTTTAACCAACATCAGTTCTTCTCTCCGAACAGCCGACCCTATGACATTAGTGTCATATGTCGATATACTTTGTTTGTCAAATGACACTCAATCTTTCCTGACAAAAATGTTGAATATAAAGCTGAAACTGAAGTAGGAAAACCCATTGCATATGTTGCACAGCACATTCCCTATCAAACTGAAATAAGAACAACAATAGCATATGTCGCACAACACATTTTCTGTAAAACTGAAGTAAAAACAACCATAGCATATGTTGCACAGCATTTTCCCTATCAAACTGAAGTAAGAACAACCATAGCATATGTTGCACAACATTTTCCCTATCAAACTGAAGTAAGAAAACCCATTGCATATGTTGCACAGCATTTTCCCTATCAAACTGAAGTGAGAACAACCATAGCATATGTCGCACAACACATTTTCTGTAAAACTGAAGTAAAAACAACCATAGGATATGTTGCACAGCATTTTCCCTATCAAACTGAAGTAAGAACAACCATAGCATATGTTGCACAACATTTTCCCTATCAAACTGAAGTAAGAACAACCATAGCAAATGTTTCACAACACCTTCCCTATCAAACTGAAGTAAGAAAACCCATAGCATATGTTGCACAGCATTTTCCCTATCAAACTGAAATAAGAACAACCATAGCATATGTCGCACAACACATTTTCTGTAAAACTGAAGTAAAAACAACCATAGGATATGTTGCACAGCATTTTCCCTATCAAACTGAAGTAAGAACAACCATAGCATATGTTGCACAACATTTTCCCTATCAAACTGAAGTAAGAAAACCCATTGCATATGTTGCACAGCATTTTCCCTATCAAACTGAAGTGAGAACAACCATAGCATATGTCGCACAACACATTTTCTGTAAAACTGAAGTAAAAACAACCATAGGATATGTTGCACAGCATTTTCCCTATCAAACTGAAGTAAGAACAACCATAGCATATGTTGCACAACATTTTCCCTATCAAACTGAAGTAAGAAAAGCCATAGCATATGTTGCACAGCATTTTCGCTATCAAACTGAAGTAAGAACAACCATAGCAAATGTTGCACAACACCTTCCCTATCAAACTGAAGTAAGAAAAACCATAGCAAATGTTGCACAGCATTTTCCCTATCAAACTGAAGTGAGAACAACCATAGCAAATGTTGCACAGCACCTTCCCTATCAAACTGAAGTAAGAACAACCATAGCATTTTTCCCGATCAAACCGAATTACGAAAGCTAAGAAAACCATGACAAATTCCAGATTCCTCCATACACGGTTTGGCGGTGGACATGAGCCTGCGGTACCTCTTCACGATGGGTATGTGTAAGGGACGGGAAACATACGGCATCATCCGGGTTTCTCTGAACTCCAATCCGCCCCAACAGAAGTGTGTCCTCAGCATTGCTAAAGGGGATAGCTATTTCGAGGACCAAATAGTGGTGGATAACGCCAGAAAGTAATTATACTTAACCCGAAATATTTTATATGTATTTTCATAACCGACTTTGTTCAATGTTCATATGCAGTTTTTGTAACTCTCAAAGTCATCCTTCAATAAATAAATAGCATTTGCTTTGCAGGGATCTGATTCGCTGAAGGCCGTCAGAGCGATTCTGTTCATACCCGTGTAAACTTAATTTCTTGACGTCATAATACATATGACGTCATATCTAGCCACGCCCCCGTGGCGGACCGTTTTTCGCGAAAATAGTGCATCTCTTTTTGTTGTTAAATTGTGTATTTGGAGAAATAATATGTCTTCCAAACAATAAGTATATGCAGATTTATTTATAAGAATTGACTTCGAAATTTATAAAGTTTATTGAGGTATAAACTTAAAAACCGCAGTGCAAACTTGGCATAAATCCGCTACGCGGATTTACACAGTTTGCACTGCGGTTTTTAAGTTTATACCTCCATAAACTTTATAAATTTCGAAGTCAATTCTTAAGTGTTCCCTTAGTTCCCTAAGATTCATTAAAGCATGAGTATTCAAAATGAACATTCAGCGTTTGATTAACGTCAGACCCGCTTCAGCGTTATCGTTGTCCGGGTTGTACCATGGTAGCTATAGGGGTAAAACGTCAGAATACAGAATACAGAATACAGAATACAGAACGTATATTTTACTATATTATGTCTCCTATATATTCAATCATTTATCATTTATGTTTACATTAAGGCGAGTTGAAATTTGATGCTTGCATTCAAAGCCTACCAAAAGATTTCAAGAACCTTTCTTCAAGAAGTACTGATTCATCATTGCAAGACTGCAATGCCGGAAACGTTCTGTGTAGTCACCTTATTGTTGATGAGTGTTTTCCAAATAAAAGCTTGTTCTAAAATGTGTTGGTGTTTTGGTGAAGGAAGTTGGTGTTCATGTCGTCGTTCGAGAAGAAGATGCAAGAGTGTGACTACGACGGGAAGAAGCAGCGTGACCGGTTGTCATGGAGACATAACAAAGTTCTCGGGATCATCTACAATCAAGCAAGTAAGTATCGAATCTCCATATCCTTAGACACTATTAAATGTTGAAAGATATCTAAATTGTGACATTCCTTTACACCTCAGATCTGCTTTTTCAAAATTCAGATGTGACAACTTTCATCTGTTAGTTGAAATTGGTAGATATAATAATGTAAATCATAATGACAGATCGTGTTTATTTTGTAAATCCAATGGCATAAATGTTGTCGAAGATGAGTTTCATTTTTTTGAAGTGTGGGCGTTTCTCAGAACTAAGGTTACAATATTTACAGAAATATATGAAGGATCCTCATCCCATTGTAAACTTCATAAATATTTTGAAATCTGACAAAGACCATGTCATAAATGATAAATGTAATTTTCTTTATCATGTACTTAAATATATTAGAAATGTTTCCATTCAATTTGTGTACCAGCCTATGAATTAGGCAAATACTTGTATTATGGGCCTGTGGCCTTTTACTGAATAAATCTGTCTGTCTGTCTGTCTGTCAGTGCTTGAAGTACAAAGGTGTCAATAACTGCAAGTTTAGGTATAACTTAAATTGACAATGTTTAGCATATGCTCTGTGCGAGTTTATATGCCATACAATGCCCAATACAGAGGACAAACGCCGACCAAAGGAGCCCCAAAGAGCTCATATAAATAATTGGATATCAAGAAGCCCAAACGTAGGTTGAACCCTGCTTATTCATTATCAAACTGTTCCACCTAAATCCGTTCCGTCTCACCAAGGTAATGTTTCTATTCTGTGTTACGCGAATTTATTATATAAGTAGTTTTTTATGCGTTGAAACGTTCCTTATGTAGTGATTGATAAAGTTCCAAAATTCACACTCAACCTGTCTTTTCGTTTCCAAGTGTAATAAATATGTAATTTGATGAAATTTAAGATTAGATTTAAGATTTTAGACTGCAATGCTCAAAGGAGTTCAGTTTCACTAACATATCTTTTTCAATTTCACACAGCCAAGGAGCTTGTCTACTCAGAGCGGGCGGGGCTGCAGAGGCAACCCTATGGTACCAATGGTACCGTCAAGATCGACATTGAGGAGCGTCCCCGCTGTATCACCCAACTGGGGAATAACACTGCTGTCATGTTTGATACGTAAGTTCATAAAACATAATAATAACACTTTATTGTCCTATGTACAAGTACATCGGACATTTATTTTGTGCCCATGGCACCCGGCAGCTACCGTGCAGCGCCAGTTAATGTGTTGTTCTGCCTTTATAACTCCCAACTTTTAACGTCTTTTGGTATGACGCGACCGGTCTTCCGAGTGACAAGCGGACACTCTACCATTGAGCTACATCCATGAATAACCGACAAATATATAAAGGATTGCTTGGATTACTGCAATATATATTATGTTGATAAAAACATGTTCTTTTCATTATATTTTTTTTTTCGGATTCCTTGTTATAGACGTATACCTGTAATCATGCAGGTTTATGATGTCAGTATTTGAGCATACAAGTTCAACCATAAATCTGCTTCAAGTTCCAAAATATCGACCAGAAACATTTGGTCATTGATCCGTCTTCAGCGGTTCTCGTGTCCTCTGGAATTCACTATATACTATCAAAGATGAAATAATGTCCAAACTCTGACTCATTCAAAGTCAAATCTGAAAATATATTTCCTCCAAGTATCACACTGCAACCAAGATTCAGGGAACGTTTTTAGTGTTTAACCATCTTTTAACCTAATAAACTTCATTCTCTCCCCACAGAGGCAGATCAAGTCATGAAATGTTGAAACAGCCTCTGTTCTATTACGCCAAAACCTGTGAGTTCTGGTAGTTTCCCCTGGTGGACAAAAATTGCACCACAATCCATTTGAATTTCTTTATTAAATGACAACGCTTCTTGCATGGAAAGGTGGTTCATATCACAATGCTTTTGCCATGATTCAATAGCCAACTGATGATTTTAGAACACCGTCGCTGATTGCATAACTAACTTTGATTGCCCCCAATCAGGCATCTCCCATTCTATCCGACAAAGTCGGCGTAATAGAACAGAGGCTATATCAACATTTCATAACTTGATCTGCCTATGTGGGGAGAGAAAGAATATTTTTTTTCAATAATGTAATTTAAATAATTATCCAAATCGCGTTCTAACCAAATAGTCCACCATTTTCTTCCAGAGGCGGAGTGATACTGAGCAGTTCAGGTGAGGAGGTCGACACGATCGGGACACACAACAGCTTCCTGTCTTGTTTAGCGATCCACGTGCAGCTGTAATAACCCGGATAACTCAAGATGGGATATTGTAGTGGATGTCGTCAAAAGTTGAAGCGAAAACTTATTTCGTGAAAGAATTCATATTACAGTTTAAGTAATGTTTTAAAAGGGCAGTAGCACGTTTTTTTGACAATTTTATATTTTCATTTTTTCACTGATAATTGTAAGAAGATTACGCTTACACTAACTTTAAACCTTTAAAATGGTAACTTTACTACTCCTCTAATTTTACCGAAAAACGGATTCTTTCAGGTCAATAGGTCAGTAAGCTATGTATTACCGGTTTTTACGATCACATCGCTAATATCCACTAACTACCCGGTAATTAAGTAGCTATAGAGAGGGTAACACATTGACCCACTCTATACCACCAACGACTTATCAAGCACCTGTTTATAGCAGTATATGCATCAGATATCCAGATTCGACCTAAAGTCATCATATATCATGCATGTTAAGTAATTGACCTAAACATGCAAATAATTATATTACGAGTAAAACCATGCTCGGGCTACATATAATACCTTAAGGACATCATAGTTAAATTTTGACTTAATAGTATTGATTGTCTATGTTGATTCTTAGTTAAAAGATGAATTTCTGATCTAGAATAAAAATTATAGCTAAGAAATAATACCCGAGTAAAGAATTTTTTAGATATTACTGAGGCATATTTTGCCTCTTCAGCTGCATTGATAATCACAAAATACAAAAAGCCAATGGTCATATGAAAGGTTATTTTGTTGTGAATGGGTTCAGAGAGCATGAGTGATTCTCCTAGTAGAGGTTCGGTAACAATGCAATATCAAAAGGTTATACATAGGATAGTAAAATAATTGTGTTCCGTAATGGATATCTCTGTAAGAGATCGACCACTTTTCTTATAGGGAGTGTCACTTTTACAGTAGGTTTTGCACGATACTTCACTAGCCTTAACTACATGGCATCAAAGAACTTTCAAACCATCAAGTAGTGCCATTATCAGTGAAGTAAATAAGGAATGTCCGTAAGTCACATGACTCACTACTTCTGGTTTGGTCTCTTACTTTGTTTAGGGTTTACCATGAAAATCTACAAATTACCAAAGTTCCATAGAAACTAGCTCAAAAAGTTATTTGGATGAAGATTTCTACTTCATTTCCTCGAATATCAATTTAACAACACTTACAAGCCTTGGGTTGTTGCCATTTGTACTTACTCTGTTTGATACATTTGATATAAAAAGCCACAATGGTGAGATCCTATGTACACCACAAGATCAAAGTAAGTAGAAAATTGAAAAAACATACCCATAAGTTGCATCTGTAATCCTTTTTAGAGGAGCCTTTTGCTGCATAAGATTGTCAAGAATTGTGAAATGTTCCTATGAGTTCAAATATTCTATATCATCATTTGCATCTATGGTTCATCGATCCGCGTTCAGAAATGACGTGCTAATACAATTAATCAGACCACTCCTTGCTGTCAGCAGTTGATTTCTGGAGAAACATCTTCATGATATAACTCCTCATACTGTTCCTTCATTTCTGTAAACTAAACCACACTTATACACCTCACAATATGCATATGAATCTGGTCCATCGATCTGTTTATTTACGTGCTTATGCTAAACCACTGGTGGCGTTTTGCATCTTGCATCACATCCCGAAATATCAAACATACTTAGAGGTCCATCGTAATGCCAACCAAGGAACAGTAATGTCATTCCTTGTGAAAACACGTTGGCGAATAATTCGAGGGAAACTCGAGATAAGAGCACATAGATGTATGTATGTATACTAGAGCATATAGATGTATGTATGTATACATACAAACTACAAGTAACCTGATTTGACCTGGAGCCCTGTGCGTGTTATATAAGCAGATATACCTACATTTATCTACCTGCACTGTACACATAGATTATACTAGTGGTATGCATATACATCTCATGTACTTTAGGGCTTACTTACATTAACTGTCTTGTGTATCGTGACTCACACAGGCTTACTCGGCGGAAATTATTATGTGCATGTAATTTTCAAAAAGAACAATATTACTTTAAGCAAAATTCAGAAAAATGCTTTTAATATTATGGTTTATGAATATACATGTCATTAGCATGGTTTAGTGCATGAACTGCTGTATGATGTATGGTGACAGGCAAAGGCTTACTCCGCGGGATTCGTTATGTGCATAGCATATTCTACTAGGAAGATATAATCGGTCTTCTGTTAGCAAACATGTAAAACACTTGCATTGCATACAGATTATGGTTCATAGTGAAAAATATGTTAAGTTGCATATCAATAGGCCCTACACTGTTTGTAGACCATGCAATTTGTGAAACGTCCTACAATGACATCAACTGCTATTTATCTTCGTTTGTGAAATATGAACCCGATAGTATCCGTTTATGAAAAGACGTCCAATGATGTCTCGCGTATGGCCAACTACATCATCATTCTGGCTACTGAATCACGGCAAAGGCATTGTGATGTAAACCGCCCTTTCCATGCGAGAAGCGGTTCATATGATTATGAAATTCAAATGGATTGTGGTGCAATTTTTCCGCCAGGAGAAACTGCCGGAACCCACGGATTTTGAACAGAGGCTGTATCAACATTTTGTTTACTTGATCTGCCTCTGTGGGGAGAGAATGTATTATTTCATAACAACATGCAAAGGCTGTTGATTTGATAAAGAACTTCGCTGATGAAATGTAAGGGATCAAGTATGAAGAATATCAGAATATTCTGCACAATTTTAAGGTGACCAAGATATGGCCGACAACTGTGTCAATCAATGTTTTCGAGATGAAAGGCGTAGCCACAAAGTTGTTACATGAAACTATTACGAGCGCTTCAGTTCCATCTCTCTTCAGAACAATATTCAACAAGCCCTAGTTACATGTCGTGTAATGCAAACTTGACCACAATGTCTATCTCGCTTTATCATCAAGTGATGGCTGTAGAAACCAAATAGCCAGTTCGGACTTCCGGAATCGGGCAACATTCGACCTAAAGAACAAGAGGGAGTTCGACAAATCTCAGATTTAATCGAATTTCCAAATGTTCGTGTGAACTTTAAGTAGAATTTAGATTTTATAGGTTTCCAGTTGGGTAAATACTGATAAACTCTTTTATGCTTGATAATGGTAATTGATACTATACCGATTGTCAATTCATGTTTATGTAAAATGTGATACAAAAGCCAACACGTTTGGACTCAAAGCAATCTGAAATTTGATAAAGATATACATTGAATGAACATTAAAGAAAGGTAATATTTGTCTGAATCTTAAGAAAATAAAGCGTCGCTACAAGTGAGTACCATGTTTATTGACAAAGGCATTTTCTGCACATGAACTACATCATAATTCTTGATATCTCACGATTATCGAAACATTTTGAAAAAAATACAATTTGTGGTCATATCAAGAAAATATCACAATGGCTTTCAAATTATCGACACACATAACATTCACATGACATGTATGTATATGAAATTAAATTCGTTTAAGAAACCATATTCAAGTGTAATAATGAGATCATTATTCAACCATAGATGTATCTTTGAAATGATTTGTCTAAAATTCGTGGTCAACGTTCAAGAAATACCGAGTAATTGAAGATTTGGCAACGATTATTATTGATCAGATGTTTTACGTAGTCAATAAAATAATGGTAGACCATTTTTAAAGTGTAAATCGCAACAAACAACCCTGGAAATTGAGCGAGAATAACACCGGTAACCACACTGCTCGCTTTATGAGATCCAGTACAAGCATATTATCACAGACTCCAGCTTCACGTGTTGAGCAATTTGTACGAACAATGAAGACCAGCTTCGTTGTCCAGCGGTCCAGCTTCAATAGCTGTTAGAACGAACAACAGTAGTGAGAGATTACACCGGGTAATTAACCTGCTTCAGGGATGTTTCTGCACTCACATAACGATGTATGCACCAACTCAACGATTCCCTACCTGAAAACCGACGTACCTCTCTTTGATCTACAAAACAACGATGTCCCTCTGAGTTCGCATTTATGTCGACTACAATCTTGCACTGTCACAACTCTTGTCAATGTTGAAGGAACCATTGACGACCGAAATGCAAAGAAGTGAGTATTCAGCTTTGCTGGAAGCGCATGTAAAATCTCAAGTAAGTAATTAACCGCTCCCAATCCAAGAAGGTTTTCAACTGAATTCCCCGCCAAGAAACTCATGTAGATTTCCTTCTGAACTCCTCCGTTGCCGAGTCCTCAATATCCTCCCCAGCCTGTATGCTCAACACCTTGGGGACCCTACTGTCCCGAGTAGCGTCAATATACCACTGCTGTTCCTCGCCTTCCGCGAACAGAGCGAACACAATCCCGCCGAACAGAAACACGCCAGCAGTTATGAAGAAGAATATCCGCCATTGGCCCGCTGAAGGCTGAAATATATTCCATAATCAATGGAGTTTTAGAATTGTTGTGAGAGAATATCATAAATGACGCTGCAATTTCGTGATCAATTAAAACATGTTCTTAAGGTCAGTTTTTCATGATAGATTTTTTAAAATATCTTGCATTACTATGACTTACGTCATTATTTGTAAGAGCTCCGACAATTGCTGGACCTATAAAACCTGTTGTTGTTCCAAATGTGTTTGTAATTCCCATCAATATGCCTGCAATAAAAGATGCAATTTAAATACATGTACTGTTATAGGAAGCAAGAAGGTAAGAGGTAGAAACACTTCGAATTTGTTAAGTATCAACATGAGTAAATTATCTTTAATTTGCAAGACGAAATCCAAGATATTTTTGTTCATTAATGTGATTTTGGAAATTCTCTTTCTTGACGGTCAACTAGCACAATTTGATGAAAGTGATCAACTTCGATAACAGAAGTAGTAAACAAATCAGATGGTAGATTTTGTACATGGGCACTCTTTGAGATCGTTTACTGCATAGTTTCACCTGCAAACTTGGGTGCGAGGTCGAGGTGGTTGACGCTGTAGCCGGACATGGTGAAGCCACTGAAGCCCACCCCTAGACACAGCAGTAGAACTGCCAGGGTGGGGTCACACCCCGCATATCCCACCCCCACCATCAGACCGGCCGGGATAAACAAACCTGAGATAGAGGTAGGCCTATGTCAAAAAAATCTAAGCCTTGTTACAATCTTAACATGGCTTCTATTACCAATTCAAAGTTTTAAGGATAGTTTGAACATGCCATGGCCCCTGTGGGAATATTTATTTCTACAATATAGATTATGCTTAGATAACTGTTTTACCAGATGAGTAACAGAAGCCAATGCCTCCATGGATATATCGATTGCTACGGGCTTTTTTTACTTGCAACAAGGTAAAATATACAGCTAATGATTTAAAAGAAACTCACCAATGGAATTCATAACTTTCCTTGTATTCTTGGTGTTGAGACAGCCATGTCCCCGGATACAGTCTGCTACAGGTCCGCAGATGGTGTTGATGAACCACAGCGTGATGTAGGGCAGAGACGATACAACTCCGTCCTGCACACCATTGACATTACATGATCATAGTTTGAACAGTTTCAATAGTGTCTTCATTCTCATTAGGTTCTATAGTTTCTGTACTGACCCCGTTGATGGAGAATTGCTAGTGTCTCAATGGTTCAATTCTATTCAATTCTCAATGGGTTCAGACACTTTTCAGCCTTGTTTCTCATTTGATTGAATCAGAAGGCAACAGAGACGATATCAGTCTAAGTAAACCTAGCCTCACTATTATCCGTTACACTGCTATACTGAGTCTAGAAAGGCTTGTTTGAGAGTCGCGTCAGCCCACGTGACCAAGTTGACCAATCAGAACTGATCTTGCCAAGCCACAATAGTGTGCCTTCGCACGTATAACGTTGGAGGGTCATAGGTCGCAGAAAGGTCGGCTGACGCGACCCTCAACCAGACTTTTCTAGACTCAGTATAGCAGTGTAACGGATAATAGTGAGGCTAGGTTTACTTAGACTGAGACGCTATAAAATTATTAAGATCTTCGTCAACCCTAAAAGTCAGAAATCAGAATAAGAAAGCGTTTGTTTCTGGTTTCTATCAAGGCTCATATTTGTTTATTGAGAGCAGCGCCTCTAAAATCCTCAGACTACATAATGATTATATGCTGCTATATTCACCTCCTGTATGTCGAACCCGAGCACCTGCTTCATGTACTGAGGGAGACAGGTGATGGTTGTGAAGCACCCCCAGTCGTTAGCTATATGAGCCGCTACTATCGCCCACAGAGCCTTGGACTTGAAGATCTCTCGCCACGGAGGGGATGGGTCCTGCTTGACAGATACAAGATGGAGCTATGGGTTTGATTCACGGCATTTGTATCTCTGCTTTCACTTTACCCGTATCGAATATCCACGTTAACCTAGGGTTTGATGTACCAATGATCTATCTAAATTACTGAAAATAATTTCTTACTAAATTAAGAAAATAGAGATATTGTCATCAACCTTTTCTTCTACTGTATCCAAAAAATAACGCATTGTTATATTGCCTTTATTACTTGTTCAAATAACCATACGTTTTGGTAGAAATAGCTGTACTGATTTCAAAGCTATGTTGATACTGCCTTGGGAATGTTACCCTCGTTATTCACTAAATGGCGTGATGGTCATACTACATAGAAGTTAAACTAAAACTGTTTTCGGCCTAGGCTTCGTCTGCTTACTGGGTTCTTATCATGACTTTACACTCCAGAGCATCTACCCTTAGCTGGAAACTGTCATGATTTCAGAATTAACAGAAGTAAGATTTGTAGGTATGCGTCTGCCTACATTAAATGAACAAATATCATTGTAACTTCACAAACTCACGCTATGATGTCTGCCTATAGACCTCTCTATGTACTCCCTCTCCCTGTCTGAGATGCGGGGATGTTGGGCGGGTGTGTCGTGGACCAGACTAAACCAGAACACGGACCACAGGACCCCCATCCCACCGAACACGTAGAAGACCGAGGGCCAACCCCCGGCGAATCCGTACTCACACAGGTACCCTGCCCCCAGCATCGCCACCACCGTCCCTAGCTGCGCACCTGCAATGTAAGGCTGTCATTTGTAAAGCTCTCATATTAAAGATTATGTTATGACATGAATTAAAACTTCGGATAAACGAATTTGTAATCATAAAGATTTTAAAAGAATTTCTAACTCTAACAATGTGATTGCCTTGTTGTCTTTCCTCTGGCGTTTCAATCTCAAACTTAACCTCTTTCAACTGTTTTATCCCACAAAATACCCCGTGCCAATAGGTTGTAGCCTGACAATTTACTATCATAAGTTATATTTCTTTACTTCATTTCAACTCTATTAACTAAGATCGAATTTCCTTGAATGTCAAGTCCTAGATTAAGAAGAAAAATTAAAATTAAGATCTGAGCATTTGTACACAGCATTGTATTGTCGAAAACGACCATGTCTCTTTCAAGTATAAAAATGTATTATTGGTGCTTGGTCATCGACCTTGTCTTTAAAACTGATTCGGTAATACATGATTTATGGAACTCGTCATCTATGTTAGGGCAGCATTCCAACAAAATAAACTAGTAAGCGATGACCAGTGTATACTAACCAGCATATGTGACGGTGACGAGCCGACTCCGCTCCATGACGGGTGCCCATCTACCCCACAGGCAGTGCATGGCCGGGTACACCACTCCCTACAACCGGTAATACTCCTAGTTTGTTTGATGATTTGTGTCATCGGTATCAGGGAAAACATTTTTTACTCAGTAGGGTTGAGATTTTTCATTCCTCAATTACATGAAATTTTGATTACCTTCAGCCCTTTTGTTCTCTTTTAGTCTGATCCAATGGGTGGATAACACCGTTTAACAAATATCCATTATCATTATTCTGATTATTTCATAGATCATTATTGTTAAACATCATTGTTTCTTTTTAAAAATGTCAGATAATATTGATTCACATTTTGTTTAAATCCACTGAAGTATTGCCAAAACAAATAATTTCGAAATTTAGGTCAATACTATTTCTCCTCATTGGTTACTAAAGTTAAGAAATGCAGCAAAGATTGAGATATGAGTTAGCAGCTTCTTTACAGAAAGCTAGATATCAAACACTAGGGTTCCTACCTGGCACACCCCCTGTGCTACACGGATAGCTATGATGGCCCCCAGGTGGAACTTGGCTGCGTAGGGTGTGGCGATAGACAGGAGGGCGGGGACGAGAATCCCCATCCCGAACAGACGCTTGCCCCCTATCCGGCCGGCCAGCCACCCCCCGGGCAACTGGGCGAGGCAGTACCCGTAGAAGAAGGCCCCGAGCAGATACCCCTGGGTCTGCTCGTCCCAGTCGAACTCCCCGCCCTGCAGTGGAGAGAACACCAATAGAGCTCACACTGGACCTGATGTCTTGCTAAGAGGGATACATGGAAAGTTTACTTAACATCATTTCGGGCATCAAATGGTTATTCTTTGGAATTAACGCATGAACAGCATTTTATTGAAGTGAAGTGAAGGAACCCTTCTTGAGTTGCCAACACTTTTTAAAGGAGCACATGGACACAAGCAAGTTTGTAGTCCATTGGTCCTATATTAAAATTACATTTTGTATATTGAACAAAGGTATCGACTATTTTCTTGAAGTTTATGGTGTTATCACTTCAAGAGAACAGTTAGAGGCATTTAAGTGTGTCGTTATCTATCAACTACTTATTAATGTATAAATCTTTATTTCTTGGACTCACATTATGATGGGTTTTGCGTGTAGTATTCCGCGTATCTCCCTCACACTCGTTGCTATGCGACGCGTTTCCATTGTCCAGGTAGGAACTGTTTACCATGGCAACCAGAGCCACACTGATATTCACGCGCAGGGCAAAGAGGTTGATAAATCCGAGAAAGGAAAGTAGTCCCAAAACATGTCGAGCACCAAACCATTCACAGCACCCTGTAAATAGGGATTTGTTATTAGTCATTTAAAGGTTCAATGGTCAACCTCAACTAGCACCTAGATCATTTTACACTTTAATGTGATGTGTTTGTCAATGGGCAAAAATCTCCTTATTACAATGGATAGTTGTAAAAGTAGTAATTTTACAAGTACATTACAAAGATGATATACATTATGATGACCCATTGACCTTTGACATGCATCAATAACGTAGCACTTGAATAAAGATGTAGCAACAAAAATACACAGTGAAAGTTGATATGATACAAGCGACTGCAATAAGAGCAATGAACTCTTTGGTAACGAGTTATTTTCAATATTTTTTATATTTTAAATGTATACTGTACACCTGAATAGCAACACCTGATGATTCAATTACTGTCCATAAAAAGTTAAAAGTGTTTGTCTAATTTGTCTAAGGTTAAACAAAGAATGAAGATAGAATAAAAGCAAAAACATAATTATTCAATAATTTCCAAAACAAAATCAAAACATTTCACCGAACAACAATGGTCGATTGTTTTAGAAGACGTCATCAAACTGAAATCACTTACAAGAAAGCCATTCGGCATGTAATGAGAAAAACGTCTTTATGAACTGAACAAGAGGATGCTCTCGGGCGGAATGGTTCCATTTCGTTCTGGTTATGTATCAATAAAGAGCCTTATCCTCATACTATGTAATTCCTTTAAATAAAATGTGTCAATGTGATTTTACATAAAGATGAGTCCGTCTTAACAATTTGGAGTTTGAAACATGTTAAGCTTATCGCAATGTTTGTGTGTGTGTGTGTGTTATTCGTATTTTAAAGGATTTTTAGCTAACAAAAACTATAAAGCACGCAGTAGATTTGCCCCGTATCATGTCCAGGGAACATAAAGCCATGTAATCAACCGGGACAGACAGGCAGAGATTTAGTTCAGTGATACCATTCTCTTTGGGTCAACAAGTAGATGTGTAGTTTGATAATTGTCTTATTACCTCCGCAGAAGTATACAACCTTACAAGCATGGGTGAAATATAAGGATTAACATAACTCGATGTTCATTCATATGAAACATATATATTGATATCATATGTATATTGAGTATGTTCGGATTGGTAGAATTCTTGTCATCTATTTTATCCACATGGTTACGAGGCGTTATTGTATAGTAAAACCGACTTTACTCTCTGCAGACATAGGTTACTCACTTATTAAATGACTTAATCCAGTGTGGGATGTAAAGTTGGGACTGAAGTAAGTGACATGATTAATGAATTATATGAGTAATGCATGTACCAACAGTTTAGAGTTGTCTATTTTTTAACTTTGTTACAGATTAGAGTGCCTAAATATTCTAAAGATATAAAACGAGCGAATACTTTATATATATAAAAAAAAATTCATATTGAACTAGTAAGTATAAAATATTAGAATATGTGTCTTTAATCATATCCTTCACTGTGAGGATCATTCATTCAACCAGGAATTAAACGCTTGAATTCTGAAACAAAGTGTCTCTTCCGACACGAAGAACTACTTCCGCCTCTTCATATAAGTAATGATCGTTTTGATCGGAAAGATATCTTTTCTTATGTAATGGTTTACTATCATATCAAGTGATTCATAGCTAATAGTGGTACAACAATACCAAATAATATGTTTATGTTACCAACCACAAAGTGTTTGAATGAGAATATGATCACAGACATATCCAATTTGGAGTACAAAGGCAGATCAAGTCATGGAATGCTGATACAACCTCTATTAACTATTCTCTATTCACTTCTATTACACTGAAATCCGTGAGTTCCGGCAGTTTCCCCTGGCGGACAAAAATTGCACCACAATTCATTTGAAATTCTTTATCAAATGACAACGCTTCTTGCATGGAAAGGGTGGTTCATATCACAATGCTTTTTACTTGATTCAGTAGCCAAAAAGTGATTTTAGAACAAATTCGCAACCAACTTTGATTGTCTCCAATCAGGCATCTCCCAATCTATCCCACAAAGTTCGGCGTAATAGAACAGAGGCTGTATCAACATTTAATGACTTGATCTGCCTTTGTACGGAGAGAATGCCGAATTGAAGTTCTTACCAGAATCATCTTCCTGCAAGTGTTCTTGTTTCTTCAGTAGCGAGGACTTCTCGTCAGCCATTGTTCATTTGGTAATTAATTAGCAACAATTGATGGTAACATAGATTGGAGCGCGTGGTGTATGGTAATCACATGTGTAATGACGAGAGTACATGTATGTCACAATATCACACTGTTCCTCTTATCATTTCAAGGTATCGCGATATGACCATAAGATTAGATAACTAGGATGATTTCAGCATAAATTTGAAAGCATATCAACGTTTATTTTTTACGATTTGATTTTGAATTCAAAATGTTAGGATTATTTCTGTTGTAAAAGCACTTGAAGTTATTACAAGTATCATCACCAAACATCCGGGTCCACTCACTTGCACTGCACTATACAAGGGTCTCAAGGTCACTGCTTTAGTAGCCTTATGCCATTTCATCTTGACATAAGTGTACTTTCAAACGGTGCATAAGTCATTCGAACTCGTCAGTTGTTTTCATCCATGTGAAGGCTGTACTCTCTCTATGGCGAGACATGTAATTGTATACTCCATGATTTATTAGCCTTGACTCAAAACTTAAGGATATTTAGTGGGTTACTTTACCTATGTTACTTTTCACCATTATCGTTGTATAACATAGATTTCTTGACACGTTCAATCGCCTTGTATTCTTGAGATGACACAAGAATCCGTATTAAACGGTGCATCCTCACAAGAAGTTATTTTTAAACATACATAAATTATCCTTATTTACTATATGTCATCAATCATAGACTTCCTACAGAGACTACACAAACATATTCTTCAGACGCCAACTCTGTTATAAGTAGGCCATATATATATATAAACAATCTTGTGAGAAATATGTGCAGATCGCAAAGATGAAGGAAATCATTTTTTTCAAAGTTTTATGAATAGTCTAAAGGTCGTTGACGGCGCAGTTAATTTCGATTTCAACTAGATTTCAGGATTCTGTGTTTCTGAAACAGACCTTGTTTTATTTGTAACATGGGTACCTTGAACAGAAATGACCTGCGTAACAATTGTAAGTAGAGAATGTAAGTAGAAGTGTAACTGCAAATTTGAAATGTGAAAATATTACGAAATATAAAAGAGCTCTTGTGTTATATCACTTCTCTATGTGCTGCTACGATTGTATCAATACTGACTTGGTAGATGAGTTAATGATATCCACTGATACGATACCATTACCACATATATCTTCTTTCTTTCTATTGATATCATTCAGTTTGCTGTCCGTTACCGATATGAGACGTTATACTACAATATCCAATGTTTCACATAGCTACATGACATGTTAACGAGTTATCAGTCCAGTGAGCAAGTACGGATAAAGACTGTAGGTATCTAGTCTACTAACATACATACTTATCACGGAGGTCCAAGGCCAGTCCTCAAGTTTGTAACCCAGATCACCTCACTGAGAGAGACCCGTGTGTGGTACAATGTTTTAAAAAAATATGTATGCATGTGCCACTTCTTGAAAAACGATCATATATCATTTATCATACTATTGATTCAGAAACATAACTCATTGACAGCAGAGGTTTAATGTGAGGTTTCGTCCATTTATGTAGGTGTTTATCATAAGCATACATGTAATAGACTCGGTTTGTCGTGATAACAAAAGTGATAATTGGAAGGTTTACGAAGGTTAAAGGTTTGACGTCAGGATAATGTAAACGCAAGGTAATAAACAAATGCTGTTTTGAATATCTAATGTCATGTCATTGATAATTGGGTGTACCGTCATTCACTCATAACGTCAAATTCAATTGTTGTCTTGTCCCTAAACATTGATAATATCAAACTTTGAAATCCTAAGAAACTTCATTAACTACAAGGTTTGATTTGATATTTCACTTTTGAAATTGGCAAAAGCTGAGAATGATTGATATATAACTGTAGTGCAACGTCATGATATATGTGTATTTTGTTGTTGTTGAAAGTATGAACTTTTAAGTTATGCTAAGATTAATTTTACAATTAAGATAAAAATGTTTTATCATAGTGATATATATAATAGGTAGTGACTTTAAGACAAGACATTTTGCTATGATTTGGCTATGAATAATAAAAGTGCTTAGTTGTGACATGAGGATAAGGGAAAGCTTATGGTACACCACGATGGACGTTGGAAGTGTAGCGTGGTGATGATAAAGATGTAAAGTCATCATGATAGAAGTGTTGTATCATGATATAAGATAATATAATTTTATTGTAAAAACAAGAAAAGAACCAAACAAAAGACAAACGGAATTGTTTTGTATAAATTAGCATTTTATTTTGTCTCTTCAGTTCACTCGCGCACAACATTTATACAACCCATGTCAAACAAAGAGTAACTAAGAGAAACAATCAAGGATAACAGAACCTGAGAACTAATTATACAAACACCATGCATGCACCAAACAGTCATAATTTAACATGAGACACTGCAACACTTTTTATTTACATTCACATTTAAACTGACAGAACTCCAATCTTGATGCTTTATACATAGCTTTAAAAACATTATATTATGATTCTTCCAATGGCAACGTTGTCGATGATAATGAAACTCGTGACAAATAGTGCATATTCGGAGAACTTCATATTTGTAGCCGTGTTATACAATGCGAGACATAGACGCCTCGGCAATAATGTTTGTAAACGATTGTTAATTGTAACCGATATTTTGGCACGAGTATGATATGTATAAAATGGACAACCATGTCACCACAATGCAAGAAAAGTAAAGAAAATTAAAATTGACTAAAAAATCTCCTGATGCAATAGCGTGGTACAATAAAGTGATATTTTACCCTATGCTTAGTGAGAATATATGAACCCTGATTACCCTCGCCCGTTCAGTGATAAATATGATGGTGAAAGTGTGCTTGCATAGTTAGTTAACCAAGGACCTCTGTCATACATTTGAAGAATATAAATGTTGAATACTTTCGTAATGCTGCGATTGTTCAAGCACTGTACTTTTATACAAAACATGTATAAAACGGTATAAGGAAAGAACTAAGATTGTATAACTGCTGGTTTGCGCTTTTTGACAACCTTAATTCCATCCCATGACTTTCCGTCTTCCCTCTGTCTAAATATCAACTGAGCTGGAAACAGAAAGTTCAATGCCCAGAAATCTCCAAACACACTTTTGAAGTTTTCATTGACTGGTCGAGTGCACTTAACAGTCATTTTTTTGGAGAGTTCATATAACGTTACTCCTTGTGCGATGATAAGCATTTGACTCGCAAAGTAAAGACAGGATATGAGACCGAATGGTATCATTATGTAAGAGTGATAGATCATTAACAAGGTTTTAAAGTCGATGTCTCCGAACAGGAACCTGTACGCTGTAACTGGCAGAAATAGGTCCGAGTATGTAGAGTGGGGAATAAAATTGTCCAATAAATATCGAGCTGTGAAGAACCCGCCTGCGAGACAGACGACGGCGCTGTAGAACGTCAACACAACAAAATAACGCTGGTTCTTAAACCCAATACAGTTCCCGATCATAAAGCAATGGTGGTCACGCTTCAGAATGCATTTCTTGCAGTAGTCGCAGTGATGCGCCCGCGGAGGGATATAGATGTTGCATATGGTGCACAGAGTCCACGCAGCCCAATCCTCAGTCTTGGAGTTGGAAGGAATGGTGCCATTGCTCTCCAGAGATTCCAAACGGGCCACAAAATGGTCCGGGTTGTTGTCGTACAAGGCCCCTACTTCATACTCGGGTCGGTCCTTGGTCTTCCTGAAGGAAGTATCGTAGAACAGGGTGCACAGCCAGTTGGCCACACTCTGGATACACAGGTAACACACCAACACCTTCACATAGTACCGGGTCCATGGGTCCGAGTCTCGGAAGGTGTGGCCGACCAGGTAGCACATCGTCGTGTAGAGTTGGGTGCTGGCTTGGAAGACGAACAGGAATCGTGCGAAGGGTTTGGCGAATTCATCTTTTGGCTTTCCCTTCTTGAAGTGCTCTCGGACCTTCTCCCGGAAACTGAGTCTTCTTTCAGGTTGGCCACTCTCAGTTTCTATGGTTATACGATGTGACGTTGTCATCACGTGGGGCATGAATGACGTCAGAACTGTAAGTAATTTGAACAAATATTTAAGAGATACATGACAAATAGAAAGTGACAAAAATGTATCATTTCTTTATTTTGCAGTTGAGACAAATGGGTTAATTGGTTAACTGCATGCTGGCTAGTCGTGTTGCCTGACTTTAAAATGTGGGTTCGAATCCAGCAAGGGACCTACCCGATAAAAAGTAAAAGAATGCATTCTATAGCAGATAGGGTGATTCCAAGTATAACAATGTTTCGTTTAATAATGTATTGTTGATATGGCATTTGATTTGAAATTATTCTAAAGAAAAATATCATCATCAATAATCATAACATATTTGTATTGCGCTGTTTTCCATGACATCATGCTCAAAATAATAATGTTAGTTAGTTGAAGAAGGCTGCTAAATATAAAAAGGTTCAAAGTTTTTTTTGCGCTTTCATTTTGTATTTGTCTTGCTTCATGGCTGTGCATTATATAGGAGTCTGTACAGTCTGCCTAGTTCCGCGGAATAAAATATGCAAAACATTCAAAATATACGAAATAACAAGTTCGATTTTCGATAAAATTAACATTTTAAAACTTTCATCCCTCGGAACTAGGCCGATTTCAAACAGCCTTGGAGCTTTATAAAGTCTAGGTCTAAAAATTCTGCAAATATAGATGGACTGAATACAAATATGAAACGAAAAGCCTGAAGAAATAGGATAGTTTAAAGAGGCAGTAGCACGGTTTAGGGGGAATATAAGGTGATGTCACGAAAATGAAAATTAATGGTTGCAATTGAAAGACAATGTATATAACTAAATGGAACAGTCGAAATTCAAAGATATAATGTAAACCTTAGCCATGCGATTCCTTTTTCTTACACAAAATGAATTAAAGTTCACAAAAAATGGCCGCCAATGGATTTTATGTGAATCTTCATACTCTGTCCTCTTACTATGGATGATTGACTTGTGTAATGAGATTTTTGACACTGTCAAAATAAAACATTAAACATTAACTTACAATAATCAATGAAAAACTTAAAATATAAAATTATCAAAAAACGTGCTACTGGCCCTTTAATTTAGGGCATAGTTATTATTGTAAACACGTCATAGACTTAATTTAGTCTAATTCTTTAAAATCTATCATGCATTTGGTCATTTTAGTTGCAAGATATCACCGTAGATAAATAATACATGTATATCATTCGCACTTTGTGCATCATGTTTGCAGGGTGACGAACTGGGTTAAACTATCTTGATATCTTTTGTCGGCTGTGGCGCAATACCTGGATATTCAGAACAGACTGTCCACTGTATATAAGTTCTGAGCATTTGACTCGCAAAAAGGTCCGTTTTTTATTTCTCGAGGTCACCTCACGAACACTTCTCTTACACAAATACACAAGGTACTATGTATTTATTACAAAATAACGATTACCGGTATATTACTTTTATGGATTTACAATATATGTAATCTATAAAAGCGACGTTCCACGTGAAGACATAATCATAATTCTAAATCGTAACGTCGAATATTCCTGTGAATCACGCGTAATGAGATGCAGCTAAAATATGATCTCATTTTCATGAGTCTGGCTTGCACTCTTCATCAACCAATCTCTTATAAATGGCAAGCTGATGTGTGTCAATTAATAATTGTTGATGCCGTTATGCTTTACTTATTTGACCAAAAAGATTCTTATAAGTTCAATATTTCCATTTAACATGTCTATATGTAGATGATCTAGATGATATTACAAGTCATTATATGTACAAGAGAAACTGGAAAGCGATTGTGCATTCAATGATTCAATGCTACTTTTATCAGGTAACCGTTGATTAGGGTACCGGGCAGGTGTTCAACAAGGGAGGTAACTCTAATGTTTTCACGCACGAATATTCAGGTGGATAATTGTCAGTTGCAAATGATTTGCAACGTGTACGCTATATAAAAAATATCATCAACAAACAATTACGAAAATCTTTTTTTTTTGATAATCCAGAAAGTGTACATGGGGAACAGCTGAACAATTCGGGCACTTATTCTGGATTGATCGGGCAAGACATACGTTATACCTATTGATAAAACAACACATGAAAACATGTTAACAACGTTGTCCCATTAACACAATAACGAACATATATAGAAGAAATATAGTTTTACCTGCAAGCCGTGTTTCCGGTCTAACTAACTGGATATACGTTAAATAGACTTGAGTGTAGTTCAAAACGCCCGTGTGTAGATTTCAATACAATGTGCATAGCATGTAGATTCTCGCACCGACATGTTGTTTGCGTGTTGCCATTAGCAACGCGCCAATTCAATCAGTGGCGCACAGGTAAGACGTATTATATCCCAAACAGATCAACAGGATATCGGCGATTCTCTCTTATCTTGGGTCTTTAGGCTCGAGTCTTGTCGTTAATTCTGTCAATGATAGTTTAACAAAGATCTTCTTTCATTTAGAAGCTATTTTACATGCGCTTCATTCAACCTGTATTTTTAAGGTGTACATTTGATTTTTGTATGATATATTTGTTAAATGTCTCCTGTGTTCAAGAATACTTTATGACATATGTGTTAAAACTAATAATTTTTAAAATCTTGAGAATATTCTGTTTTTGACATTGTTGTGTTGTAACTGTAATATGCATCTATGCCAAAATTCGGATCATCAGTAACCAATCTCATTAAAATGATATCACAGTTTCTTCACTTCGTAACGCAGCGAAGTGTAGCAAATAGATCATATTTTAATAAGATTGATTGGTAACATGTATTTGCTATCTTAATTGGTTGGTATGCTTTCAAACAGAGATATATTCACATGTTTGTGCTTTATCGTATAAATAATCTTATAAACCATGGCTTTGTTGAAACTATAAAACACTTTATCTTTTTAGCCTTTCAAAACAAAGTTCAGTTTCGAGGCAGGTTGATGATTTTTGTTATGTAAACAATGGCAGTGTTTATCAATGTTCAATGTACAGCTGAATGTATCTTACTCGAGTTAAGAAAGACAATAGTCGTCAATAAGTGAACCTAAATTGATTAAATATCACAATCAGACTTGTGTATTGAATTTTAAATATCATATCTATAGGATCATTAAAACAATAAATTGATACACTTCTTTTAGCAATATCATGCCCTTGTGTTCTCACGAACGTTGTTTGGTGATCAGAATATTTTAAAGGGGCAGTATCACGTGTTTAGGAATATAAGGTGATGTCAAGAAAACGAAAATAAATTGTTCCAATTGAATGACAATGTATTTGAAAACAAATGTCGCAGTAATAAATCAAATATAATGTAAAGCTCAGCCGTGCAATGCCTTTTCTTACACAAAATGAATTAAAGGTGTTCACGCAATAATGGCCACCAATGGACTTTGTGTGAATCTTTATACATGTAATTTGGTCTTCGACTATGGATGATTGGGTTAGTGTTTAATGAGATTTTTGACACTGCCAAAATGATTGAAACGTTCAATTATCAATGAAATATTCAAATATATTTTAAAACGCGCCCCTTTTAATAACAAAGACACCAGTTTGTGCTAATAATTTTCGTTACAGGACACATATTCGACTTTTCAAAAAAACATAACATTGCAAATCCATTCCGGCATCAAATGGTTCTTTTTATTGTAATCAATAATTTCAACAATACATTAAATACAAGAGCTTTTATATATTCCATGTATACATCATCACCGTGTATATCCGTACACCGGAACTAGCGAGGTGTACGGCGGAGAAATGTTGCTAGCGAGGGGCCGAAATCGAAAGTTGGGTAATATTTTAGTTCATAACTTTCAAATAACCAACATCATGTGGTAATTTTAGCACACATACTTAATAAAATGTATGTGCTTGTCATTCTGTATCCAAGGGACAGTAACAATGACAGTTGCGAGTAATGCTGTTATTAGTAACATATTTGCTATCTCTGACTATGAACAGGATATGACATTAAATATATAGTTATGTCTCGGAAAGCTATTGACATGATAATAACATAGAAAAAGTTGATGAAACGGCGTTGATTGCTTTTCAAGTGATCCCGTTTGCGATCACGCTCCTCGCTAGCAACATTTCTCCGCCGTACACCTCGCTAGTTCCGGTGTACGGTTATACACAGTGATCATGTAAGATAAATGGCAATGGAATGGGTAACAATATTATACAAAGACTGTTCAATGTGCACCAGAAATGCTGGTCGG
This sequence comes from Steromphala cineraria, assembly GCA_916613615.1. Taxonomy (NCBI): domain Eukaryota; kingdom Metazoa; phylum Mollusca; class Gastropoda; order Trochida; family Trochidae; genus Steromphala; species Steromphala cineraria. The sequence goes on along the minus strand of OU744720.1, from coordinate 10,765,489 downwards.
TAGCTACTTATTGCCGATTCAGACGTGTTTCTCTAACCATGGAGTGTGGGGCAATGTAGCAAGATTATAATCAGCCATATATATCGAGATATACCTTGCAATGGTAGTTGTAGTCAACTCATCGTGTTATTTATTCCTCATAGCAAATGGGTCAGTCTTTTTAACCGTCCTCATTATTTTGATTCCATCCCATGACTTTCCATTCCCTGGTTGTTTAAACAGAATCTGGGCGGGGAAGATGAAGTTGAGAGCCCAGAAGTCTCCAAACACGCTCCGGAAGTTGTCACTGATTGGTCGAGTACACACAACATTGGTCCTCCCTAACTCGTACGGTGTGAGACCGTACACTACAGTGGACAGCTGGGTGGTCAGGAAGGCCATACACAAACCTCCCAGTACAACGTACACGTAGGAGTTGTAGATGAGAAGAACACTGGTGAGGTCCAGGTACCCCAGCAGTCCTCTGACGAGGGTGACGGGGAGGAGGTAGTCGTAGAATGCTAGAGATAGGTTGTGTGAGATGTAGCTGAGGGTAGGTGGAGCGGCTATCAGAGAATTGACGACACAGTAGAACAGGTACACGATGAAGTATCTCTGGTTCCTGAAGCCGATACAGTTCCCAACTATAAAACAGTGGTGGTCTCGCTTGAGAATACACTTCTTGCAAATCTTGCAATGGTATGTACGTGGTGGCACGTGAAACTTGCACGAGTTGCAGTAGCTCCATGACGACACTCCGTAACCCTGGTCTTCCTGGTTCATCATTTCAATCCTGGAGATGAACTGGTCAGGGTTGTTGCTATACAGCGGCCCCAGTTCATACTCCGGACGGTCCTTCGTCTGTTTGAAGGAGGTGTCGTACAGCTGGAAGCACAGCCAGTTAGCCACGGAGTTGGTGAGCACGAAGCAGACAGCCACTCTGAGGTAGTAGCGGGTGTCGGGGCGGTGGTCCTCTACCATGTAGGGGACGAGGAGGTGTAGACAGCAGTACGTGTGGGAGACGAAGGTTACAGAAAGGAGAAGAAAGGACCGCAGTTTGCGAGTGGGACTTCCTTCCGGTGTCTGGTCCAGACGGACCTTCAGCTTCTCCCTGAAACTTAGTTGATAGTAGTTGGTCGGCAGCTGGCCGCTCATTGTCCCCTCCGCATTACTTCTGGAACAGAACGAAGTTTTATTATCTTCTATATTTACAACCTAGGGTAATTTGTTAGGCCTATATGCACGTCTTCAAAATATGATTGGTAAGTTATAATTTTCCGAGCTATCTGATTAAAATTGACCGTATTCAGAGGAATAAAGTTAACATTGACGCTACCGGGGCACGAAGTTGTTCTATCAATGAGCGTCCCCTCTTCATAAGCCTTTTAGATGGTACTCCTTGATAAGACGGGTACGTATCCGGTAGCATCAATGTTGTTAAACTTTTATTTTCTGTACAGTGTAAATATTTATCAACCTTATCATGCTTTTTGTGGGATACATGTATAAACCAGCTTGTAACAATGTTTTGAATACGAAAATCAATACATTTGTCATGCGTATGTATTTTTTGCTATAATGTCATAAAGAATAGCTTATCTTCTTTAAATGCCAGCTAATGATGTTAATGTTTCAACAACGTTGCATGATTACATTACGAATGTTCAAAGACCATGGACATACGGTTCGCATGTTAAGCAAACTGATATATAAGTGTTACGGTAAACAATTCATTTATAATTGTGCTTTGTCAAAAGGCACATCAATACCTTCCAGAATCCAATCTAAATAAATTTTGATCAACAGACTTTATATGTTGCCATACTGTATGACCTAATATAACACCTGTTGATCAAGATTTATTAAGATTGTCCAGAATCACACATGCAGTTGAAACCATTACCATCTACAATAATCTCAGTCCTGCCCTTTCCTGCCGTTTTCTTATCTCCTTAACATCCAAGGAATCGGTATAAAAGAAAGAATATAGAGCTCACCTGAACATCAGTAAGAAATTCCCAGGTACACAAGTGGCCCTTTCCGTGTTCCGTCTCAACTGCGCTAATCGTCAAATGGTCACATTAAAACTCCACATAAGTGAAATCAACAATACATGGACTTCTGAATATAATCCTTGATTACACAACATATCGAAACCCTCATTAGAAGGCATTGAGATGTTTTGTCCTGCAGTTACCTGGAATGGTCAAGTTCAAACTTGAAGCCGTATAAGCTTGTAACAAGTGATTAGGTTCACATTAATTGACTTTATGTCGCATTTATCTGGTTGTGCTTAATGCAATTCGAAAGGGTTCGGATGAGGTCTCGTAAATAAAGAAGATTCACACCTATAACAATGACTTGCAATATTATTACCCCTATGCACAGAAATGATGGTTGTTCGTCGAGATGGCTATGATGTATTTTACGGTAAAAAATACCACATGAGCGCATAATGATCATGTTTTCAAAAACAACAATTCTTCAAAGAAAAAAGATCTTGATCAGGGAGATATCTTCAAGACTTGTTTGTCGAGACTGCACAATTCCGTGATGGAGAATCTACAGTAAAACTCGTACACATCTTAATGCAGATGTTACGAGGGCACTTTACGGTAATGCCTTTCAGTGACCAGTGCCCGCAGCCAATGGCGGAAATCATGGAAATATTGCTCAAGCGCGGCTAAAACATAACTCACTCATTTACTCACTGCAGTAACAAGCGAGATTATTGTCTGTATACACACCTGATTGTAGTGTAGTGAATCCTATTAATCATGTTCGTCAGTATATCATAATCATATTAACTTGCACCTCTAGCACAAGTCATAAACGGTTGAAGCGTTCATAAAATCTCTAAATTTAGTTGTGGATATGCTTGTTCATCTTGAACCAACCATTGAGCTTTCTTTTTAGAAACATATAACATATGAATGTCGATTGCAAACAGGACACATATCAGACAGGTGATCAAGTGTTTATTTGACAATCTTGATGAAGGCCATGCAACTACGTAAGATTGCCTACATGAACTGTACGCTAGCATAGGACAGAGTAAGATCTTCAACTCCTTGCTGAGTGTCCTTCATCTTTGAATCTTACAATCTGTCATATAAATTTCAACTATGCTCTTCATACATATCAACATTTTACAACAAAATGTAAAATTCCTGTAATTTGTGAAAACATAACAATAAAATGATGATGAAAACTAAGAAATCACAAGTTTCAATGGTAGGAAAAAATATCTTGATTCACAAATGTCCTTGTTGTTTTTTCTTGCAGACGTAAACATGATTTTTCTATAAAATCTCAAATTATGTTTATAAAAGTTGTCCGAAAGTAGGAGCTTAATTTATGTAGATCGTGAAAAACAAGATATTTTTAAAAAACAACCCATGACTACATTAACCCTGTTTATTCCTCATGTGTACAAAATAGGTGGTGTATTCGAACAGTAATTGTTGATTATTGGCAACATTATCACAAATCTTTGAAGCATGTTAGTGTATTCGTTTACACAACAAATTTCAAATACTACTACTCTTCAACAAACCTTCTCTAGTATGTTGAAGAACAAAAATGTTATTAAATGCATATATTTGATTTCAAAATAAACGACTCTTAGGAACTACTCATTCTACCAATCGTATTTCCTCGAATAGACACCCCCTGGTGTCTATTTTTTTCAGACTCCCTTTACACCCGGCGTGTATTTGAGACCCGTCATTTTTTTGAAGGCGGCATCTCTTTATTTTTAGTGGGAAATTTTTCGTCCAGGTCACAACCTCAAATAGGAGCAATTATGGCAAATTCTCTACGGTAGCATTTATTTATCAACTTATCACCCGGCGTCTATTCAAAACCTGGCATCTATTCGTGACCCAGCGTGTATATATAATCAAAACAGCCAAACCCCCGGTCTCTATTCAGGACCAAGCGTCTATTCGAGGAAATACGTTATATATTCAATATATATATGAATCTTAACACAACAAACAAATGCATCGAGTGGTCCCTGTAAGTGACTCTTGGTTTGACGTAGGGGATACATATATATATCCAAGCTTTTCTAATATTAACGTAACAAGCAATTAAAGTGTACATAACTAAATCATAATCATAACATGCAATCCTTTGTTTCACATCCAATGTCTCCATCAAAGCAAATCAAAGTACACGACAAAGATGGTATACTTTGTTACTTTAATTCTAAAGATAAAAAACATGCAGAAAAAGAAACAGAGATATTTGAATCAGAAATGATTGATTTCTGGTGTATGTCAAATTTTTCCTAGCAAAGTGATGATTTATCCAAAGAACAGGGCTAAATGTATATGAAAACTAGTCGATTGTGCAACAAACACAATAAATACATAAATGGAATGTGTCAACCTGTTAAATGTCCAGTTCTATTTGTATGTTCATAAATAATGACTGTGTAAAATAGTATAATTAAAAACGATATCAATGAAGAGTGATGTTATCAATTGTTAGTTAGTTATTAGATGAGATTCATCTTATATGCTTCATGTTATTAAGAATGAAAACTATGAAATAAATAACCTTTTCATTATTGACATAACATGAATGTGTTACATCCTCAATGTAAAATACCTTAATCATTGTAATATATTTTCTGTTGTAAATACTAGACTTTGTTTCCAAACTCTTTATGATTCCAAATTTAACACAAGATTGACAGTGACAGTTCTATATATATCTAGGTACAGAACCAACAATGATGTTAACATCAAATTCATGTACATTTTTTAAATTGATATACATTTGACAAAAAATAATGAGTTGTAGTTAGAAAATATGTTTGTCTATTGAAAAATGACTAGTTATGATTTTTACTAAATTTTGAATCAAATGATAAAATAGAATTCTTGAACACAATGACATGAGAGGGGACGAGGTAAGGTGAAAGGTTAAAGGTCGAGGGTCAGTGACCTCATATTGCTTATTTTCTAGGACATGGTTTTAAAGGCTTGTTTTGAACAATGATTTACTATGATAGATATTGGCACATAACCAGTGACTGATAACAAAGCAAAAAGATTTCTTTACATAACGCTTATGAGAAGACAAAATGTTTTATAATTACTTATTGTTATTCGTTGTATTTTGACTATGTTATCTATCAATATTTTGTGTCCCTTATCAGAATTGAGAATTCTCTAAAACAAAATTAACAACACTTAACAAAACTTTCAAAACATAAATGTGTAACTGCCAGCAAGTGCAATTGCCTAACAATGTTTTTTTTATGGATAACACATAAACCAAAACTCTGAGGTAACCATAGTGTTATGTAGAGGTAATATTTTAACTTAAACTCATTCAGAAATATATCTCATGCAGCCAACATGGGGCAATAATGCATGGTTGTTGCAATGATGTAGATGGTTGAAGGCAATTATTGGTGAGTTGGCACCGGGGACATTCTATAAAACATCTCAAGGTCAAACATCTAGTCAGAGGTCACTAACCTATATATAGTTTTCTCCTCCTTAGAACAGAGATTAACCTCCTTTTTAACAGAGAATATTCTACTCGCTCAGTACACCATTTGGCATGACTACCTTGATTGTTACGTCAGTTGGGTCTTAATTATTTTTAATCAAAGACATCCGTAGTATATCTTGCTTGTCGTACAACCACTGAGGTTCCGACATACCAGAGGTGATAGACATCCTGGATATTCCAGCTGATCACATCATAGTTGCATCTGCTAGCTAGAATTTATGTGAGGTACACGTTATGGTTAGAGTACATAGCTGTTACATATCACCCAAAGCAAAGCTTGATTCATTACCTTAATAAAAATCACCAAAAACTATATTGTAATTATTGAAAAGATGCTTATTAGTTTAAGAACTTAAATTATTAACCAGATACATTAGCACATTTTTCAGATAATCTAATTTCAATATTTATTTCCCTATGTATTCACTGATCTGATCTCTTGTTTACAATTACACACATTGAACACAAATTGATTGTAAAAGCATCCTGGTTCAGTCTTGAATACAACCATATATATATATATATAATATAGATCTAGCAGCACCTACAATGCAAACAATACACAATGATCTCCAAGCAGTTCAGATAACAATGGACATTCTGATTGGCTAAGATGAATTGCGAGGTAATAACAAAGCACATCGCAGATCCCATCTAAAGGGAGACAACTCCTCATCTAGTAAACTCAACTAAAGGGAGACAACTCCTACTTCCTCTCACTCTTCTCTTTATAAAATTTCTGGGCCTTTGACACTGCTGAAGGTATGCTGTCTGCAGTCTTGGTCGAATGAGAAAACAAAAGTTCAGGCACATCTGTGTTATTCTTAGAAAAGTCTGAGCACTTGTGAAGAAGATCATAGGCAATCTGGTCGTTAACAACTGAATCGTGTTTATAATCTCCATGATTGTTGACAAACTCACGAATCCATCTCGCGGTTGTCATCAGTTCACCTTGAAAAAGAAGAATTTTGACTAATAAGAGAACATTGAAGAATGAAATTTATCTTAATTGGGAGTGAGAATTATTGAAGGAATAGGGAAAACTAGATAACCTGTACACACAAAAAATAACCTACTAATCCACTACTCAGGCTTTTTACAGAGAAAACATATGAGAAGCATTATCAAGCAAAAAGATAAATTTTTGAATTGACTCTACCTGCCAGTTAAACAACTAAGAGGAACAGATCCAAAAATTGAATATTGTTCTATATATATATCACTTAGCAAAAATTTTCAACAGGATAATATTGAAGATAAGTTTCCACAACAGCAGCATTGCCCCCATCGTCCACCAACGAAAATCCTTGATCCGGCCCTGAGCAGTTACATAAACGTTACGTTTAATAAAACAGGTAATTAATTAGCTAGATGATAAGAAGCTGACCTGAAGCTCGTTTGGAGATGAGTTTGAGGTACTGGAGGACGGTACAGCGGGTGTCCACGTCTATCTCCATACTGTCCATGTACTTGTTGATCAGCGGGATCAGACCCACAAACTCTCCCTGCAACACATCATATAGCAGTGAACATTTTGTTTGTTTAAACATATTTTACTCACTTGGAAAGGATTGGGAACATGTTGTCCAACTTAAAATATCCTCTCCATCAAGATAACAGTTCACACTAAACATTTGATCAAATCAACTATTAACTATATACTTCTACAAACATCTTAAGGCGAAAAAAAAAAGAAAAAAAAGATGGGACATTTGATGAAGCAACCTAAAAGTACAAAGACAAGAGGTAGTAAGACAAAATAAGCCTTCTGATTTGAATTTACTGATATATAAAGTTTTGAACAGAGAGCTACCTTTCCGTTGATGATCTCGTTGACGTCCATCTTGGTGTATTCATCCTCGATGTACTTGCACTTGGTCTTCTCACACGTCATCATGCACGCCGCCGCCTCGGGGGGAGAGTAGTCTGCAGGGTACAGAGATATATAGGTACATAGGTACATGGTTCATAGGTACAGAGGTACAGGGGTACAGAGGTGGTTCATAGGTACAGAGGTACAGAGGTACAGAGGTACAGAGTAATCATCAGTACATGAAGGAAACAGTTTGTCTTTCTCAAGACCGAGGAGTCAGAAATTACTCCTTGTGATGAGATGATTCAAGCAAATACGTCATACAAGATGTTGGGGGATATGAAGTTCAGGAGAAAACTTTCATTATTCATTTTAAGTACAGTAGAACTTGATGCGGCCATCCTCATGTCCTCCCGATCGATTTTACATTATATCTACCCTCTGTAGAGGCCACCCTCATTATGTCCCAAACGATGATAAAACTTGTCAGTAGCAGCCATTTGCAATCAGGTGATCGGTAAGTACACTCGGAGACTCACAGTCTCATGTGACTTGTCAGTGTCAATCAGCGGGCCTGTGGTCATAGTTAACAAGTTAAATATTTGTTAGTCATAGATCTGTGAGTAATATGTCACACCTGAACCTCTCTAGAAAGGCCACCTCCATATTAAGGCCACTTTTGGTCATTCCCCTGGGTGGCTTTCTAGCCAAGTACGACTGCATTTTATGATGATTACACAGTCCAATGAGGTCACTATGACATGAGGATATTTTGCATATTTGATTTATCATGGACAAAGGTTAACATTAATGCTGATTGATCTTACCTGTGATGACATCCTTCCTGAAGTAGAACTTGCCCTCTCTCACTGCGTCTCTCTTGTACGCCAGCTTCATGTTGTCATCAACCTGCGTACAGAGAACTGGTAACTCAAGGGGACTGACATACAAAGCATAACATCTTTGATTGGCATTCTAGAAGTTTGTGTGATGAACAAAAAAGAGATTTCTTATGGATAAATAACTTCTTTATCTTGTGAAGCCATGTTTTTGACATAATTCTAAGATTGTTGTCAAGAATGCAATCACTGACAAATTACACAATCAACAATCAATTTGTAGAATGTAGAGGTAAAACCAAAAGGAGATAAATTTAACCTCTTTATTGTGTGAGTATTTTTGTAGTCCATAACTAAAGCTCAGAAGAGCAGACAAGTTGCTGAACAAAACAGAGTGAGACTGACCTTGGAGATGGGGATGAGGAAGTTGAGTTTGAAGGTGAGGATGACGCGGGTGAGCAGCACAATAAACACAACATACGCTGCGTTCTCAAAGTCTGTCAGCTGAACCTGTGGCAGAAAGGAAAGTATGGAAGTATAACATGAACCTTGTCGTTTGAAAAAATAAATATATAGTGAACTGGTATTTCAAACTGACAGTTACCGTAAGATAAAAGATAATTCATTACAAAAATATTTGCTACTCTATCCTCATTACAAATACTTTTTGGAAATCTGCCTTTCCACACCAAACCACAGCTCTTGATAATAATGTTTGTTCATCACTAAATACTGAACAGCAAGCAAAGCAGCAACATCTTTTGTTGTTCAGTCAGATGAGCTAATGCTCTATCTACTTAAAACAAGCAAATAAGTAAATCTGACATAACATACCTCCATGGGCCTGAACTCGACCCTCCAGCCGATGTCGGACCCTGGTGGTGGGGGTTTGAACCTCATCGTCTGCCAGTTGGTCGACTGGATGTTCTGTAGAGGAAGGGCTCTTGTTAATGGGGCATTCAACTTCAAGTGTGTTTGTACTACATAATATCAAATGAAAACTGTTGATAGACTGGATGTATTGGGTCAAAGGTGTACATAAATTTCTAGTACATGTATAATTGTACCAGATTCATCTAACCTAATTTAATTAACACACATAGGCTATTGGCTATGTTTACTATTGAATCAATAATGGCATATTCAATTCAACTACTTTCATAAGAAGACTAGAAGTGATTTTACTGACCTCATGATTATTAAAAGGATACCTTTACACTCCTTTTTGTTTGAATAAATATCAATGTACCGTATATTTCAATGTATAAGGCGAGTTTTTTATGCCAGAAATTAGGGGGTCAAAGAAGGGGGTCGCCCAATACACAAGGTCAAAAACTAGAGGCCAAGTGAGGGGTATCTGCCAACCCAACAAGTCAAGCGAGTCGATGTTTACACTGGATGTCCATTACACAATCATCGATGTCATCTCAAATTTAATCTTGTAAAATAAAATACCTTTGTCTTATTGTTATTTTTAAATGAAAATATAGAGAGAAATATGAATGAAAATTCAAAATAACTTATCAATCAAAATTATCCATGTACCGGACCAAAGGAAATATTCAACACGTGTTTGCTTGCCGATAACATGTTATGTTAGTGTCGGTGTCATACGAGATAGAACCTCGTGATGAAATAACTTGAAATAATTAAAGATAAAAATAAATTAATAATGATTAATTGATTAATTAACATTGTTTTGATGACTGATATTGTGACTTTATTTTTCTCTATGGATATATTTAACAAAACTTATGCTGCCCAAATTATTTTATCAATTATGAAGGCGATGTATAACTCAGTTTTTACTAGGCAGCAATTATTCTTTACACCGGTTAGGCCTTTTCAATATGCAATTTGTGTTAGATTTTCTGATTGGTGCACTATTACAACTTCCGTTCTTTTAACCAGTGAAAAGGCTTGATACAAATATAGCATATTACCAGTACGTTGACTGAACGTTTGTTTAGATTTCTGAATGAGAATGATGAAAACGAAACATGACACAGTAATGGGAGTTTGTTGGCTGTAGCCTTGCTTGTTATCAGAAGCAAATGATAAATCATTGAATAAAATAACAAACATCGTAAGTCATTTATTTATTTTTTAATTACACATGACATTTCACTTAAAAATTACCGACCTAAATTTACCCTTACGCAATCTTGTCAACGAGTTGTCTGTCATGTCGACTGTTTCAGCGACCTGCTAGAAGGGGGGTCGCCTTATTAATGAGATATATGATTTTGGCAGCAATTTGGGGGGCTGAGAAAGGGGGTCATACTATGTACGAGGTCGCCGTATACATTGTAATATACAGTAGTAAAGGAATTTCAAAAGGAAACAACCTACTGTCCCACATCAAGATTCATAAATACATGATGATTCAACTGATTATATAACTGTTCCCACCTCAAAATGGTCGGTGTCCTCCTCATCATTCTGGTTGACCTTCTCACTGAAGAGCGAGATCGGGTCGCGGATAAACAGGTGGGCCAGGTGTCGGGATAGCAGTTCATCTACATCTACAAGTAGAACATTTAGAGTTATCTCCCTTAGATAACGCTCCTCTGTCTAAAATGTAGAGGGTAAAATGGCGCTTAAAATTTGTATAGGACCACATATCGCTGCCAACCCGTGGTTGATCACATTTATACAGTCAGAAGACATCTGTATCATACATTATCAAATTTTAATACACAAATATTGATTAATATTGTTTCAAAATTATCCTTGCAGATTCAAACACAAACAGTTTTCAAAATTCTTCATTTAATAATTGGATCCATCATCCAAGGTCAATGTTATCTGTTGTCAAAGCAACTGAAAGACTTCTCCATGTATAAACTATTCTCAGTTTTCATCTTCTACAGGCACTTTAGAAATTAATAAACATTATAAACCTGCTTCTTTAAGCTGTTTGTAAATATCTTCATCATACACAAGGTCAAGGTCATTGTAGCAGACGGCGTCGCAGGAGAGATAGCTGTCGATGGAGTCGTAGCGAGACTTGTTAATCAGGAACTTGTTCTCTTTCAACGGCTGGAATACAGGACATATTTCTTTGTAAAATAATAAAATCTTGATGCAAAATATCTAATTGTTTGATGATAAAATTACCAAAGATATCAACGACTTTGGCTGCCAAAGGCTAGTTTCTTGGTATATTACCGGTAAGTAAATGTAAATATAATAACCAAAAATCATCAATTACTAAGCAAATTTCATTTCATTGGTAATATTAAGCAGAAGCGAAAACTAATTATGGATACAAATATTTTCATAATTGATATTTTCTCTGTGTAAATGAATAAATTAATCATTATTCATAATTTCAGAAATGATATTCATATCCATATTTTTTCTGTCCAGAACTGACATTATCACTATTTTAACGAGTTGTCTTTCAACTCCTAATGACTCTCTTAACAATTTGAATATGGCAAGAGGGCTTAAATACAATAAACTCTGACTTTGAAAGAATCAGCATTTCAACTATCAAAGTAAACTCACAGCGAGCCCCCTCTCCTCCTTGGTCCGGTCGTCCACTGCCTGGGCGATGACCGTCCACCTCGTGTCAATGTCCGCTAGATGACCACGGTAGATTGGGGAGGCTGCACTCAGGGCCAGCTGTAGGAGAATGATTCTTTTGATAAATGCTGTATTGATTGATGCAAACCCAGCCAAAAAGCAATATCTACCCGTGGTTATCATTATCTTAACCACAGTGTGTAAAAGTGTTACATTACTGTAACCTACCACATTATACATGTAATACATGTCCATACAAATTATGTAAAATGGACATTGTCTTCTTCATCCTGACAAAAAAAGTGTTACATTAATGTACTCAAATGCATCATAGAATATTTGCAATACCTACTTTATTATGTCATATCACTTATATGACCATTATTCTCTAAAAACTATTGGTGTGTTACACACCAAATGGTTCCCGTATCAGGAGGAATATAGAACACTGAGGATAATAACTAGGAAATACAAATCAGTAGTATTTAAATAGCTACTAGTTACACTCAAGTTTGTTGAACTGTCTCTTAGCAATAGTGTGTAAACTGAACAAAACTAAACCTAAATGATAAAAATAACTTCTCAATTTTGAATGCAAAACTTCTAACCTCAACAGTTTAACAGCATATTTGCTACAGATAAAACTATGAAAAGTAGCATTGATATCTTTTGTATCCACACATCACTCACATTTCCTTGTCAGCAAATATTGAATGGTAAAGGGATTCTCCTACACAAACAAACTGATCGACTGTCACAAGCAAGTCTTTCGAAGGACTGACCCAGCAAGGTCAAATCCTGTATACACACTGAATAAATACGAGAGTTAGAGTGATGGTTACAAGTTCAATGTTGTTTTTAAGTGTGTTAACATATGAGAAAACTATAATTAACTAAAACAACTACAAGTTCTAGACATCATGTACATCATAGATGGAAAGTGATTGGAGGGGAATGGGGTGAAAATGATAGGGTAAGGAATGGGGAATGTGGGAAAAGTGATTGGGTGAGGATTGGGAAATGGAGGAAAGTGGAGGAAAGTGATGGGATGGGAAATGGGATGAAAGCTATCAGATGAGTTTTGGGGGGAAAGTGATTGGGTGAGGATTGGGAAATGGGGCAAAAGTGATGGGTCGTGCATAAGGGAATGGGGGAAAGTGATTGGGTGGAAATGGGCGAAAGTTATGGGGGGGGGGAGGATTTGGGCGAAATTGATTGGGTGAGTATTGGGAAATGCGGCAAAAGTGATGGGTCCTGCATAAGGGAATGGAGGAAAGTTATTGGGTAAGAATTGGGAATGGGGCAATAGTGATGGGGTGAGGATTTGGGAATGGGGCAAAAGTGATGTTGTGAGGATTCGGGAATGAGGGGTGAAAGTGGGTGATTAGGGTCTCTCTTTAAAACATTCTACGATTAGATTAAAGTTTAGTTTAAATTCTCCCCTTTTTATTTAGTGAACTTGATGGTTAACCACTTTGCTACATCAATAATGAATATGATGATCATTATTCACACTGAAAGATTGTGATCGTAGCAAAAATTACCATACACCATGTCATAAACTGTATGCAACTGATATGCAAATAACAAAATGACACAAATACAATCAAGAAGTATATACTAATAAAATAAAATACATGAATGCCCATTTTACAATGAAAACCATGTATACTTAATTAACCACCTTGCCAAACATACTCCTTTTTGTTAGAAAGTTGTATTTTATCTGGCCATGATTAGATTATGTTCACATTGTCACAATTATTTAATATTTAATGTTTAATAGATAACAAAGGTTATAGTCATAATATAGTGAAGATATTTGTACATATAAGAAAATATAATGTTGAATCAATGACATTTCAGAGAAGAGCAAATTCAACATCGAACACGTTTAAAGGAAACCTCTTGATCTATTTCTTAACTAAACACGCCCAACCTAGATTTCTCAAATTGTCAGAACAGCCCAGAATCCACTTCCTACCAGTGTTTATATGAAAGAGATTCATGTTTGGAAGGTTCAAGTCAAAGCGATGACAAGATGGAAACATCAATGAAGTATGTCCCGAGCATATAGACAGTAGAGACATCAGGCCTCAAAGATGATCCGGGGCAACACCACCCTGGTTGATTCAACACATTAACCCCGCGGGAGCCAGAGCTGAACAAACATGCACAAGTTCCTCAGTCAAGGTGACAAACAACATGTTGATGTTTACTGTTTACTGATCAGCTACAGCTATTTTGTTTACTCCTATAAATGGTGGGTGCGAGAAGAATCGGTAACACTTGCGTTGGAGAGGTCAAAAGGCTTACGAGGGTAGCGAGGTTCCCCTCCTTGGTCATGGCGTAAAGGTAAGTGATGAAATATTCTTCTTGTGTCCTTGATACAAATTTATTCATTTTGTTATGTTCTAATATTTTGGTAATTGGTCATAATGGATTTTTCATTCTCTTTACTGTTGATGAAATACAAAGTTCTTTTGATAGTCAATCTCTAATCGCAATGAATGAGATGTTTTGATCTTGATATTAACACAATAATTAAGAAAAGGGTACATGGATTTGACACCAAGAACAATATATTGATAATTCATTTCTCCTAAACTAATCATAGAACTTGGCTTCCTTAATCTTATCAACATCTTAAATGCCTTTTAAAGATTAGTTTTAACTTGATGTAGAAACTTGTCTGGATGAAATTTTGGTTATCAATATACCAATCATTAGTATATAAAGCTAAAGTATTTCCTTGTAGAAACAATTTACAACAATTAATAATTACAACACAACAAGATTGAATCTACACTTACTCAGTTGTATTTAGACATGACATAAAAACATTTCAAAATCAGGAAAATTACTACCTTATTGGGTTATCAGTGAATTTGCAAACCAAGGTTGGAATGAATACTCGTTAATCAGTTTCTCTTTTCTTCAGGCTATTCTGAAGAGCGAACATACAACCTGATACAACGATGGGCAAGTACTGCTGTCAGCTGTGTCTGCACCTGGTGATCATAATATGTCTCTGTGGAAACTCAGTGAACCAGAACATTTCTCTAGCGGAAAACTCAACGCAAGATGCAGCATCAACTTTATCCAGTGACCCCTCAACTCAATCATCTGACACCACCAAGTCATCCCCACTTGTGCCGGACTCAACCATCAAGTTATCCACTGAACCACCTGCGACAACCAACAGGTTATCTACAAAAGTATCCTCCACAAAACAATTCTTCCATTCAAAAGGAACCACTGCAGATTCAACCACAACAGAAGTCAGAGAAAGTGAAACAACTCCTAATCATGTGACAACTGGTTCAACTGGGAAACCTTCAACAACATCTCAAGGTACCACACTTGAGGCAACAACAGACTCATCTGATACTACCAAGAATGACAATGTCAAACTTGCTGCTAAGGATTCTGGCAATCCTCCCCAAGCTCACGGAGCTTCATCATCTTCATACACCACTGAGGATCATAGCACTGATGATCCATCCACAATTGGCAGTTCACCTACAACTTCATCACAAGCAACTTCAGAAGTAACAACCCACACATTTGAGGGACTCACTGATGCAAAAGGAATCAATGTCATCAAAATACACGGTCAGAAGAAAAGATTATCCCTGGCTGACATTGCCAACAAGCAGACTTCAACAGCGACAACTACAACCACATCAACTCAACCAACAACCTCAAAGCCTCGGAAGATGAAACCTCGGAAGAAGAAGAAAAGGAGGCCATCAAAGAAGCAGAAGTCCCCAAGATCACCCACAGTGAAGTCAAAGAAAGTGAGACCCACATCAAATGACTCAAAGCCAGACAAGATGAAGCTTGATGGGTTCCTGGATCTGACTACAGCCTACCCCCGGTCTGAGGACACGACCTTCCAGATACACACAGTGGAGGCCCAACAACATCCGATAGCTTATGCTGCGGCTGCTGCCGGTGAGTAGATGGGGTCTCCTTGTTGCGTCTTGAATCATGTTGTATAACATAGGACCAACTGACCACAGTCCAGGCAGTTGTACTGGTAAATTTTTTTTAGAAAACTCTAGGAAGTTTGAGCGAATCATGTGCCTGGTACCATATTAATTTGTTTCTTCATTTAACCCATGTAGCTTGTGGTGCAGCTGCTGGCTCGTGGGTTGGGGTCTTTAAAGAGCAATTAGTGTCCTCAATATTCATTTTATGTCTTATGTGCTATCTATAAAGATAATATGCTGCTGCAGCTGCCTGTGAGTTGATGAGGTTGCTTCTTGAATCATGATATTTTATGTAGGACTATTTGACCAAGGCCAATAATTTTTCTGATCTAAGTATGAGAAACACTCTAGAAGTTTAGTGAATCGGGTGCCTGGTCTTATATGTAATAAAGTAGGACCTATCAAAAGCCATTCTGTTTCTTTAATGCCTGTTGCCAAAGGCATTTGCCAAGGGGGAGGACTTTACACTGAAATATATCAGAGGTTTTCATTGTGAGATGGCTCTTCTCTTAAATGGAAAGAGCACCCATAAAATCTTGCCTAAATTATTTAAGTCTTAGGTTAAAGAGGACCTACTTAGTCATCTCATTTTGTGTATGCCCTTGTGAGGCAGTGGTTTAACCCATGGGTTAAGTGTGCAGTAGTTCATAGGTCTTGAGTTCAGGACAGTCTATAGCCAAGAACATTTGCATATTAGTACTTGACTTTGGAGTTATTTTTAAACAGCAACATCTTCCTTTATAGTAATATCTAAAACATTTATAAAAGTCACCAAATAGTTCTTACAAATCAGCACTTTATCCTGAATTTCAGGGCATATAGTATAGTCAACAGCAATTTGAGCAATCAAATATTTAGGAGCACCTGGAAATATTTTTATCTTTTAAGAGCATTTCTCATAAAAAAATATTGATAATTCTTGTCAATCTCATCTCATCTCATTGATCATATGACACAAACAATTCATGCATAACTACAACTACCATCACACTTTCAGACAAGGGGGAGAAGAAGGGAGGCAAGAAGAAGAAGAAGGCGCAGGGGAGGAAGGGGGACGCCGGACCGAAAGGACCCCCGGGGCCGAAGGGAGCCAAGGGTGAACCGGGCGACGCAGCGTCAACGTCCATGCCAATGCAGGCAGCATCGAGCGCCGTCCTCACAGAACACTTTGGACCAGACAAAGACGTCATTGTGCCCTTTGACCTGAAACTCATCGACCTTGCTGACAATTACGACAACGAAACAGGGGTGTTCATCTGTACGATCCCCGGGGTGTATGTGGTGAGTCTGTACCTCATGTCACACCCCGGGGCAAAGGTCAACGCGAGGGTCTTCATCAACAGTCGACCAATCGCTGCTCTGTGGGCGGACGACAGTAAGAACTCTGGGTTCTACCCGTCCAGCAGCATCCAGACGGTGAGCAGACTGGCCTTTGGGGACCAGGTGTACGTGATGCTGGTTGACGGAGGCTACGGAGAGAGCTGGGTGCACGCCAACTACAACGCTTTCTCCCTCTTCCTGCTGTACGAGGAGGTCTTCTTCAAATAATGATTGCCTCAAGAACTGATGGAAATTCATATCATTTGTGAATCATTTACCATTGCAATTTTAACTGTAAAAAAGTTTTTTCTATTATTCTTATTGTTTCTGTAATATCTTTTTTTTAAATTTGATTTTAAAAAGGTTTCTGTTATATAGATCTCTTATACCGGTCGTATAATTTTCTCATAGAAAGTATTGCTGTCTGCTGTGGATGTAATCAATGCTAATTGTCTTCCAAGAGAATACTTGACATGTTTATGCAAAGTTTTCTTTAAATTCACTAAATCAATCATTGAATGTTAGTTTGTAGACTTTGACCTTTGTGATATTAAATTATTTTGACATTTTTAATTCTTCTTGTCTGTTCCTTTTGTAAACGTTTTGATAGCAACAACATCATTTAACTTAGGAAAGCACACATATATAGGGTGAAATATATGTACAAATAAATATATAGTGATGTAAGAAAATACCATAAGAAAATTCTGCTTATAGATATGACAAAAAAACAGACAACCAAAAATCAGCGCTCTGTTGATCATCAGGGATAAATGGTAAATGGTTTTTATATCAGGGTGTTGATTTTAGCAATAAATTCTGTCAATAATTGTCTTGTTTTGCATACAACCTGATAAGTCATACAACAAATAGCATGCTTAATATGCTTATTGGTTCTCATTAAGGCACTGCCAAATTTAAATTCAAATTAAACGGTACTCACCAGAATAAAGGAGAGATTGGATTCTAACAAAGACTCATTTAGTCCTGATAATGCACATCTCTTTTAAAACAAAAACATATCACCAGTATCGGACAGAGAGATTGCATTCTAGCAAAGACTCATTTAGATATTGCACAAGATCTTTCAAAACAAAAACAACTCACCAGTATGGGACAGAGGGTGGTGAGCTGATCGTACAGGAAGCGAGCCTCGCTGATGTTGCACGCCTGGAAGGTCACCTGGAGACAGCAGTTGCCCATGCCGAAGCCCATGCAGTCCATGTAGATATGGTCCGGTAGCGCTGCTCTCTCGGCCTCGCCATCGTCACCGAGCTCCTGGTAGTCTTCTGTGAACGGGGTCTTTGTGTTCTCATCCTTGTAAACTGTGGGGGGCAAAAGTCTTATTGTAGAGAAGTCTTAGCTTGCAGTCTTCTTTTTCTATCTCTATTTTGCATGTTTTTTTGTTCTGTGACTTAGTGTTCTATTCCTTGTAAACTGTTGTTGAAAGGTGTTAACTGTAGAAGAGGTCTTAGGAAATTGATGAGAGTTATTAATAGCTTGCAGTGTTCTGTTTATATCCATATTTTGCAAACTTTGTGTTCTCGTCCTTGAAAACTGTCAAAACATGTCAACTGTGAAAGAGGTCTTAGGGTAATCAATCACAGCTCCAAAGGTTGCCCATTTATCTCTCTTGTAAAACCAATAACGAATACATTCTTAATCCTGATTTCCAGTTTGTAGGGTTAAAAGGGTTCATTTATAACTAATAGTGTTCTGTTTCAATCCTTATTTTGTAAACCTAGGTCTCATTGGACATTAAACATCTTGATCCAGTTAGATAAATCATGTCCATAAGATTACATACCAAGTTATCATGCTCAGGCTTATAGATGCTTGATTGATAAATGTGAAATGGTTTGATCTTGTTTGACTTACCAGGTACGTTGATAACCACTTTCTCCCCTCTTCGCTCACGGATATTTCGCGTTAGTGTTCTGGAAATATCAGGAAGTTGAGAAATCGATTATGGAAAACTAAAACAAGCAGACAGAGTCGTCTATATCCCCCGTCATTTTGAATATTTTGAAAAAATAAACCATGGCTGTGAAATGGCTGAGTAATGTTCCATTGAAACCACCAAAAATGAATTTGAAAGCCAAAAAAGGTTCAATTACCGGTACATGAAAAACGTGACCCATATACCAAATTTCATTAAAATAGTCCTTACAGTTTTTTACTTTTGCTCGGGAAATTAGTTTCTACAATATGTTTCCATGGAAACCTCCAAAAATAAAAATCCCAAGAAGTTGAAACCCCTAAAAGGCAGATCTACACATAATGATTCATCCAAATACCAAGTTCCGTTGAGCTAGGTCTTACAGTTTTTGCAATTTGCTCCGGAAACTGAAAATCAAATGGACAGAGGGACAGAACCATTTTTATTTTCTAGTTATTTTGTTAACGTGAGCTCATAGTAACTGTGATATAGTTAATTAGTTATATTTCAAACTTTTACATTCAACAAAATTACAATTTTCATGAAATGTCTTTTAGGGCTTTCAAGAAATTGAACACTCATAGGGTGAAATAAAATATGTCAAACAACCAATCTGACTTCCTATAAAGTTAAACATTAAGTTTTTCTTCACCTACAAAAACTTAAAAAAATAATGATATTATTATATCCTTTATTTTTTTTATTTTCCATATTTTGATTTCATATTACTAAAATAGTGTACAATTTCACTGATAATATCATTCTAACTAAACAATAAGAGCAACTTTGACCAAAATGTAACAAAAGTTTGCACAGTACTTTGATAAGTTGATACGTTTGATTATACCATAAAATTTAATAAGTTCTCATTTAACGAAATGTATGTATAAATGTGTATGTACTTTTGAAGCACATGTGTAACTCTATGCTATATAAATCCCTTATAATAAAAAAAAAATTCAATTGATCATTTTGTCATTTGTCATTTTCACTTAATTGAAACTCATATCACAATGATGTTATAGCACAGTATTTATCCGTATCTACCGGTATACTAGTTATATTGCTCTACCCTAGTTAGAACCAGCTGTTACCAGATCACATACATGGAGTTATGGTACAGTAGATCAAACAATTAGATTTGATTCAATTTTTCTATTAATCAAAACAGATGTGACAAAGTTGCCAACAAATTTGATTTGAAATTATACTGATTGTGTACCAATATGACCCGAGTCAAGGAGACGATTTGACACAAATCTACAATCCATTAACATTAAGGGAATGTTATCACAAGATTTCAGCTTTCTTGAGCTCAAAAAGAAGTAACAAGGCATGTCCCTAGGAGTCAAAATGCACCAAATCTATAGTTAAATGAATTTAGAATTCCTATTGACCAAAATTCAAGATTAAACATTTAACCAAAGACCTAATCTTGCTAAAACCTTCACATCTTTGCTCAAGAACAATCAAGAGTTATCATGAACTTAATCTGATAAAGGCGTCAACAGACATATAACATATTTATTGTTCAACTTTCTGTGTGTTGAAATGTGTGTCTAAAGTATCCAGCATAGTCTACCCCATCTGCAAGCACCTGACTTATGTGACTGGGTGAGATATATGCCTTCCTACTAGCCTTGGCTAGAGGGATATCTCTTTAGCCGAATGGGTAGTGTCTGCCTCTCAACTCAGAGGTCCCGGGTTCAAATCCCGGTGAAAGTAATCTCACAATCACTTCAGTTACACTTACTTGAAGCGAGGGTGACCGGAGTTGATGGCCTCGTCAGGGAAGAATATAGAGCGAGATGAGCCTGACATTGGAGTGGGCTTGTAACCAGGGTCGGAGAAGTCAGCACATCCTAGCCTGTGGGGGCAAGGAAATATTGGTGAATAAATACATATTTGACATTGACAGAATCAGATAACATGTAAGTTTAAGATGCAACAACTCCATAACAAGGGCAGTTTAAAAATACAGAACAAGGGCAGTAACTCTGTAAAACATAATTTAATGCTTCTGATTTTCCATTCACTTCATCAAGGTATTGATAGTACAAGGAGTCACAGCGCAAATTTGGTTATCCTTTCGTAAATAGTTTCTTTTGTCACTTCTTTTTGTCCAGAGTGCAGAAAAAATGTGTACAATACTATTAGAAGGCAAGTAAGAAAGTTTACCGTGGGAATGTTGTAAGAGATAGCGGTTCTACCCCCGGATCAAGGATTGACATCACTTCCTCTCGTCTGTTGACATAGAAAAAAAAGGATAAAATTTTCAATAACTGTCAAACATTCTTATTTTTCTTACAAAACCGCCAAACATAGCAAAATTGGATCACTAATAAAAGTGCTGTAAAATAAGTTTTCAATTAAATGGAACCAATGTTCCAAACTGTTTTGTCCTAGCTTCTTTGAGAGGCAATTAGAAGTTTGAATGACAATAAAGAAGAGGAATACATGGATGATAACTTTCAAACTCCTGGTATGTCACATTTCGACATAGGGTCTTGTGTTGTTCTGAAGTGGAAATTTTTTGTCCTAATCAAAAAGGACAAAGGACCTCACCACTTGAACATTAACAATAGGGATCTTATAAAATTTTGCTCACGTTTATGGCATGATGTCCATTACATTTGTGTTTGATAGCTCTTCTATTGCAACCAATTTCACCTTGCAATGATATCGATAAATTTAAAAACAGCACTGGCACAAATCAAATGTCTGATATTCAAACTCATATACTGTAATTGAAATAATAGTAGTCAAGTGAATCAGAACTATTTCTTTATTTATGACGTCACATAATGTGTGAAGTCATGTACTCTTGCGCTTCAACTCCAATTGCTTGTATTTTTATTCATAGTTCTGTTCTGCTTCAGTATGACAGATATTTGATAAAACATGAAGTTATCATAGGTTAGTATACCTGAGTTTCATGTTGCGCTCTACGAGGTTGAAGTGAGCCATGAGACAGCCGTAGGGCCGGGCGGGAGTCCCTTCCACCATGTACTCTGCATACTCGGGGTGCCACGTCGCCACAGAGTCCCTGGGGAGGACGAGGGGAGATAACTCCTCATAGCATTGTTTTATCAATGCAGGCTAGGTAGCCATCTTAGAATATTTAATATCCTCATATGTCATTTTCATTGACTTTTCTTCAAGATCAGATTTTTAAGGTTTCATGTTGAAGGAAATTCAATGTTCTTAGAAAACTTGTTGTCTTTCTTTTTCATACATATGCGAAAATATCTCATGTGGTCAAATGGCTTCAATGGTGACAAATAATTATCACTTTTAAAGCAATAGTGTAAAGTACAAGTGTAAAAATAAATTTTCTGTTCAGTAAGAAGTTGTTGATGAGTGAGAAAAATTTTCATTGGAAAAACACTTATTACCTTTATTTAATCACTTACTTTGTATTACTTTCTTGAAGTTTACGTAAAACCTTTGGTGCTGAAAGGGCAACTTTGACTTTTTTCTTCTCATCATCAAATTTGACAAGGATGTACTCAACCTGCCAAAAGATATTATAAAAATTATAGAAAATCATCAAGACAGTGGAAATTTCGATATATCTACTAGTGATGTTCAAAATGTAGCAATCACAACAATCTAGTTGCTGTAATAGTTTTTGCATCATGAGTATATGAACCTAATAATGCTTTGACATAAAAAAACAACAAGTAGTTGTCACGTGACCATGTCCCCTGCCACAAGAGAGAAATTGGCTATACATCAGGGTTGGTGTCTCATAGTTGCCCTAAAAACGATGTCAAGGTTACCAAAACCGACTAGTATCTGCATATCAAATGAACAAGGACAAACAATGAAGAAGGAAAGCCTTTAAGCGCTAGTTTTATGTACTGGTCAAACTCCTGTCATGATCTTGAATTTTCAAGGTCACAACTACCACCTGGTGTCTTCCTATCAACCCAATGAAAGACTGGTACCATGTTTGGAAGCTATAAGTGCAAGGGTTTGCGAGATATCGCACTAACAAGATTTTATGAAATCCGTAGTCATTGTCCAGTTGCGAGCTTGAAAACTGGGTCAAGGTCACCAAAACCAACTGATGTCTGCATATCCACTTAATGAAGACAGACCCCAAGTTTGAAGGCTGTAGGTTCAAGTGTTTGTGAGATATCATGCTAACAAGGCTTTACCTACAGGTAACTAAGGCCTGTCGTGACCTTGAAAATTAGATCAAGGTCACCAAAACCAACAAGTGTCACATATCGAGTTAATGAAGACTGATGCCAAGTTTGAAAGCTACAGATGGAAGGGTTTGTGAGATATCACACTAACAAGAAATGGTACAGACTGACAAAACTGACAATCTGATGATGTCACGAAGATGATGAAGTAATAATGAACTCGATGGCACATCATGGAACTTTTGGTCACTTCATCTGATGTTATAATGCTAACTGTCATATTCACCCCAATGCTCAAAACTTCTTATGGCAGTTTTA
This sequence comes from Steromphala cineraria, assembly GCA_916613615.1. Classification (NCBI taxonomy): domain Eukaryota; kingdom Metazoa; phylum Mollusca; class Gastropoda; order Trochida; family Trochidae; genus Steromphala; species Steromphala cineraria. Next base: position 10,742,069 of record OU744720.1, on the reverse strand, counting down.
TAGTTGAGTACTCAATATATTATTGACAAGTGTCAATTAATGACTTTGGATGAAATTACAAAAATATATCCTTCATTTCTGTGTTACACAGTATCAACTAGTTGAAAATGCACTTGTGTTGACGTAATTGTGATCAGATTCAGAAGACAATTGGTGAGATTTGATTACAAACTGCAACTTCAGCAACATAATATAAACATTTACAGCAAAGTATTAATTTGGTGCAGGGCTGGGACGGGTAACCCGGGTACACGGGACGGGTGGGTAATGAGTTAGACCAGGGTACCCATATCATTACCCGGACCCGTTTTGATCATGTGGCAAACATTGAATTGAGTGAAAAATTAATTAAAAGTGTGTCAGTGTTTGTTATAGTTCTTAATCACAACAAATTGTAGTTATAGCCACTTTAAGAAGCATTTATATTGTGTAAACTTGTTCAGATCCTACTCACTGACAATCTATCATAAGTTAAAGTAGTTACAATAGTTGGTGAAAACAAATTACTAGTTTTCATGTGTTTGATGTTTCATACCAAATTTCTTAATGATGTAATGCAAAGATAAAATCTGATGTCAATCTAATTGTATGAAACTTTTAGCATAAAGGTATCGTTTTTATTACCATATTTTCCTAATTCACAATTTGAACAGATCATTATATAATGCAAACATCTCAAACAGGTAAAGAGAACAATAGAAAGACAAAATTAAAATTAATTTTGATGTGTTGTGAAAGGGGTATTTGTTATTCAAATGATTTTAATTTTATACAGATGATTTGCCCCCTCCTTATTGGCTGTGATGAGATGGAAACAACATAAAACAGTGTAATGAAGGGTACCCGGGTAGGGTAATAGGGGGTCGGGTAACCGGGTAGGGTAGGGGAATAGGGGCTCGGGTACCCGGGTAGGAAATTTAGACCGATCCCAGCCCTAATTTGGTGAAAGGTAATTTCCCAACAACACTATTGTCATGAAAAGGTTTTGTTCCACAAAAAGAATGCAGTAAAAGATGCCCTAATCAAGCTGCAAGTTGTTAATTAATTTCCATCTCTACATTAGCTACAAGATAAACTGCATACATGTGTGTAATATTAAAATACTTATTCATAAAATAGTGCAAACTAATTTTTAAAAAGAATAAATCTTAACTTTCAAACACTACTGTACATTTTAACCATGGTGTCCAAAAATAACTACATCTTGGCCCGACATTATCCACAGCTAGACAACGTACGATGTATGCACCTTGACATATTTACACTGATAGACTAAGCGTCATGAAATTAGCACAAATTACTGACACGGCGTCGTTGTTCAACATATCACTGTTTCAACCAAAGGAGAGAGTTCTACTGTGATTTCTTGAATGACTTGTGACGTAATCAAAATCGCGATGATGTCACAATGAAAAGTGCTTACCTCATCACCCCAGTATAAATCGTCTCGCGTGCGATCCTTGAGTTTCTTGTACTGTGTGATAAATTGTTTTATCCCATGCTTGCGTACATGCTCGGCGTGACGCTTGGTATCTTCCCAGCTTAGGGGCGATCCTTCCGAAAGCAATCCCATATTATTATTATTACTAGTCCGATGGAAAATATAATAAAGTTCTTGTCAACAACTCGGCGTTGAATGACAATGCGATTGCCAACAGTAGCCTTAAATTTTATGTAACATTACCGCTTTCTGCTTGCTGGCAAATGCCTGCACACTGATAGTCACCAATGTTTATATTCTTCGTAAACGTATTTCCTAACAACTTATTCTATATGTGAAACTATGTTATCCCCCTTCTGTTGGCGATGGAGTTATGTAAGCTTTTACGTGTTTCGAAAGACAAATTATTGATGTTGGTCTTATAAAACTCATTGGTACTCGATTTAACTAACCTTGGTTTTCACGGCTTTTAAAAAATCGTCAACTTATAAATTTACAAGAAAACAATTATTGTCCCTTTTAGACCTTTAAAAGTCACAAATCATCTTTCTGATACTTACTTTGATATGCCAACAATGTGTCATCACTTAACGTGTACGGATAATTTTATTTATAAAAAAGTATTTTTTACCAATCTTATATTTTCTACTTGTGTGCTTTATTCAAAATCTTAGATAGATGTTAGATAGATCTCATGTTAATCATCCTTTATATCTTGTTATTAAAAATACTCTTCATGCGATTTCGCTCACAACTTTTATTGCCAATAATACGTTTAGGAGGGCAACGCACGTGTAAATGCACCTTCTTGTGTACGATTTCTTGTCTCATGCTTTGCAAATTGTAACGTCAGTTTCAAATGTGTTTTTTTATGAGCAATTTTCTAGCATTCTAATTTCTAACCTGTAAATTACATTGTAATTTATATGAACATGAAACAATCGCACTTACGAGTTGGGATGTAAAATATTTTTGAAAAATAGTATTGATAACAAGTCTTAATCGAGTAAAAAAGATAAAGGCCGAAAAATCCAGTCAGAATTTGAACATCATTCTGCAATATTGTGCCAATGGTGATTATGACTTTTTTTTTACTAGTTTTTGAGACTCTTTGACCTGTAAAAAGGAGCCATGTCGTACTGCCTTTTTTTGCTCCTCAATGTTTATGATTTGCCATGGGCACTGTAAACCAGTCCCACAAAAATGAATGGAATTCTGCAATAACCCGGTTCGAGTACGAACTACGAATTCACCTACAGCCATTGAAAATATCAATATATTTAAGCTGATGTTCATAAACAGACATATAGAATGTTGTCACGATACCCTTATATCCATCTCCAACTCGGTCAACTGTACGCATGCTCTGTGGGGGATACCCCACATGACTCAGCATAATTTGGAGGTTTCCAGAAAGAGGAAATCGCTCAATCACAAACAAAATGCAAAGTCACGTAGCCTAATGCTTTAGAGCGAATGTACTAACACGCTTTACCAGTTCGTTGCATATGACCTAACAACAGTAACATGCGACTCAAGGTTTTTTGTGTGATTTGGATAATCAATTACCGTGTAATGCTTATAAGGAGACCAATCATAGACATAATTATAATTCTCTAAATATTACCTTGCAATTTCACCTCAGTTTATTGTTGACGAAAGTTGCCAGTCATGATATATGTATCGGTGCACTCTGACAACCCTTTCATTCCGAAGGGGATTCATTTTTTAATTTTTCTTACATTTGAAGCATCTGAACGTTCGAAATTCTTAGATACGCGATATAACATCGGGAGGCTAATTTAGAAGTTAAAGAGAAGCAAATAATATATATTTTATTTTATCCCCCCAAACTGTAAGAAGAAAGCCAATTCGGACAAGGCAACAGAGCTAGATGTTGATTTAATTATCTGTCGTGCTTCCAAAAAGGTGCCTGCATGAGCTGTATGACAATATAAAGACGAAACCTTTATATGGTAATGACTTTTTATAGGAGTTTGACATATCAAATTTGTATGTCTTTTCGCGCTTTGCCCCAAACTACGGGGCAAAGTGCACCGCCTTTATCGAAATACATTTTCAAAAAGATAAATCCTTATGCAGTTATATAAAGTTAAAAAATATTTTCCATACGATGAGCTGAGATATATGCACAGGAACCCGATATCGTAAATAAAATGTAGGTAAAACGTGGGTAAGAAAGATCCGTTCCTATTACTCTATATACATATAGGAACGGATCTTTCTTACCCACGTTTTACCTACATTTTATTTACGATATCGGGTTCCTGTGGATTGCTGCAAGTGGATTCTAAACATGTTTAAGTGCAAAGAAAACACTTATATTTCAGGGTGCGCGTTTTGCCCTGGTCTCCCCTATTTCTTCTGCTATTTAACATGTCAACGTATGTTGATAGAATTTGGAAACATCCGAGGTTTTCAATGACATCAAATTTTATTCAATCCTTGCTAAAGTGAGATCCTATTTATCAACCAATATCATTTTCAATGTAATAACCGACTGGAACCCCGTCACTAGGTTGCAAATTCAGTTATTACTTAAATCATAATGATATCGTCACTTTCTGACGTGATGTACGCTTGTCAATGGCATAGGTGAGTTTTCAGTATAGCTTTTTTCCAAATATCTCAAGAAATATGAAGATTTGGAAAAAAACTGTTCTATACTGTAAGAGAATTTATGTTTAGTCGAAAATGGGCTTTGAAGTGTCATGAATAAGTTAGCAGTGTTCAAAAACAGACGATAGATAGAGGTTATCATGCGAGTGTGTTTTGGGATCGTAAATATCCTGCATTAGGAATAAACATTGTATTTTGCGAGCCTTGGCGAGCTAAATACATAGTGTTTATTCCTAATGCAGGATATTTACGATCCCAAAACACACGAGCATGATAACTTCTTTATCATACAATGTCATTTTAATATTTTGATTCGAAAAAATGCTTGATGATACTTTTTTAATAGTTGACCTTGTTTTAAGATTCGCGCATTGATATATGCAAATGAATAAAGCAGTGACACTGACGGTGAATTGACAAAATATAAGTCCTCCTTATATATGCCTTTTATTGCCGTTTGAGTTATTTTGTCACGACTCCAAAGTTTTTAAATCTAAAAAATCTATAAAATACGAGGATTTTAAAAATAAGACGCATTTTAAATGGTCTTTGGCGGTATCGAACTGACGTTCTTTATCCGACGTCATCGAGAGGACGAGTCAATCTCACCAAGGGGCAAGAGTTGCTTCCCTTCGCCTACGTGACAATGGCAGCTTGCGTTGAAACAGCGATTGAACGAACATTGATGGTCGCAGAGCTAAACTAGATGATAGTCTGTGGATTTCCGAATCCAAACTAAACAATATTAAAGCAAAGAACACCGAAGATGGGTAAATGAAGTGTTTGAATATAAGACTTGAACTGCCTTTGGTACACGTGAGTAAAATTGTTCGGTCGGTTTCATTCAACCCGTGATGACAGTGTTTTGGCACTACTAAGTCGTGCAAATGGCTAAATATCCATGAAGTGTTGTTGTTATTTCTTAGATCAATGTCTATGCAATATATGATTCATATTGTAATGTCTCGCTCCGTTACTAAATGCATTCAAAATGTTAACGCTTGTGACGTCATCGGAATTTTCGAAAGAAGTTCCGACCTTGACCTTTGAAATTAGCATCTCTATCCGTATATGACCCTTAGCCACGCCCAACGGATATCGAAAATATCCGTTGGCTTTATTATGCCGAGAACACTATCCATTGTATGATAAAAACAGATTTCTTCCGACAATACAGTATTCATGTACTGTTTTCTAAAAAGACCGAAATTTTATTACAATCAATATACAAGAATGGAAACTATAATCAATTATGTATATATTGTCAAAGTTTTAGTAACTTTCATCGTGTTGGCTACGAAAAATTATCAATTGTCATCAGTACTAGCTCTGGTGCACATGTTGTTGGTGTACGCTTGTAAAGTAAGCAAAATTCATTGGCTCTTACAAGCGGAATTGAACTTTTCATGTTGATGGACTTGCATACATTGTAACTGTAAATCTATTTGACAAATTTGAATGAAATTTGGCAAATATCTTCTTAACGGATTAGGAAGTCATGTCCTAAAATGTGAACGTGTAATTATTTCTACTTTTTATGTTAAACATTTTTCAACAGATTTGTGATATCTATCACCGCTAGTAACGATCATCACTGAACTGTTCAGCTATAAAAGCTATAAAAGCATATTTCCATAACTTGGCCTCTGCATCGAGTAAGGCCTATTCTTTTACTAAATAAAGTATAATTACCCAATTCTCAGATTGAAGATAGCAAATTAGAAAAAAGTGTTGAACACATGTCCTCTGACAAAGCAGCGTACACGTTCACACGGGGTGTAGAGGATATTATATGAGTGTCCATGACATACTATGTTTACGACACGAGTGGCTAAATATTAGTATTTCCCGAGCGAGAGCTTATATGGCAGTCTCGGTTTGACATGAGCGACGAAAGAAAAGTTTAAACTGTTTAAAAAAACTCCTGACGTTATCGATTGATATCAAACACATTGACGAACTCTACAATGGTAGATTTTGGGTGATTAATGGGTACATTTCGGTAAAAGTGATCACGTGCAGTACGATTTATTATATGATTGAGGGTGAGATATTCTGTTCTATCAGTGAAATAAACCCTCTATCTGGCTATGTCACAGTGGCGATAACCTTTTTAATCATCACTCTACTGAGTGGTGAAAAACTTTATCACCACTCGAGTGACGTCAAGTTCAAGAGTTTGACGTCATGTAACAATGGTCTGACGTCACTTATTCTCGTGAGGTAGACCCTAGAAAATTCAAATATTTTTACTCTTGGCTGCGGCACTCATGAAAATATAAACTTTCTACCTCACTCGATGAGAGAAACATGGTATGAGTCAAGAAATGACAGATATCCTCTATGTATATAAATATAGCAGTCAAAACATGCATACCGTACAGTTTTAATCTAGCCTATTATATTCATTATCACATTAGGTGAGTCCTATGTGAGTTTCTATTTGGATGTGTGTGTCATGAGGTGTGTCTTGACTCTATCATACGACAGTTTAACCATACTACACTGAAAATAGCAGAGATATCATGTGTCAGCTCTGTTCAGTCTCTTCTTTCATCTTCTGGGGATTGTAGTTCTCAACGGTAGTAGCACTCGAGTCTCTGCTATTTCACAACATCAAGAAGAACACGACTCTGTTTGGTCTTCAATCATGTATTTTCGTTCACTATACACATTCAAGTGTTCACAAAGATTCTCAAGCGCGCACTCCTTTCGCACTACTCTTTGTACACAAGCACTTGATGCATTGGCAGTGCTCATATACTATATATAACAAGGCTATCCAACCGGCATTTTGATCCCGAAACATATGAATATAAACATAATTACAACGTATTCTTTTGGTGACATCAGTTACATATCACTTATAATGTGTTTCCAAATGCCTTATCTTTCATTCGACATTGATCTTATACATATGTCACCTTCATAATTAGAACTAATTAGCGTTTAATTATTTCAGGCGATTCTTACGGCGTTATCGCAAGACGGAAGTGTTCAAAATAGTGTCAAAAGGTCGCGACCTCCTCTCCCATTGGCCCAAAAGCATAAACAAACAAATGGTGACCAATGAAACAGGAGGTCACGACCTTTTGCTTCTATATATGGGCACTTCCGTCTTGTGATAACGCCGTAAAACTCGCCTGACATAATCAAACGTTTAGTATTTCTAATTAAGAGGGTGACATATATGTAAGATCAATGTTGAATGAAAGATAAGGCATTGGGGAACACGTTACAGGTGATATGTATCCGATGTCACCAAAAGAATACGTTGTAATTATGTTAAATTTCGGGATCAAAATGCCGGTTGGAAAGCCTTGTTATATATAGTATATGAGCAATATCAATGCCCCAAGTGCTTGTGTCTTGGTAGGCCAGGACCATTAGAAATGAGGTGGAAAAAAATAGTAGAAAGCTGTTTTTTTCTGGAAACCTAAGAAATATCATTCTCAAAATAATGGCACAAAGTTCCGGAAATTCAAGCTGGTGGCTTTTTCAAAATGGCCGCCATTTCCAATATGGCCGCCAAAGATTTTCTGAATTATTAAATATTTTTTACATTTATGTTATATATTGAATGTTGTATATCACATGAAAGTTTGTTTGATTACCTTTTCAATATACAACATAAATGTAAAAAATATTCAATAATTCAGAAAATCTTTGGCGGCCATATTGGAAACGGCGGCCATTTTGAAAAAGCCACCACCTAGAATTCGCAGAACTTTGTGCCATTGATGTAAGGGTGATATTTTGAAGGTCTCCAGAAAAAATCAGCTTTCTACTATTTTTTTCCGGGTTGTCCATATCTTTTAACTAATGGTCCTGGCCTATGGTGCCTTGATCAGCTCTTGTATACTCTTACATGTATCATTATCATTTATGCAGAAACTTCTGTGCCCTACTTACATTTCCTTTTATGGCAACGCAAGAGGTACATCTAAGGAAGCAGTTAATTTTCCCTGTAGAACTTTTATAACATTACTCGTTTATGTCGTAAAAATTGATGATTCATGATGATGCCTTTTTCATCTATGATCTATTGCAACCAATTACATAAATTGACAATATCATGTTATGTCATGACAATATACACTGATTATCGCTGGATGGTCCCTTACTGGTCAGCTGAGATACTAATCAGTAATCCATGGGGTCCAGTTTAGTCCAGGGGCCAAAGTTAGCAAGTTATTTCGCCTACTCTCCACTGAGCCATATATCCCTGACTATTATGCAAATTTTGCTATGGTTTTCAAGTTGATATTCTACCATATGATATAAATAAACGTAAATAATAATAGCATTCATAAATATTCATATAGATTGCAAAAGGTGGGAAATAAAATGCATGTCAAATCGGATCACAGAACCGTATCACATGAAATATGCTTTTATGACACAAAATCAATAAACTCGTTGATTAACTGTCAAATAAGTGAAGTCCAACAATATTTTGATAAACTGAGTGAAAATAATAATTTATTGGACTTGGTGTTACTAATTAAAACTCATAAGGACTATCTATTCATCCAAATTAATAACAATGTTTACTGATAATGAATTGACCTTGAAAGTGTCGATGATATTTCAAAAGACAGACAAAAAATCATACATAGGCCTTCTCTTCGAGTTTTAAAGGGGAAGATACAACCTCAAACTAGCTTGTTTGTTCGTATCTTGATCCTGCCTATAAGAGAACGGCTTCGGCTCTGTATATAAAGGTCATCTAAGGTCATGAATAGGTCACTGTGTACAAATACTGTAAATCCTGGAATAATGATCGAGCCGTTATCAATTTCAAACACCGATTTGAACAGGTAATGCGTGTCATGCCAGGCTATTGTTTGACTCGAAGTATCATAGGTGAATGTTATGAATGTCATTATTGTAAAGGTATATAGGGCCTACCCCGCCATGTGCAAAGAAAATATTGAGTTTAAATTGTATTGGTTTTTAACCTTATAAACTTTCTTGACTCCCTTGTTATCTTTAAAATGATGAAACAAAAACAACCGCTGTCGTATATTTACGATTACAACAGAAGTTCTAGAAGTGAGTAGTCTAAATATGCTACAAAAATAAAACTTTGAGCGAATAGCTCAATTCAACCGGCTGATTGTCTACGGCAGGTGAAAATCATTCATCATCATAGTGCAAGGCAGGCGATCATACAAGGCAGGTAATTATTTAACTATTTACGGTGTGTCTATTCAGTCTCAAGTTAACATTTGTGTAGTGGAATAGGTGCTCCCCTCGTAAATGTTTCTATAAACTATTGAAAGACGAACATGACGGGGCAGATTTGTATCAACGAATGACTCAATGCAGTTTATGTGTGTGTATAAACGATGGAAAACCAAACAGAACGGTTAAGCTTCAGAAAACATTGCTGACTTGTTCCAATTAATCGTTAATCAAATACATCTCTTGAATAATATACTTTATTAAATAAGTAAATGTGATATACTAAAGAAGACAGAAAATCTCTCGTCCTAATTCCTCGACTAAATGGCAACATGATTTTTAACGAAGATAGCCGTTGCTCAGTTTTGTCAATTTGCCGTGGTAACTAACGCTAGTTTTCTACGCCTATTTCCTTATTATTACTTCGGAAGACCAACAATTGGTAGTATTGACCCTTTACAAACATTTGTCTCAAGTGACTAAGCACCGGTCAAAATCATGGTATTTCGGCATTTTCGCAATTTCCAAAAATGGCTTGAATAGAGCCCATAACAATTTTTTTGAAAACGTCTAGGTGTCGACCATGGCATTGCGAAGATAACATTCATATTATTATCTTTCGCTATAGTCTAGTTTGAATATTGGAAAGTTTAATCTGGACCTCAGTTGATGTATCATGACAAATTCCTCGCATCATTGTCTATCACAGATAACAAAAGTTCCCTTATTTCGTCTTTGACAACTTCGTCGTCTTTACCACAGGGACATGTATCGCTTAAATACAGCATTCAGTGGCGTAGGAACGGTTTGATGGGTGGGGGGGGCCCAAATTTTTTTGTGAGAGCGGGGGTTGGCCTCTCAAGGAAATCAAACAATGATATAAATGGATTGTTGAGTGGGGGGGCCCAAATTTTCTTTTTGTGAGAGCGGGGGGGGGGGGGGGGGGGGGGGGGGGGGGGGGGGATATCAAACAATGATATATATGGATTGCTGAGTTGGGGGGGCCCAAACTTTTTTTGTGAGAGCGGGGGTTTCCTTTCCAAAAAATATAAAAATGATTTATATGGATTCCTGTGTGGGGACCCAAATTTGGTTTAATGATATGTGAATTTTATGGATAAAAGATTATTTAAGTGTTGAAAGAGTGATGATTTAATGTTGAATGATTGATGGATTGATGATTTTAATGTTGAATGATTGATGTTTTTTTAAAAGTGTTGAATGATTGATGGTTTTTAAGTGTTGAATGATTGATTGTTTTTAGTGTTGAATGATTGATTGTTTAGTGTTGAATTATTGATTGTTTAGTGTTGAATTATTGATTGTTTAGTGTTGAATTATTGATTGTTTAGTGTTGAATTATTTACAATGATTGATGAATAATTGATTTATGAGTGATAGGTTATTGATTGATGATTGGTGAATGATTGTTACGGGCCCGTTCGTTTAAGTGTTGAAAGATTGATAAATGATAATCTTTAAGTGTTGAATGGTTGATTATAGAAGATAATGATTGTTTTAGTGTTTGATAATTGGTAATTGTTTGATTGATCATGAATTGATAACGAATGATTGAAAATTGCTGATTAATGCTTGATGAATTAATGATTTATGACTCATAGTCGTAGATGGATGATTGATGGATTTCATGATGGAAGTAATTCATGGATGATTTATGATTCATAGAGTGATTAATGATAACTGATGATAATGATAATTTTGTTGTTGGTATCGATAATATAATAATAATTGACCTTATAACCTTGAAATAAATAGGAAGCATTCTCCAAATTCTGTAAGTTTATCTCCATCATTTCATCTTGTTTTTCATTAACTCCTTTGGTCTCAGAAACTTAAATAAGCTCAAATGTCAATTTTACTCTGTGAATAGGTCAAAAATGTTTTAATAGCTTAAATATTCATAACAGCTTTGATATACTCAGATATTTTCAGTCACGTGAAAAGATCAAAATTACTATGAGTAAACGTTATAGGAATGCTTAAGGGGGAACTTTGTTACATAGTCTTTGTTCTCATCATATTAATGGTTTTGAGATTTTAAATTTGGCCTAAATATCACACTTAACAACGTGAATGATGAACGTGAATATGTTTGAAAATAATGTTTCTTGCAAAATGGAATTCACTTCAAAGGATCGCATTTTGTTCTGAAAATGGATATAATAAAGCTTTAAAGCTCCGAAGGGCATTGTCCTTATAAGGGGCAACAAATTCACCACAAATTCTAATCATATTTTTTAATGTAGTCTGTATACAACAAATCAGTTTTTTATGCCTTTTAAATAATATGGAAATAAATTTAGATTTTAAGGGCGTGGCCCCAGTGAAAAGATCTCACTTATTCACATCAGCAGGTAGTTAAAACTTTTGCAAGATAAATTATCTATGAATGTGTAATTAAAAGAAAGAAAAATCAATTCCTTTAAAACGATTAAAACACCCTAATTCATGGGGGTAATTCACGTGCATGTATGTTTCAAATTTATGTTTAACATTATATCAGACATATTAAATACAGACAAACTGACAGGCACGCAGACAAACCGATACGTTTTGTTATTTGCCATATATAGTTCAAAGTCTCTTTCTTACAAAGATGAAACACACATCTTTCAATGATGTTTAAGATCAAATGTTTTTTAGGAAAAGTGTTTAAAGTATTAAAGGGACATTCCTGCCCATATGTCCGTTTCAGTGGTGATGGGGTAGCCCTTCTTTCCCTGACCCCTGAGCTTTTATGCCCCACCCCCTGGGAAGGTTGGGGTAATATCTAAATATCCTCGCATTTTCGAGGTAAAAAAAATCTGAACCCTTTCCCATTTACAATTCTAATTACAGGGTAGATCCCTAAAAAGGATAAAATGTTGGGGAATGGGATTCCCTTTTTCTCCCATCCCAATCCTAATCCCCTCGCTCTCCCTCTCCCACACCCCCTCCCCCCTTTTCTTTAAAAAAATTGTCAACCAAAAATCTTACTGTTCAGGGAGGGGGGCCCGGCCCCCCCACTTTCAAAGGTGGGGGGGCCCGTTCATCTCATTTTTCCTTCCCCCTAAAATACAGAGTTAAAGTGACTTTTTCTATAAAAAAAATTCTTGAAAGGTGGGGGGGCAGGGCCCCCCCAGGTTCGGAAGTGGGGGGGCCCTGCCCCCCTGTGCCCCCCCTGTTCCTACGCCTATGGCATTAGAAAGACATACATACTCATAGACCCTACCCTAATACTATATATAAGTACTTATATATAGTATTAGGGTAGGGTCTATGAGTATATAGTATTAGGTTAGGGTCTATGAGTATATAGTATTAGGGTAGGGTCTATGAGTATGTATGTCTTTCTAACGCTGTATTTAAGCGATACATGTCCCTGTGGTCTTTACGCTGTTCGGGACGTCTCTGATGGGCCTACTGCTCGTCTAATGATCTGCGGACGTCGAATGATCAGCGGGCTGCTATGTTATTTCTCGGCAATTGGAAAGACGAATGTATAAACAAAGATATTCAAAAACTCAAAAATGTGTCGTTTCACTTTTACGAAACTCGAGCAAATATGTGTGTCCTCGAGTAGTTATCTCTACTGAGCAAAAATACAACTTCATCAAAATCACAATTTATTGTGAACGGAAATGCTTCTCTGCAATGTCATCAACTAGCTTGTATATGGCTATTGTGACAGTATCGTTTGTCCAACTTTGTTATTCACATATCCAATATTTGTGAATGAGTTAGCACATTCGTCGAAACGTCCTGATTTTCACCACAATAAAGAAGTTGTAACCCAGAACATCTTGCTTTTCTTTAATACCACTTCTAAATGCCCTTCAAAGACTTATTCGATATTTCTGTTTTAAAAGTTTCTTTTGGATGTCAGTTTATACTTGACATGCCATGAAATATTTCTATTCTGATCTTTGATAACCATAAAGCAAATATTACAGGAAAAAAATTGCTTTGTAAATTAAAAATACAGCCAAAATAACACGATTAACTGAATCGCAAGAAATAAAACTGTGCTGAACACTAGTTTCTACTGCTTCTCGTTTCTTTTGTAGTATTTTTAATCCTATTGTATATTTGGTTTAGTAGGCCTATTGTATTTCTACACTTGAAGGTTTCAATGACATCAGAATTACATGATGCTAGTGTTAGATCACCAAACGCTTTGGAAACAGCTGTTTTGTCATCAAAACTAACGAATATATTTACAGATAGAAAGAAATCCGAAATGTGAAGACACCGGAATGATAACGTTTGCTTTATTATTTATATCATACGTTATGCCTATTAACATTCATTAAACGGCTATTCTTGTCAAAACTATGACAGTAGTCTGGATACTAAAATGACGCACACACGGAGTTCTGTTTGAAAATAAGGGGCATGCAGATGTTCATTACGGTTACTGTTCTATCGGTGATTGTACTTTGTTGTCAGAACCGGAAAGGAACGGCATGGACGTTATCAGCTGTTGTGACCCATTTATTGAACACCTAGATAAGATTGTAGTGTGATAGAAATATTGAAAGTTGAAAACCTACTTCTCCACTATTTTGAATTGCCATCGATATTCAAACGTCGTCAATGAGTATGGGGGCGATGACGTAAGCAGGTCTATTTTAAAGTTGTCGCATGCCTTGTCATGATATTTAGTAATTGTCACCTACGTCACAAATGGAACGTACCATTGAATTTTAAACGAGGAACAATTACTGCTTGATAGGCATATATTCTGTTTAATGTTTAATGCCATTTGTTAAACGAAAAATCATGCTATTTGACTAAAATTGACGGTGACATAAAATATGTATCTTCGGAAGCGTTATATCATGTAGGTCGAAGCTGGTTGTTGTTGACCAAACCCAAATGTCACCAAATCTGGAGATTACCCAGCCTTGTTGCTTCATGCCCGCGTTGCTATGCTCTTTATCAGCTAGCTGATTACAGAATCTCGCGTTCCAACGTCTGAAATAACGTTTCAAAAATGGCCGGCGATCGGACTATATATTTCCTTCATGGAACCGCCACAATATTGATATTGGCAGCCTCGGTTTGTCTGATGGGAGGAATTTTCACCGACTATTGGATCGTGTCATCTGTTGGAGGGACCGGGTTCCAAAATGCTGGGTTATGGAAGGCATGCTTCTATAAGTACAAAGTAAACAACAACTACAACCTATACAATGTTAACCCTCTCGCCTTGTCGGGCTGCTACAGCGTCGACTCGACCATCTTCGACAGTTACCAGAGCTGGATTAACCCCAGTGAGTTTCAGGGTTGTATACATGTAAATACATAACACTTTCTGATTCTGTTGCCTACACTTCTTAAGAGTCATTGGCCGACGTGATTTACGCCAAAGTTTATGAATGGTTTCATTTCATTTAGAAGGAGGAAATAAATTGAAAATATAAAGAAAACAGAAAATATCATTATAAAGATAATGTGTTGATTAGATTAAAAATATATATGAAGGTGAAGTCGCGTGGCCCTTAATCAAAAAGTATGTTGGTTTTGATATGGAACTCATAAGCTGGATACAGATTAAACCGTAAAAAAAGTACAACGCTTGGGTACCCTAAAGGCCATGAATGATGGTGTCATGTTACTACCATAGTTGAATAATTCTATACATGACATTTCAATAACCTGAATCGACAGGTCATGTTTGTAGACGTGACAATAGTCCAATCTTCAATCACACGTGGTAAATATATATAATGACCCTTTAGTTGTTCACCTGGGGAGTGTTGGTCCCTCTTCACATAACTTTTTGTGTTGACCATATAGGTCATCCTTGATGTTAAAAAGATATGAATACATGTATTAAGTGGATGGACGACCATTAGAACATCAAGTACACACCTATTTCGGTCAATCTAATATAAGAAAGACAACCAATCATATTTGTTTGGTACAAGGGCCAAGTAAATCGATATGATCAACATTCCCTTTGAAGTGACTGCTTGCCGTGTAGTTTTCTAGTTGTGAACGTTTTTCTGATAAAGGACCATTATTTGCATACTTGTTAGAAAGTCTTCTAAAGAATGAATATACCAAAAAGCTAAAATGTGAACATAGACTATTTGGTAGAAGAAGATTATCAATATTGTAAAATAGTTGACTGTACAACCAAATAAGGGTAATAGAACTATACAAAAATTGTTTATTTTCATCTTCCTTTGGAATATCATTAATTATACATGCCGAAGCATGATTTATTATTATTTTTCTGTTATTAAAATGTTTTTGAACCATGTTATGGTTTATTGGAATGTATATGGTTCATGTTATGAATATGGTGGTATAGTTTGCACATGCATGCCTAAGGTACATCATGATTGTTTTTGAAAATAACTCACATGTACTTGAAACATGTTGTTTAAGTTTAGTTAAGATTGAATAATTTTAGCAATTTAGCCTTGAAATATGCCAATATGTGCAAAAACACAAAAACATTTTACAAAAGAAGAAATAACGAGATAAAGAGAAAAAATGCCCGCAGGTAGTTAGAGAATTGAGACAATTAGATAATGTATGAAGAACATGTTGACGTAATCCAAATGCATATCTGTGTCATCACATGAATCTCGTACACACCGTATTTCAAATTGAAAATTATATTGATTATACTAATCATCTAACATTCCTTTAGAATACCATTTAGTACACACCGTATTAAAATATCATTAACATGATTTATACTTATGATTTTAATAACATTCCTTTACAATACCATCTAGTACATTCCATATTAAAATATCATAAACACGAATTATACTTATCATATTTTATCACATTTAGAATACCATCTAAAGTACATACGTTTTTACAATATGAATAACATGAATTATTCTTATCATTTAATAACATTCCTCTAGAATACCATCCAGTACAGTCCATATTAAAATATCATTATGATGAATTATACTTATCATATTTCATAACATTCCTTTAGAAAACCATCTAGTAAATACAATTTTACAATATAATTCACTTTAATTTTACTTATCATCTTTAATGACATTCCTTTAGAATACCATCTAGTGCATATCATATTAAAATATCATTTACATGAATTATACTTATTATCCTCAATGACACCCCTCTTAGAATACCATATAGGAAATACCGTATTATAATATTATCAACATGAATTATTAGCTTATCACCCTTAAGTACATCCTTTTAGAATACCATCTGTTACAAACCGTATTAAAATATAGATAACATGAATTTTACTTACTATCTATAATTACTTTCCTTTGAAGTACCATGTAGTATATACAATATTATTTACATGAGTTATATACGTATAATCTTTAATAACGTTCCTTTTAGTGTACCGTTGCATTCCAACATTTAAAGGGGCAGTAGCACGTGTTTAGGGGGAATATAAGGTGATGTCAGGAAAAGGAAAATTAATGGTTCCAATTCAAAGACAATGTATTTAACCTAAACGAAGCAGTAGTAATTCAAAAATATAACGTAAAATTTAGCCACGCGATTCCCTTTTCTTACACAAAATGAATTAAAGGTGTTCACAAAAAATGGCCGCCAATGCATTTTATGTGAATCTTCATACTTTGTCCTCTGACTATGGATGATTGACTTGTGTAATTAGTTTTTTGACTTTTTTACTTTTTTTTTTAAACGTGCTACTGCCCCTTTAAAGTCCAAACATGTAATTCACGTCAGGTTGTTGTTCATGTCATACATGACAGTTCGGAGTAATATCATGGATAATGTAATATACAGTCGCAGTTTTATTATATGCTAAGCGGTGAGAGACTGAGTTTTATTATATGCTAAGCGGTGAGAGACTGAGTTTTCTCAGTTCTAGAAAAGTGTTCTCGCCACTGAGTGTGATATCACTTTTTCAAGTCAGTGAAAATATCACAGAGGGGATGACGTCATGTGTACAATGGTTTGACGTCACTTCTACAATCAACGCGACGTCATCGCCGTCGCTAAGTTACGATCAACAATGGTATGACGTCGCCAGTAAACTCTCGCCTTTCGGACATAAATTACCACATTTTCGACCACAGAAGCATTAAATAAACAGAATATCTTTTGTTTTGAGTGTGATATCACTTATCTCTCATCGAGTGACGGGGTAGAGCCAGTATTTTCACGAGTGGCGCAGCCACTCGTGGTGACGGGGTAAAGCCTATATTTTCACTCGTGGCTGCGCCACTCGTGAAAATACTGGCTCTACCCCGTCACTCGATGAGAGATAAGTGATATCACACTCAAAACAAAAGATATCCTCTTTATTATATGATTGGCGGTGAAATACCGAGATCTATCAATGAAAATAAACCGTGTTATCAGTCACTAGTGACAATAACAATGGAACGTGTTATCAGTCACTAGTGACTGATAACAACAATGACCTGACGTCATCGAACAATGCTCTGACGCAATGACACGCTCATGACGTCATGTTGTCGCTTAGGCAACGGGCTCTCATCGGAGCCGACTCAACGTAGATGCGCTTGAATTTCGAAAGAAAACAACGATTTAGTCATAAAATAAATAGAAAATTTGTCTTTTCTTGACAAATACCATGTTTATCTCATCTCGTGAGGCAGAAAAGTTGTATATTATCACTCGTGGCTGCGCCACTCGTGAAAATATAAACTTTCTTCCTCACTCGATGAGATAAACATGGTATTTGTCAAGAAAAGACAAATATCCTCTAAATATCTTGCAGAAATGCATGTTTATGTCAATCAATTGATGTTGTGCCATTTCCGAAATATGCTTTCCAAGTGTCCTAATATAATTACACTACTCACTAGAGAATATAGAAACAGTATGATTTCTGGTGTTTGTTTCGTATTTTGTAACAACATGTAACTTTTTATCCTGAAGTATTTTTAGTTCAACAACCCTAAATATTGTGTTGTTAAAATCCATCAGGATGGCATGCCTAATTTGGAAATATCTTTGGTAATAATGTATTTTACCATTTAAATTTATATATTTATATAAAGTAAACATGAAAACATTTAGAAAATTTCCATAATGACATTTTTAAATGCACATAAATAGGCTAATGTCAAATATAGAACAACATTAAAAACATGACTGAAATTCTAAACGATGATACAGTTGTTAATATGAACAGGATTCTCTATGATACTGTTGTGATGGTCTTCTGGTCCGATTTTTGAAAATCCTGGATTCATCTTCAGAAACTTTGAAATGAATAAATTTGAATGAATAAATAAACTTTGATATTAAATCGCTCTGCATTCCTCGCTGAGATATTTAATGACACAATGATGAATATCAATGACGGGGAAAACAACATAACCTCGATAAATACAATATATGAAATGGAACGGCCTATAGGATTGATCGTCCTGGAAAAGTAAGATGCAGAACACAAAACCATTTTTCAAATATGTTTGCAAAATTTGTTAATAGGGTTCAATTTTTCGGACGATAGTTTCGATACAGTGTCAGTTTTTTCAGCTATGTGTATAACCTATTTCATGTTACTTTATAATTTCCCTAAGTAATGCATATAACGTCAATATAGGGTGACATTTAAAGATATATGTGAATTTTACAATTTCTTTGAGAGGCATTTTAGAAGTTGGGATGACAATAATGCTGAGGAATATATGGATGACAACTTCTTTGTTTATTGTATGCGACGTTTCTCTTTATTAAGTTGTCACTGTGCATTGTATTATTTACTTATATATATGCCCCTAGCTCATTACTCTTCCTCTGCTTGAGAACTACACAAGAATCTGTGTCGAAACGTCGCATACAATGAACAAAGAAGTTGTCATCCATATATTCCTCAGCATTAATTTTACAATTGCTCATTAGAAATACGAAGTTTATTCATTAATTTCTTTTAGCCCTTTTGTACAGTTCATAGTTTGAGGAATATGTTTTCAATTTAATTTCAATTTTATGAATCTAATTTATTGCCTGCCAAAAACCATTCATGTGGAATCTATCATTTCATTAAAGCACTTTATCTACAGGTTGGCTGAAGGCTGTGAAGGGTCTACTTGTGTCCTGTTTGTTCCTAAACGTTGGCTGCCTGTACTTCTGCGCCTTCCTGTTGCTGCAGAGTCGTGACGTCTACATCATCCCCATCAACATCACCAACTTCGTCTCAGGTGGGTTCGAGGCCCATTGGCTTGTTATCATCAAATAAAATGTTCCAAAATATTGTATACTTCTCGGTCAGTTGAGTTAGCCAACATCATCCCCATCAACATCACCAACTTCTCTCAGGTGGGTTGGACGCTCATTGGCTTGTCATCATCAATCAAAATGTTCCACAATATTGGATACTTTAGTTGAGTAAGCTAGTTTGCATCATCCCCATCAACATCTTCTCTGGTGGTTGTATGTTTCCCGGGGAGTTGAGTTAAACTAGTCACCATGTCGAAGTTCAACTACGGCAAGTTGAGTAACTCTTATACTTCATCAATTTCATCAACCATCAACTTCGTCCAAGGGAAGGCGAGCGTGGAATTAGTCACCGAATCAACATTAACCTCATCAAAAGCACGTTGTATACTTCTCAAGGAGTTGAGATAAAAAGCGTCAGCATGATAAACCTTAAATAATCTCATATAAAGTTTGGAGTTTCAGCGTGTCGATTTAATTTTTATCAACACCACTTTCAGATCATGATGTATATTCATCATGATATGAATATAAAATAAATAAATTGTCTATCATTATGCTTTTACTCTGTAGCAACCAGAATTTGAAGCATGTAGTTTAACATGAGAACAGGACATGCAAACCCCAGGCCATCAGCAAACATTCTTCAGATTAAATCATCATGTCAGTATACTGTTGAGTTCTACAAAGAAATATTCAAATTCATGTATACGAGGATGAAAGCGAGTGAAAGTAAACATGACTGTCCCTTATTACACCCGCTGTTTCTTTGTAGTGATGGGCAATCTCATCGTTACATCAGCATGTTCTCATTTGAGCTTGCTTTGATCTGTGGTTGTTGGTCTAGGTCTTCTGATACATTACTTACAGAAAAAGGATATTCAAAGCACGCGTCTACTTTCAAATAGAATATCCACGTTTCGTTTATGTAATCTGTGTTTATCCATGTTATTCAATATTGACAGCAACACGTTCATTCTGCACGTATGCATGGATCTGGAATGGTGTACATGCATTGCCAGCTGTTCTTGTAATTGGTTTATTAATTCTTATTGCTGTTCCATATCCTGTTCTGATTTTTTTTTAAATATTTAAAGTTTATTTTTATTTAAATTTAAATTTAAATAGTTTCCTATACATTCCTATTAGATCGTCATGGTTCCAAAGAATAAAATTTTCAAAATATTAACTCTATGCTGTACGAGATCCTCTACACAAGGTCTGAAAGCAGCCCAGTAGGTAGCATGATCTTTTATTTCCGGTTCAGTGCAGGCGAAACTCAGTCATTAGGGGACCAATCACAACATCATGATGTTGAAATCATGATGGACAGGAGTAACTTGCCCTTAGATATTAATACCAAAGGCTTTTTGTCGGACGTCTCGTGATTGGATGAGCTTTCGTCAGAACACGGGACCTTTGAAGCTGCGGTCAGACCTTGTGGAAAGAAAACCTGCCGACAGTTCGATTCTCGATAGAGTTAATATTTTGAAACTTTTATTACTCGAGATTAGGCCGATTTCAATCATTCTGACAGCCACTCTGGATTGTATTTCAGTGACTCTCTTCTCTGCGGGTATGACGATCTACCACTACATGTGTACCGACAGGGAATATCTACCCCTGCCAGATTCCAACCAGTATTCTTCCTCCTACACGGCGGCTGTTTGCGCTCTCTTCATCAACCTGGTGGCTGCCGGTCTTCATCTCGTTCAGGGCTTGTTCTATCGTTGTGGGAAGTCTAAATACTGAACAAATGAATAATAAAAAACACTGACAATTGGATGGATTAGTATTTCACAAGAGTTAATAAACGATAAGGGAAATACATCATCGGACGGTTGTACTAATAAGAATCAAATAAAGCCATTTAGAATTTGGATGAATTTAACATCGTTATATTCAGGATCGATTATCTTGAATTGAACAAATTATTGTTTTTATTGTTTAAATTATCTTTTAGGGTTTCGAACCCATATTCAAGATCATATTAAATTGATTGGAACAATTTATTGTTCTTTTTGTATAAAGTATATTTTAGGGAACCGAACCCATACTCTCAATCAGGTATTCATACCAGCACGGACCAAACCAGAAGCTTACCAACACAACCACCGAGTTCAGCATCTTAAAATATTAGCTTTATTTTTCTCTTGTGCAGTCGAATTCACATCTACAGACATTTTGAAGATCATTCATAGCCAACCTTCGAGGGCCCGTTTTGGCATAAATTTGAGGATAGCTTCTCAATAGAGTACGTTAGTTTGCTTCTATAATAGTCTTTACAAATGCTCGATGCGGGCTTAGTTATTTCCCTAAACGTCATATCTACTCAAGGGTGACATATTGAATTTAGTCTCTCCCTTCCCTTTAGGTACATGTAGATTTAACCTGTCAACGCAAAACAACACAATTAGATTATCTGTGACTATTTCTCCGATAGTAAACCTGATGAGTAACGTTTAGAGAATGTTGATTAAGTCATGTAATTGTCGAGATGTCTTGTGATTTGTCCATTACTTTCTTGTAATTAATGTTACGTTTCGATAATTTCCTTTGGGTTTATCATCATTTCATTTATAATTGTTATGCAGGTTTTCATAATTAATTCACACTGTTTGCTTCTGAAAGTTGTTACATCTTTACAAAAACGTTTAATATAATAAGCAGTGCCAATAATTAGTAATAATTAGTAGTTTCACTAGACTTATTTTCAAAACAGATTTACATACATTATTTGCCTTTTAACAATCACCAATGCGTGTTTTCATTTCAGCTTAGCCATTTCATGTACGAGTACACTAATTGATTGATGAATGTTTTATTATTGACAAGCTACAATAACGCAAAATACTGCTTGAATAACATGTTGTCTATTTTCCTAATTTACATGACATCACTATGTTGTTCTTTTTGTTATTATGAAATATGCCTCACATGTAAATGTTAATCATCTATTTTTTTAAATGTAATTGATTGTTGATAATGATAATGATAATTTTTTTCTTTATATATCAGAAAGTTTCATCAGTGCATAACGCCATTTATATTACATGCTCAACATTTTTTCTGATTGTCATCATGAAGTGGAATAGACTATGATTGTCTATGAGAAGTTCAGGTTGATTATAAAAGAATTATTTAATCATTTTTTTACCTTGAGAATAAACATGTTATTCCACTAAACTAGACTAAACGTGCAGATGATGATGCCTACACATGCTTGCTTAGTATAAAATATCATTGTTACAATATAATTAAAGTCAATGACTAAAATTTTGAGTTTTTCGACTTAATAGACATATTAACATTATAATTACTTTCATTTTTTTCAGGAGCATTTCATTACAAATATAGTTTCACGTTCTTTCTACTTTCATACTTCAACATGAACTGTTATAATTGTCTACTTGATGTTAATTTTTCATAAATAAAGCTTTGAAAAAAGTAAATCGTTTTAAAATTATTTGAAACTTTATTTGTTTCTTCTTTAAAAAGTAGAAAAGGGACAATGACAACTTCTTTATTCGGTGAGTGCGACGTTCAGAAACAGATTCTTGCAAGCGTTATAAGGATACATGCTTTTATCGAAACGTCTCACTATACGAATCAAGAAGTTGTCATCCATAAATTGATGTCCTTTTTTATTTGTTGCCTAACTAATCACATCAGAGCACATGTCTACAGGAACAATGTATGACCAATACTTGTATCAGGTCCCTTGTTAAAGAAACTACTTCATTGTAATGTGTGGCCCTCCCTTCCAACCCGCAGTCTCATCACAAATTATAGGGTTTATGGGATACTGATAACGTGGTATTACAGCTTATAGTTAACAATGGTACTGCCATATGCAAAATGTAAATGAGTGAGTTGGGGTTTAAAGCGTCATGCAAAATGTAATAAAGACCGTCCTAATTTCGATAAGGAGGTATTCCTAGTTGAAACAGTGATCCATATGATGATTAAATATTAAATGTATGAGGTGGTGCTTGATATATTGTGTTATTTATACTGAATGTTTATGTCTAGGCCACATCGCATCGAAGCTTTCCATGCCAATTTGTCTTGTTAAAATACTGAGCCCACAGTACGTCCATAATATGGTTACCCAAGTCCCTTAACGTGTATCCGACTTCTTCCGACATTTTTGAAAGTTTTTGCAGTACATACACAGTTATAACCACGATTTGATATTCACAAATCATTAATTATTTCATGGGTTAAAAAAACATGCGTTAGCAGATGACATGAACTTTTCTGGTTATAAACACTTATTTATAAGAACAAAGAAATTAATCGCGGACATGTACTAAATTTGGTCGACTAGTTGGATCCATTTCGGCAAGTTTTCTCTTTCCATCCACCACTAACCAGATAAAACAACATACACAGTCAGAAAGTCCATTTCATTAAGTTGATACTTTTGATAGCCTTTTGTGGAAGTTTCACATCTTTTAATCACATATTTCTAGATCAAGGATATTACTGACGATTTTACGATTGCTTCAGTCACTCCTTATTTTCTTGATAACAAAAACCCAACCTAATATTCATCCAGTCTCGGGGTACGAATGTTACGCTAACTCCACTAATCTGTGCTTATACTTTGCTTTCGCAAATGGCAAACTGGTTATTTTGAGCGAGTGAGTTATTGTTTTACGCCGTTTGGGCTATTTTGAGTGACAGTTATTGTTTACGCCGTTTGGACAATAAATCAGCCATTAGCGGGGTGGGTTATTTAGATATCAGAGCGCAAAATATGGTCTGTGAACCTATCCAACCTGCATTAGATGTGGATTCTTGATTTTGTTTGTCTGCCATTACCTTTGGATATACAATTACGATAACTCCGTGGATTTGTGTTGTGCAATTCTACTTGTTCCTGGTATTCATTTATTCATTCATTCATTCATTCAGTCAGTCAGTCAGTCAGTCAATCATTGGATTTGAACCATTCAATCACTCGAGATATCTTCTATCTAACATTAAGTTCAGTGGATACATAAAATCATAACTTGAAAAGGAATCATTTTAATATTTTATTATAAACAATCACTTATCTTACAAAAATATTAACGATGTCAAATGAATAATGAAGATATTTACATCAATATAAAAAGATTCACTGATTAAAATGGATGGAATTAGATTGGACAATGACCTTAACTGCAGAATTAACAAATATCAATAAGGCATTGATGGCGTTTTAGTTCATGCTATTGCTTAAAATCAAGTACAGTTGTTTAAAATCAAGTAATTGCTTAAAAGGAAAATCATTTAAAAGCCCCATTGCTTTTTCTTCTTTTTAAAAAACATTAGCTATTTCACTGAGGTAAATGACATCAATAATTATGCTAATAAACTATGAAAATCGGCTGCAAGAGTTCGGCATAAAAAGAGTATGATCTTTTCCTTCAATTCAAATCAACCTGAAACTCCCACAGGCCGACAAAAATGAAGCCATTCTGATATAGTTAATGATTCTTGTACAATAGTTATACATAGTAACCTCCCGTGTGATAAAAGCATGATGGTTATACAAGCAATGAATTATCTTAGATAAAACGAATATGACTTATTTACAATGAATTCTATACTAATTCCAAAGAATCAACTCTTTACAGTAAATGTACATACTTTACCATAAGGGACATAAGTATTGGGACGTCATGTCAAATCAAGTAAAAACATTTCTTGCACCAAATTTGTCATCCCCCCTCTCTAAACTATATCTGTTCGCCGATTTTGAATGATAGAAAATACACGAGTTATTTCCCTTTGGTAAGCAAAATTTTCCCCGAAGTTAAGTGAATAAAAGTCAGATGAATAGTACACAAAGTCAAAACTAAGGCAAGTTTGTCAAGTTTGGATGGAATGAAATAACCAAATCGCTGCCGTTGGAATGTAACATCACGTATTCATTGACATGCAATGATGCATACTATTTATGAAACGATGATAAACTTAAATAATTTCTATTGAAACAATCATTCCTTACAAGGGGTCATCTAAATACCTCAACTTCTGTTTTAGAAATTTTTAACACAGTTACTGTAAGTATTCATACCTAGAATCTTTTCTTTTCGATGTCATGCCCAAATCGCAAATTTTTTTAATAACGCAACCCTTCTGATATCTTTTGCTTATCTATATTCAACTTGAACACTCTTTAACCCAAAATCATTGTTACTTTGTCTTCGTTTGTATAAAATATATTTGACGTCTGGTCCGTTTATCAACATCTCTCATGGCTGTCCACCACAGAGTAGAGTTAGTATCTGGAAGCAGGTTTGGTGGTGAGAGCCATATTCTGTCTGCGAGCTCTGTTCTTGGCTTCCTGGTTAATCCTCATCCACTCCACAAGGAGACACATCCCGGCGAACAGCGCGAAGAAGGCAGACAGGACAGCGAACCCGAAGGACCAGGAGAGATAGTTGGAGTCGGGGTGTGGCAGCCATTGACGGTCCGTGTCAGCCTGGATACCGAACATTATCACGCTCACTCCCTCGAAAGCACCTGTAAGGGGAGATAATTGTATTATTTATTCCTACAAAGTTGTTCTGCAATAACGTGGACAGACAGAGTGAGTTATTGTTTTACGCCGCTTAGGCAATATTTCAGCCATTAGCGGCGTTGTACAGACAGAAAATGTACATGATATTTAATATATGATCGATAGACATAGCATAATCCTAATCTTTTTTAAATAACTTTATGTCACACTACGAAAAGAAAGAAATCGCTATTTACAAAGGTTAATGATAACATATTACAATACCTTGCCAATTAAGAAAAAAGTTCATAAATATTTGAATATGTACGAGGTCGCAGTATTTCTGCAAAATGTCTGATATTTTTAAAACTACTATTACACATAAAACGTGTATGAAAGAGGGTAGTTACCAGCGACGAAGTTGAGGATGAAGGTCCACATGACGTATCTCTTCTCCTTCTGGGAGGGGCAGCAGCGGAGGAAGTACATGATGACGAACACCAGGCAGATCTTGAGGATGATGAGGCTGAGAGACATGAGGATCTGGATCACCAACAGCCATGCTGCAACAGATACAACATAGTGTAACATAGTTGTAACATGTACTTATAATGTAACACAAACTTACACAGATTAAACATTGATGAGACGTAGTTGTAACACAGACAATGTAACACGAATGTAGACATTTGTAACAATTGTTGAACACAAAAACCCATTTGTAGAACTAACGCGACACACTTGTAACGTGTAACAATGTCAGTAACACATATGTAGTTAATAAAACATCCATGACTAATAATGTAACAAATGAAAGTAATGTGTAACATTGTAGCAGGGTTGAAAATAATAACTCAATGCAAACTAATGCAAAGCGTGTTGTTTATTTTATTTGACATGCAAAAATGTAATTAACCTATCGCCACCTGTCAATCAAATATATTTTCCGACCAATCATAGCGCGTCATATATTCACTGCGTCATTGGCCTCGTTGCCGACGCCATTTTGTCCGTCAAACAATGAAACGTGTTTTACTTCCTTGTTTGATTTCCTCTGCATCCGATGTCAGAAAATGCTATTTGGACACAAGACGTGTGCAGCTGGTATCTGGAGTTCCGTCTTAATACCCAGATAAAGATTATAACATGTGTCATCTTCGGAAGAGTTTGTATCAGATAGTGCAAATAGACGTTGAAACGGGAAAACCCGAGGCGGTGACGGGGCATGAATTAATTTTCCATTTTTTCACAACATACATATGATTAAAATTTGAACAAAGCCACAAAGGGTATCGTAAGTATTTATGACTGTTGCTTTTAATTCTTTTTTGGGCATTTTGTAGACATATTTTGCCCTCTCTAAGTTCTTGTTTGAGTTTCATTGAAGGCATAAACAACCATAAAATAGTCCATTTTCAAAACATACAGTAGATTTCAAGCAAAACTTTATTTGGCTATTTGCCGTTTGAATATGTTTAGTTTTTTTTCACTTTTTATCAAGGATTTACATAAGATTGCAATATTAAAATTAGAAGGAAAAAAAATATGATTATAATCAATTTCATATAATTTTCAATAGTTTGATTATCATACATTTATATTGTTTGGAACAAATAGGCAAATAGTTTCAATATATGTTGTATTTCAAAATCATGTTAACTCTTAAGATATCCTCAAATTAAAAAGAATCATAGTTGTATATATGCTTCTTACTATTTTGGATAATAAATCAAGTTAACAGATACTATGTATGCATAATTTGACAAAACCATTACTGTGCTTAATATCAAATATTGCTTATAAGGTGTTTAGTATGTTTCACAATTATTCAATACCATGGCCTTAAAACAATTCAAGCTAATCTGTTAAATTGAAAAGTGTAAATATTTTCTCGGGGGGGGGGGGGGGGGGTTGAATTTTGGATATTATTGGCATTTTTACAAGGATTAGGATATTGAAAATTTATGAACAACTGACCCTTTACATTTTGAAGCTTACTGTTGATATAACGGCAATGGCCAATTTCATATGCAGAAAAGTTATATAAAGTCTGTAATAGGTCATTGTCAAAGCTGTCTTTCCTTATATCTGATCACCCTATGTTTTTATGCTTTGTCATGTTAGATTTTAATGTTGCTGATCAAAGCATTCATGAAAAAGTCCGCTGTTATGAGTGCAATATGATTTCAAATCTGTTAATTTCTATTGACTTCTCAGTGCATTTATCCTTTTGTGATTAATTGGTTACATACATTAAATATACGACTTCAAGTCATTATTTAGGCCTTCACATTTGACCTTAACTACTTGTCATGTATCTATGAATAAAAGTAAATAATTGATTTAAAAAAATCATCATTGAAGGAAATATTTTAGTTTTCAAAATAAAAAAATAATTGTAAATGGGATTACAAAAAGATTCAAAACTGAACATTGTATGAGGTATTTTCCTTTAAGTTATATTTCTATAAAATAAGTAGAAAAGAAAATATTTCTATAAAATAATTAAGGAGAAAAGAAAAAGATATAAAGTATCTACAGCAGTCCACAGCAATGACAATTATAAAATATGAAAAATATGTTTAGTCTTCCTGTTAAAATGAATATAATTATTATGGAAGGTCCATTCGTCCTTTTTAATTTACTTTGCCGTTGAGTCTTTATGAAATATTTTTAGGGAGATGCTTGTCACTAAATATATAACTGTAAATTTCGACAGTATGTATTTAGACAATTTCCTTACAATATATAGATTTTCTCTTTCAAAACTCAACACGAACTGTTGATATTCATTTGAAATGAAACTTCATCATTATTCGTATCATTATTATATAACGTAAAAATAAAATAATAACAAGGAATAAACTTAGTTGTTTCTGTTAACAGTGTTGTCGTAATTTACATGGTACGCATCCCGGTAACAAAATTAAGCAGCATCTGTACTTTTTTGTTGTTTTTGTTATTTTCTTGAGGGGGCGCCGGAGTCTAGGGTCGAAGGAGTGTGGTACATATACTTTATATGAATTTACAAAAGCGTCAAGGATTGGTTCGTCAAAACATTTAAGAGATTTTTTATTTATATGGTCAGAAATGTCATTTTTCCCTATAAATCTTTGTGATTTCTTATGTCCGTCATACCACATAATCGGCACTTCCGCGTTAGTTTTCTGTTGCACACAAAATATATATTCGTAAAATGTGTTTGAAAATTGTTGAAATTAGGACAATGAATCATACAGAAAAAATTTCAATTGGTTATTTTGTTCAGCGTTCTGTGATTAGGCCGTTATTGCAAACGGAATATCATTGTCTGTTACGCTCGCGTCAGTGACAACGTGCCTTTGTTTGTCGGACATAACAAGAGTTACCTCCCTTTATTTCAAGGGGCGTGGTTATCTCTCGTCTGACGATAGGTTAATTGTCTTCAGGACATGACTGTTGTTTGTATTTGTGGATATGTCAACGTGTTTATTGGAGTCCGCGGATTGTTTATGATGATCCGAGTGTACTCTCAAAAGTCAACGAAGTCAATGAATTAAGTATTTACATAATGTTGTATCTAAATCTGTATCGATGCCTTTTACCTCCATCAAATACAATTTATGTTGTCTAATGTCGTCATGGATCGCAATGTCAAAGAACTGTACGTGTACATCTGGACGATCTTTACCCTCACAACCTGTCTATTGGCTCTTATTAAATTTCAAAATTGGGCATCATCACATTCCTTTTTGAATGCTAAGAAAACGAATGTCGATTATCAAAAGCAGTACAGTGAGTTATAGAAGTGGTGTCCTCAGGTAACGGTGGTTGGGCATCTTTTCGATCTCGTCTTCATTTATAACGTCCCTTCTTATATTTTTGAAAAAGTATTTGAGTGAGTTATTGTTTTACGCCGATTGGGCAATATTCCATCCATTAGGGGCGAAAAACTATTTGAGGCGACAGTTGATCAGTTATTTATACTATGGTACAATGCATCACCATCGTATGTTCAAATGTTAAATTGCAAACAAATTTCCAAAACCTGTGCTCATTCGTTAACCGCTTTCGCTACTTTGAAAGTTAAAGAATTAAATTTTTCATGTGATGTAATAAACCTTTAATAATCATTTGTAACATTTTCTTTTGTATGAATTGTTGACCCATGCATGACAGCCATATAGATTATCATCTGTGTTGACATATTGGTATCAGAACACTCATTGCACCCTTTTCATGAAAACATTCCAAAAGTAATGCTACAATTGATACAATAGGGTATAAAAACGAACATTGTTGAATGTAGTAATACAAAATGACTGTCCGCTCTCTACTAAACTCCATATTTGCGGGTTTGTTTCGTCAGAAGATAAGATTAGGTATGAATAATGAAACAGTCATTTGTGGATTAGCTTCTGGGTATATCGATTGTGTCATTAGCCTTCCAGTTGATTTACAGTGGTCTCGAGATAGCAAACGTCATAAACTGTTAAGTGGTTTCAATTTTCCTTACACAAGGACCGTCGCCTAGAGTATAGATTACATGGGGGTTTATGAAAACCTAACAGACATTTTTTTTCAAATCTAAATTTTCATTTATTTTCAAAGATCTGTGATCAAAAACGATTACCATTGAAGGAAATAAAATTGTATATTGTTGATTTCAAAACTACATGTTAAAATCAACAATAGAAAAGTTTCTATTCCTAAAAACGTTAAAATCATCTCAGGTGGCATGAATATTTAATGTTGTTGACGATTCGTCAGGTGAGTCACATGAGCACAGTGACAGAGCCTGCTAATGTTAATCCATATGGGAAGAGTAGTTGCAAGCATGATTACTTACTCGTAAAGGTAATTAGTGTGACTGTTAAACGTGTTTTAGATGTTGAAAAGACGATTTGTTTTTAACGCGTAATATAAGCTGGATTCATTTCAACGACGTTGAGATTTTTTTCCCTGTCATTTCTCAAATAAGACAATCAATAAACCCTGTAATATACGAGCATCAACAAAACAATCGATTAGTTTACCTGTTACAATACATTCATAAACCGGAAGTAGTCTCAGTTTTGTAGTGTCACATGATTTAAGTCTGAAAACACACGTATGTAATCAAAGCTGAAGAATATGTCTTTAGTGTATGCATTGCTCTTTCTAACGTAGAGCAAGATAGCAGTTATCGTTAAAGCTGTTAAGTTACATGTTTGCATCAATGACAGTAGCCATTACAGGTTCACCAGAATCAATGAGGATCACCTGTGAGTGACCTATTTACCTGAGATCGCAATAGGTCACACAGGTAGTTACCCGAATACGATGCGGTAGAAGCTAACACAGGTGATAAAACTTCCACCACACTACTCACTTGGATTTATTCTCTGATACAGCGTCCTCAGCTCGAATGTAAGCAGTCCATGACAGCCATTGTACCTTTTCCCGAGAGCGTCTTTTTCGTCGGTATAGTCATTGAAACAAGCCTCCCACAAACCTATCTTCCCGAAACCCGTGTTTCTCTGTTGAAGTGATTCCAGCCAGTTTGGTGTACACATAGATATTATACAAGATATTGATGCCAAACTAAGTAACACTAAGCCAGCAATGGCCATCGCGGACAATCGTCGCGACGCCATCTTGGTCCGTTCAAACGTATAATGCTGACAACATACCTGGGCGAGTCTATTTTTAGTACAAGGGATCTCAGGTGTATCGATGTGTCTCAGGTAAAGGTATGAGTAATCCAGGTGTGGGAGTAGCGGTGTTGCAGTTGAATGGATACAGGCTAATGGTAGAAATAGGAATGTAAACCGGATTCAAAGAGTGTTGAATAACTCTATTAACAATACAATTTATTAAAAAAGGAATATTCTTAAAAAGGTATTCTGTTAAAATACATTTCGTACTCTCTGTTTAACCCTTGAATTCACGATATCAATCTTTTTAGCCTAGGTAGACAGTAGACTATCTTTTTTAGTCCTTGGATCCCAGAATGTTCTTATGGTTGCATGTAGTTCGTCTAGAGTAAGGGTTGCTAACGTATTGTAGCAGGCCCGTAGGTAGCGGGGGGCTTGGGGGGCCCGGCCCCCCCACTAATTCTAGAAGAAAAAAATTTGTAAAATAAATTTACAGACTATCAAAATTCCCCAAATTTGGAATTCAGCCCCATACAACCTCCTTTTCCATTAAATGAGCACGGAAAACACGTGTAAAACCCTGATATGACCTCTGAGCATGAAAGTTCGAAACCAAGACTCCCATTATGATAATTGTATTCATAATTGTCCTCCAGTATTTTCGATGAAGTAGGGAAATATAACGGAAAGGAACCTAATGGTAATGTAAAAGTACAATAAACATAGGGCAGGTGTGATGAAAGCAGCAAAAGGGTGACAAAGTTGTATGTTGGAACTACAGGGCTAATGTGGTTATTGTGAAACTTTCTTCTTTATGTTTCCATTTTTTTCTTGATTTCTGGCCGTTCACTTACGATGATATCATACATTTCTCATCATACGTTTCTCTGAGAATGGTAGCTTAAACCATTACCACATATACTATACTTAGACATAATTAATAAATGACACATTACATAAACAACATATTACCACTTTTTAATTTTTCTCAACATAAACTACTGTTTGGCATTACTTATTTTACATCAACAAATTACAAATTAACATTTTTAATAACATTTAACAGAAAAAATAGGTTCCAGATTCTGTCAAAGCATTTCCCCATGATAGTGTTCACTTACTTAGCATGAATTACAAATAAATACATTTTCATTTGACTATGTCATAACACTTATTAAGCTAGTCTTTACCAATGTGATCATATGCTATTGAATCATATGTCCTTAGTATAATGATAAGCATATATCTTTATTTGACTTTGCAGAAATGAAAATATTATTGTTATATGGTATATAATTAATGATGTTTAACATGTGTTAAAGAAAAATATTGTTGTACAACTTCTTTATTCTTTTTCTTCTTTATTGTATTTAAATCATATGGTAAAGGTATATACCACAATGTATGTTTAACATGCATATTCTTAAAGCTATTTTGCATAACATTTCCATATTTCCACTGTCAATATCCTAAATATTTGTCTTGTATCATTTTGAATTAAATAACCAAAGCAAGTGGTTCATAATGTCACGGAAAATCATTAACAAAAGATGAACCATTAACATAAGATGATGCTATACTCAAGAAAACCTTTTACTCTTTACTGCCTTAGCTTGTACCTATTTATGATATGTCATGATGTACATGTATAATGGGCCTGTGGCCCCTCTACAGAAATAAACTCATTCTCATTCTATTGCCTTAGTATTCTTGAATAACCTATGCTGATGATGTGTTTATAAGGGGCCACTGACCCATTCTACACTGCATTGAGATGGATAACAATTTGTTACAGGTAAGCTCCATAACATAACTTGTATAGTATGATGTACATTGTCTCATTATACACTGAAAAGAATAATTTTCTTAATAACCTTGACATTCTTTTCTTTAAACTTATATATGTTCTTATCTTTCTCTAAGGGATGAATAATAACTAATAGACTAATTTATCATTAGCATGTACAGAAGGAAGATTTAGGACTTTTATCCATGAAAATTGGTCAAATCTTCAACATTCCAACCTATGGAATGCAAACCAAGTTTAACTGTACATTGAATTGTGGTATGTTACTGAATTGAATCTCAGATGATATTTAAAGAGTGAATACACTTAGTGATGTCAAATCATTTTGAAGATAATATCCCTTATGTGTTCATATGTCAATATACAAAATTAATTAATAAAAGTATATAATTTGATGTACAGAATGTCTGTTTGTCTTATGTTACTAGACTGCAACTTAAGGAAGACAAGAGTAATTCTATGGATGACCAACTTCTTTTTTTGTTCATCAAAAGAATTCCTCTTGTCTTCCTTATACCATAAACTTCTAGAATGCCACACTCAAACAGCTCAGGTTGTACTTTACAAGTAGCTGATATATTTTGAATAATATAAATTATTTTGTCTTATGTGTTTTTTAATATATTTTGAGGTGTTCCTCTTCATGTCTGGCTGTGACTGTGTCCAGATGGTATAGCAATTGTCAGGAACAAAGTACTTAGTTGAGGTTAGGAGTATTTGATGTTCTCTTGGTCTAGAACATGCAACTCTTGCAAACATGCAACTCTTGCATCTTCACCTTCTGAGGCATTTGACAAATGTTAATCATGGTATACAGCATGCAACTTGACAACTGTTGTAAGCATTAGAAGTTCTCAAAATGTTTTGACCAATTCCCTTTTTTAATGAGGAGTTTTTTTTACGGATTTTCATTGTAATATCTTACAACAGTTCCAACATGGTAAAACCCTTAGTTGCTCATTGACTGGCTTAGTTTAGTTCTTCATGTTTGACGACTCTCCCTAAATGGTATACATAATGCTGCTTAACTGATGTCATCAAGACTATTGAGAGTTTTTCATGTTTGAAAATTGTTCCAGCATGTTATAATCATATGTTATTTGAAAATAGATAACCAACCAAGTGTCCTCTGGTATCAAATGTATCAATAAGAGTTGCTGTAAGAAACAACCAACAAAGATTTGTGTTGATATCCGGTATATTTACAAAGGGGGACACATTTATCTGATTTTATTCATCACCAAAAATTATTCTTCAAAAGTCATCAGTAATATAATGAGTGAGTGAGTGAGTGAGTTAATGCTTAACGCCGCTTGGGCAACATTTCAGCCATTAACGGCGGCGTAATATAATGAGTATCTGACCTTAGAAACAACGTCATAATATTGTGATGTCATGAATTTCATAATATTGTGATGTCATCAATTTCATAATATTGTGATGTCATCAATTTCATAATGTCATCACGCTATGACCACATTGCTATGGCAGTTTCACAGTGCTGATGAAAGGCAATGTAATGGTTTGATTGTTCTCTTCTCTAAATGTTGTTATCACTGGTTAGCTTTGATGATTGCCCCAATCCAGAGATATCTGCTGGTGATGAAAATGATATTCAAATTCCCTATCGAGCTTATGATGAGTTTTTTTTTATTTATGTCAGTCTGATTAAAATTGATCAAACTCAAAGTAAACTTGTAAAAATATTGTCCCTATCCGAGGGTTCTTACTTAATTCAGCCGAGATATCGTATCAGTCACTGTCAGAATGAAACCAACGATACTTTTAAATCTTATTCCTTGGAGCATGGTTGATTATAATCAGACTGCTTTCATGCAAGACAACTGTTCCAACACGGTACAGCACCTATGTCCAACAAGAGAAATATCAAGCGATAAGAGTGTGAGGTATGTAAGAAAAAGATGTTTAGGTGACCTCCATACAAGATGACGGTTCACATGTGTGTGTGTGTGTGACATTACCATACAATATAATAATAATAATAATAGCTTTATTGTACCGCGCATATAACAATCACAAAGCATGCTCAACGCGCCATCAGTTTTATTATCCTGGAGGGATTGTATAATCAGTGCAGCTGATTAAACAGCGCTCTGAGCGACCATATAGGTCCGTTCGTTCAGGTACCCATTTGTAGAGCCGGGTGAACTGAGTGCTAGGTGGATCAAGTGTCTTGCCCAGGGACACAACACAGGATGAGACCCAAGTCACAATTTTCGGTATCTCCACCGGGATTCGAACCCAGGTCTCAAAGTGTGAAGTATGCAGGCATAAGGTGTTGGGCTATCTGTAGGTTTCCTCTAGACAAACAGACAGTTCACATGTGTGTGTGATTTTACCATGCTAGCAGGGAAGAGCAGGTGTCTGTTATAACATTGCAAACACAAATAGGTGAGACAGTGCTATTTCAGTTTGCTTATATGTTCAACACAAGACCTGTTGTTTCCCTCTGTGAAATATGTCAAATATGATATTTCCTGTCACCTTTTTTCCCACAAGTGTAAATATCTTGCGCTTTGTTGGGAGGAAATCAAAGTTATCAATGATTTAGGATCCACACAATTTGTCTTTATTATTTTGTAGAAATCACAAGTAAATATGATGTTTTTAACATGCAAGTCATTTGTTGAGTTTCTGTTAAAAGTTAACCATCTTAGATTTACATTAATCTTGGTTTTGATATACCATATCCTTGCGGATATAAGGGTATATGAAAATAGCGGGGTGGGCTTTAAACCGTGAGAGACCCCAACTAAGAAGAAAATTTATGCGAGTTGCATTGAAAGTTGACATCGATAAGTTTGACTGTTGTTCTGACACTTTTTTCAGACGTATATTATTTTAAAAAATGTAAAAGTAATTTCATCTTTGTATAGTGTGCATATCCTTGGTTTTTTTTGTAAATTGCTGTACGTGTACATGTGTGACAATTATTTTGTTGGTTTGTAAGCAATATACTCCATCTCATTCTTTTTTTTGTGAATAACTATTTCACCTAATAATCATGAAAACCCTTCAAATCCAGACATGGTCATTTCTTTCATGGGCTAAAATACATTCAAACCAATTACTTTGTTTTTCAAAGTGTAATCTTTAAGAATATCCAGGACAATGCATAGCATGAAACAGTATGACACTTATTTAGGTAATCCAGGTAAATATAAACTCATATACTAAATGGATTCCTACTTCCGGTTGAAGTTTTACCTGTCTTTCTGAACACCTGTAATTAACGTTTCAATTTAATGAACACCTGTCCCAGGTGAGAATACTCACGTGGGTTAAGCCAGCTCCAAACGGGGCGATATTCGAAGGAGTAGATCCACCAACAGCCGTTGTACTTTTTTCCCAGGTAGTCCTTGAAGTAACTCCACTCTTTGAAGCAAACCTCGAAAAGTCCCATGCGCTGGAACTGCCTCTCGGTGTACTTGTTGTAGTGCTCGATCCAGTGGGGGGTGGAGTAGGCCACGATGAAGCACACATAGTGTATGATGGTAAACACCAGCCCGAATTTAGAGACCAAGGTTTTCACCCTACCAGTAGCCGATTTCTTCTCTTTTTCCTCGTCCGCCATCTTGCTTGATGCTTGTTAGGAATTTCAAAGCGGTGACACAGAAATCAAGGTGAGAGGACGAGTCCACTTACAAAAACAGGGGTGATTGGTTACAGGTGCGCGGCTTGGCTTTGTTTACGTCCTGAGGAAAGGAGATAGTAGTCCCTCTCTATATACTTATCATGAAAATAAAGTGTAATTGTTTACAAAAAGATGAATTATATATATATGTTAATATCATTTTATGTAAGAGAAAACATTACTGTACATACATCCATGAACATTAGCCATTTTTGATACATGTATAGTCTTTAATCAACAAAAGTGAAAAAACTTTGACAAGAGTATATTGTCTTTCGAATCCCGTAAAAAAAATCGAGTCGTTGGCCATGCAGCTCATCAGATATTTCATTTTATATAAATGGAATCATAATTCGCATTATAAGGGATTGCCCATACATTGGTCGTCATCCATCTTCCTATGCAAAGCTTAAAACGCCAGTTTCAGAACTGTAAATTTTATGCCTTGCTGCAGATCATTGAATGTTCTGTGCTAATATCAGCGGCCCTACAGGCGATTGTTAGCAACCTTCAGTTACTTTCTGATTGGACTATTGCTTTCTCTCACAGTAATCTAGGGAGCAAGCACAGAAAATTCAAGGGTCTGCAGCAAGGCATAAAACTGACAGTTCGGAAACCAGCGTTTTAGGCTTTGCGTAGGAAGATGGTCTCCCTCAAAACATCGCGGTTCCTATTTAATATTTCTTTCTTGCCGAAAGTCACTTATGTCAGACAGGCATCATCGCCAAATGAACACATATTTTATTGAGAACTTTTGAGCTTTCTCAACCAAATGTTTTCAGAAAGAAAGTTTTTTAAAAATTCAATCTTATTTTGTTCGACGGTCAACTTCGACCATGTGCAAGGTAACTCGACCTTTTCATGGAAAGAAATAACGAATATTATGTTAATGTTTCGAAAAGGTTTGTCGTAAATGTGAAAATTTAGACGGATGCGCGGATTCCAGACCATCTTTGCCATAAGCCCATCTGGCAAGCTAAAATTGTTCCCAGATGAACTGTGCTATCTATATCAACAACATACAGCTGCTAACCAAAGGTTTGTTTAACTGCGACAGATTTCTTATGTAATATCATAATTTTTTTAAATTTTAAACTGGTCACTATTTCTTATCACCATATGTTATAGTCAAAACTATTGGATCAATTTGTAAAATGATCATATCTACACTACATATTTAGAGAACAGTTATGTTATTGTGGAATGCCAGATACAAAACTGGCATCCACCAAGAGAGGCATTAGGTAACAATTTGAAAATTCAGATGTTCTTGTTTCTGCAATATGATTTTCAATTTAACATATTTTCAGCAAACTCACAGTCAAAATAGTCAATATTAGTAAACTTATGATTATGATTACGTTTTTACAAGAATTTCGAAACGATACACTCGTAAGATGATCAAGAAATCGGAGTTTCCGAATTTTGGACCTCGGTGTTGCATAATTTCCTGCCAAATATACTCCTCTTATATTAGTATTATCCTTTAGTATATGGTAGGTAAATTATTTTTCATCTAATCTAACAATTATAACTCTTGGTTCAATACTGATTAAGTGAGAACTTCAGCGAAAACACTATATTACATAGTATTTTCACTGAGTTTAAAAATAATTAAACAAAGTTTGGGTAAGCAGCTGTATTTGTCATATTCATACATTAACTTCGATTATCGGTATACCCCCATTTTATAGTGTGTGGAACTGACGGGAGATAACGCAAGCATTGTTTGGAGCTGGTCCCACTCCTGAGTATGGAGGGGTTGTAAACGCTGAAGGTAGAATGAGGTCATCGGTGATACGCAACCCTTCAGGAATGTATAGCCGGACTCTCCGTTTTCTCCATAATAAACAATTCTTTATTGGTTAAAGTATTATTTTTTATATTTCTGACAATAACAGATAGCAATTTTTAATATGTGTTCATGAGATAGGCAGGAAAACTATGTAAAACCTAAAATAAACAGCGAGGTATTTCCTGATACAAGCTGACACCCCCGCACACCTGTTGTAGTAGACTCGCCCAGGTGAGAGAGAAAATTCGCCAAAATGGCGACCCAACAGTTGTTTCGGCTTGGCTTCTTTTGCGCTGTTGCGGCGTTTCTGTTGATGTTTTTGGGTTTCTCCACACCTTATTGGTATAAATCATGGACGCGCGTGCACAGCCCTTTCTCCAACATAGGTTTGTGGCACGTGTGTTTGGCAGGCTACATACAGCCGAGGGACCCTCTCATGAAGTCCTATGTGGGCTGTTGGTGGATCCACTCTTCCGAGTTCTCCTATGTTTCAAATAGTATACAGCCATGTAAGTATCTCACCGGAAATATGAAATTTAAACTTGTGTTTATAATACTATTGATACATTGACCTCTTTGGACATGTCCTAAGACAAAACTTTTACCTGTTCAACCAACTTCCGGTTTGCCATTTCTGGTTTGAATTCCTGGCTGGTTTATTTGTTTAGATTACTGTCTGAAATTGGACAGAACTTCTGCATATAACGTACAACTGTGTTTAACTAAGTTAACACTTCTGTAATTATAATTTCAAGAATACAATAGCTCTTTGGTTAAATTTTAAGTTCATTCTGACACCATCTTGTTGAACTAGTTTGTTTTGGTAAAACAGCAATGGCTGGATAACATCTTGTTTATTGTGAACATTCAAAACAGAGGTACAGAGTTTGCAACCTGCATAAAAATGTTAAAGCAGAAAGAACGTCAACATTTTATGATGATGATTATTATATGAATATTTATATAGCGCTCATATCCATCCACTCGTGGTTGCTCAAGGCACTGAACTATCATAGAATGAAACAGTCCAAACTTTACACACAGTTGAAATACCCATTTACAAAGTACTTACTCATTTCAAATTACTTAATTAGGAGATAAACCTACTGTGTTTTTTAATTTTTGTGGTTTAATGTAGATTCGATACCTGTTGATGTCATTCGGAGCCGAACGCGTTAGCGTGAGGCTTGGAATGTAACATCAACGGTATCGAAGCACAAAGAGGAAAGAACCGCTTGGTTGATAGGGGTTCGTTCCCCTACTCTTAATTTCACCCAACTTCTGTTGGTTCCGTCTCGGTATCCTCCAGAAAATCCACATGTTGCCATCCCAACATACCATAATTTAGACAGGTTGTCAACCGCCGCCTTTTCAGACACTAGTATTTCTTATGACTTCTCTCTCTCCTTTGGCAGCATGGTTCCGAGGAATCCAGGCTCTGTCTATCTTCACGCTGCTGTGCGATCTGGTGGGCGGGATCCTCCTCCTTCTCAACATCCCAGACATCATGTACCGCAAACTGTACGCCGGGCGCCGCGTCAAGATTCTCTTCATAGCCGGCATACTGGAACTTGTCGCAGGTAATTTCTATGGGGTTTCCTTAAATCTGAATGTTTGTTCATAAAAATCAAACACTTTTATGTTTAATATTTGTTTAAAGATATTCTGTTCGTTTGAAATATATTATTCCTTAATAAGCCTTTATGATTAAAGAAGCAAACATGATGACTGACTTCACTTTTATTGAGAACCATCATAGAATTGAGATTTGATTTATTTAAATAAAATTCAAATGAATGTTAAGACCAAGTCATATCTTGTTGTAACATATGATCTGTAACCTAAAATTGTTATGTGCACATACCATCAAAATGTGGTAAAGAAATGCAATATATTTAAAGAATATATTAAAATCGGTATAAAAACCTCTCTTCCAGCGGGCCTGGTGTTCCTGATAGCACTTGTGTTTGCGGAGATGTCAATGGACCCCACGTGGATGCCCAGGCCGTGGATGAACTATCTCTCCTGGAGCTACGGAGTCTCTGTTCTCTCGGGATTCTTCTCCGCCTTCGCCGGCATGTTGATCTTCATCAACGCTCTTATCTTCCGTGACAAAGAGAACGGCGTCATTGGCAGCGACACCCTCGACACCCGCATGGAGAATATTAAGAAAAAGGAGAGCGAGGTAGGGAGATTTCTTTCAATTCAAATACCCCTGTATATTTTGTAGTAATAAAGATTTTTTTAATGTGATGAAAATAGTGTTAGCATCCTTGAATCTTCAAGGATTTGGGATTCAGCAGACACTAATGTGCCCTTTTGTACCTTTTTGCAGAATATTTTTCTAAAGATTCTAAATGTCTCTTCCAACATTTAAACTTTAAGATTTTAAAGAACTAGAATATTCAAGGCATTAGAATAAAACCCCTGAACAACTTGCAGGCCATGGAGAGAATGCGCAGTCAGCCACCAGCCTACAGTGGAGCCGAGAGCTACAAGGACCCCAGTATGGGATACCCTTCCACTGGCTACCCGTCTACTGGCTACCCCTCTACCGGCTACCCCAGCACCGGAGGGTTCCGAGAACCCAGCGTGAGTGGAGAACCTGGCTACTCGATGAAGCCGAGAGAACACTACGATGCTGCCTCCTACCAGGATAAGATGTCTATTGCTAGCAGTCAGGACCGTCCCAGGGTCTATCCTGAAGGTGGGTTTCATTCATTGTCTAAATTCTATTATAAATATTATTAAAATACCTGGAAGCAGGGGCTTGTATTCCTAAATTGGTTTTGTATAATCATTGACATCATTTCAAGTAGAGAATGTGTTTTTGAATGCTCATTTTCATACCACTGTCAAATCATAAGAACAAGAACAATTACTTTAACTTTTCAAGCATTTTATATAAACCTGAAGGATAATATCTCTGGTATAAATGTGTTTATTATCTGACCCTGCAAAACACTCAAAGAAGCCAAATTGTTACTGTTGGCATATTGTTATTAGTTCTTCAGCCAACCAATTGTTAACTTCAAATAGCATTATCTACTTTCAATTAACCCACTACTTTGATTCTCCCACAGCTTCAGCCCCGAGAGCGATGTACTCCGGCCAACCTCGATCTGACTACCGGCGACAGCGACCTAAGATTGACCAAGGATACCAGGCTAGGGCCGGGAGCCAGAGTAGCGTCAATACCGCTAGCAGTAAAGTGGGGGAGTCTGTTGTGTAATAATTGGTGCTGGTGTGTGGCAGAGAGATGTTCTTGGTCCTTCTCTTTTATGACTCTTTACGCAAAAATTACAAATATTGTGATGTAACTAAATAATATGTATGATTTGGCTCTTTTCATCTTAATTGAAATTTGTTTAGTTTAAGTGTTATTGTCAAAGAAAGTTCCATCGTAATGTGTGACTTAATTATTAGACAAAAAGTACTAAAATATGACAAGCAGGTCAATTTTATGTAGCAGTAAAGATACAAACATAAAGTGTTTGACTTGTAATGATTCATTGGATTATTTCTTTATTCAGAAAAAACACATAATGTGTTTTCAACACACAGTTGCTGCATTGTACATAGAATTTTAAATAAAAAGATATCATGTAGTTTGTACATTAAAGATTTCATGGATATCAGATCTTGCCAATTGATATGGAAACATTATTTTCATTTCTCTTGTAAATGAGTAAACATCTTCTTAGTCCCGTTCATAAGAATCCCTCATAATTTGATTTTCATTAAAAATATGAGTTCAAAAGCAAGAAGTGAGAGATGTTTTAAATGTTTCATGTTGTACATAGTTGATCAATCATAAACCAATAAAAATCATTAATTCCTGTAAAGTAACTTTTATAAGAATATATCTTATAATCAAAATTCTTTCTTAGACCAGCAGAATGTAAACTTTCTCCAAAGAAATGAGTGAAAATGTGTCAGTGGGTCAAACATTGTAAATATATCATCCACAATCAGTGAATGTGAATGACTGATTCCTTTTTTACTTTCAACTGTATATTTTGCATAATAAATCTTCAAAAACAAGGTTGTCATTTACTTTTTCCTAAAGTTGTCTTGTCCTGTCTAGGAAATCTGAATATACCTTCGGACACAGACGATTTGCTTTCACTGCCGCCACATCATGGAACTCACTGCCTCTCTCCATAAAGAACTGTCTTTCCCTCACTTCCTTTCAAACCCAGATAAAGACATTCCTGTTCAGGAAGTATCACACAGTTTGACTTTTATCTAATGTAGCGCCTAGAGCAACCACAAGTTGATTGGATTATTGGTGCCGTACAAGAAGACTTATTATTATTATGCATAAGTTGTACCTAGCATACGTTGTTAAACAATTTTATATCCTCAAAAACTGATTTGTATACCCTGCCCAAAGTGGGAGTGGATATAGGTTTGGGCAGTGTTCATGTGCGTGTGTACGATCTTCCGAGTAAAAGGGGACAGATTTTCTCAGAAACTATTTGAGAGAGGATAATCAAATTTGCTGTGCGTCTTCAGGGTATCAATACCTTGATTGAGTTTGAAAATCAGAACCAGGGAGTTATTGCCTTTGTTCATGTTTTTGGACTCTGTTTAAGGGTGTCGTCAAAGGGGACAACTTTTCTCAGAAATTTTTCAAGATAGAATAACAAAATATGCTGTGTGTCTTCAGGTTATTAATATTTTGAGTTCGAAAATGAGAATTATGCATTTACCGGTATATATTACAGAGTATTTAGCACATGTAGGAAAATGTTGGGAGCTTTAATGAAAACTGATTTGGCTGGGGATGTTGTTGAATGTCTTCCTGTTCTATATTAGATTCTACTCATCACCTTGACACAAATCATTGAATTGATGTAATGTAGTTAGCAAGTTTTGGCTTGAAACAATTGAAATGCATATTTCTGAATTTCGATGCAGAAACACAGGAATAACAAACACCAGTCATTATCTTTCCAGATGTCAGGATTTATTTGTAAAGAATCAAAAATATACAAATCAATACTGATGTGTTCAGTAAGCTCGTAAAAATTGGACCCTGTAGATGTAAAATATCAAGTTTCCAAATAAATGCCTATATGAAAATATCAAGGTACATAATGAATCAACACCCTGACCACATCATTCACCCCTTGATTAGATGCACAACAATATCCTTGATGAGGTTTATATGATAGTTTCTCATGAATTCATTCATCATTATCAAATGACACCTAACAGTAGAAATGATATCAT
Organism: Steromphala cineraria; assembly: GCA_916613615.1. Taxonomy (NCBI): domain Eukaryota; kingdom Metazoa; phylum Mollusca; class Gastropoda; order Trochida; family Trochidae; genus Steromphala; species Steromphala cineraria. Next base: position 10,698,016 of record OU744720.1, on the reverse strand, counting down.
TGGCTGACAAATACACCGTAAACCTATTTAAGCCCTTTTGTCACATCTGCAATTTGCTATTCAACATTTTGATGCTGGTAATCAAATTTCAATAAATGCTTCTTCTTCATGGATGACATTTATAGAATACAGGTAATTCAAGGACATTTATAGAATACAGGTAATTCAAGGACATTTATAGAATACAGGTAATTCAAGGACATTTATAGAATACAGGTAATTCAAGGACATTTATAGAATACAGGTAAATCAAGGACATTTATAGAATACAGGTAATTCAAGGACATTTATAGAATACAGGTAATTCAAGGACATTTATAGAAATTAAATTAAAGAGTATGAGACAAATGATTATTAATATACACAAACCAATAATGCTGATTAAAATATAACACAGAATGACTTTGGTTGCTTCATGCAGTCACTAGAAAATAATTCAGTATGATTTGATATATCAATCAGTGCAATCAAACAGGTGACAAAATTATTTTGTATTACCGTAAAACCTGCATGTTTAGGGAATGCCTCCCAACATAACATTACTGCTAACATCAACGCTAGCACTATCTCAAAAATATTTTTTCTAAAATTGATGTTTGATGTCAACACAATATAGAAAATCAATGTCATTTTACAACTTCTGAGTATGTTTATTGACATGGGATGGACTAGTTGATCGTTCATAAATTTTATCATTCAGAGGAGGAAAAATAATCAATTCATACACATGATGGACCATTAAACAACTGATACATAGAAGGCATAAATTGGCACATTGTAGACTAGAAAATGTATCAAATATCCATCCTTTGGTAGAATTAGTATTGCAAATGACTTGAAGATGATAATATACTGGACAAATCCTAGTCCCCTCTTGTAATTTCCAGTGTTATTGCCCTTGATATCTCCTACTTGGTGGAATTAAAGACTCTCACTCACCATTAATTAAGAATATATTCAAATTTAGAAATTTGAATAATGATATATGTATTCATATGTACATTCTGATGAAATGTTTATAATAAAAACTTCAATATCCCTCTGTTAATTTGTTTAGTATATACACAATGAAGTTATTTCTTGATGAGTCGAGGAGACCATGGGGCCCATTGCTTCACTTGGTGGATGTCTACAGCGTCTGAGGTTATACTTGGTGGAATTGCATGATGGGATTGAAGTGAAAACTGAGCGACCTTTAACCCAGCCTTGACACAGAGGTCAATGGGTTGACCTTGTATGATTGCGTTTATCATTCCTGAATTTAGGCTGAAAATGAATAATCAATCAATAGGAATATATATCTCACATTGTATTCAAAAAGAAAGTTAAGGAGGTTTAAAGAAAAGAGGCTTTTCCAAAATAAATACTGTGAAGTGAGCCATTATTATCGTGACTAAAACTTTGATCAATGACTGGTTTTGTAAAATTGGTACAATAAAAGTTATAACATTTTCATTACAGCTCCCAGGTCTATGTGCTTGAAACAGGTGCTTTCTTCCATGTCACAGTAAGAATTTATCCAAATTCACTAATGAAATAAGCTTGAATAATAACTGGGCTTTTTACAACTTTCTTTTTTAATTTATTGTACAAAAGTAAGGTTAATTCATTTCATCTCTTTGAATCAATTATTAATAGGATTCTTAAAATCCCGAGAAGTTCACTCACCAGTCCCCTGCCCCGGAGACACTGACGGTGGACGAAGGTCTCTGGTCTGGAGTACAGGCTGGGAAGTGGAGCACTCTTACATCCCGACTCAGGGCTACCTGCACAGACGGTGTCCTATTTAAGAGACAGTCCTATGGGGGGATTTTTTGTGGAAACAAAATTCAAGAATAACTCCCTGTTTATACTTATATAAGATTATTTCATGATTACATGTATATCACACTTTTATCAAATATGTTAGTGAGAGCAACATTTTCGTTGCTCTAGATTTTTAACACTTTTACAAAGAATAGAATGCATCACTGCATCCTCTTAAATTTTGTTTCCACAAAAAAAACTCAATAGCATTGTCCATACATTTTCCCTGATTACAAGCTTGAAGGGTTGTAAGAGGTTCATTTCATTTCATTTTTATCTAGAAACCAACACTAACCTGTTTCAATGACAGTCAACCAAAAGTATTTAGACACAAAAAACATGAAGTTATGTTTTATCTTTAAATATTTCTATCAAATGAACTTTTTCACCAATGCCTCTATCTATTAATGAAACAATGGAACAAATAACTATTGAGGAGATGAGTGCTTTCTCACCTGGTTTGTCCTGGTCGGAAATGTTTGAGATGAACCAAGTCTATGACATAGCAGGACACCATGGCAACCAAGCGTTACCAGGACAACGGGAATAGTTTTTACCAAATCACAAGCATAAGGAAGGCAAATGTCAATAATTTCTTCAAGGCTTGTAGTGTCAGGAGATATATTCTCTGAAACAATCCAATAAGGGAGGATAAAACTCCATATATCGCATAACAAATTACCCTCTGGTCTTTGATATCATTTCAAGATCTGTGGAACAATCCGATACAAGAGTTTTCTTCTTCTTATCATTACGTTCTTATATAACGGTTTGGCAATACAAGAGCAAACAGCATAAGAGAGTTTATATTACGGAGTTATTTTACCAATAAAAGTTATAAACAGTTTGGTTAAGAAATTTACGACCCAAAGTCTAATAACAATCCAACTGTCTTCACTTGATAAATTCTTGGCTACAACATGTTTTATTTGCTTTTTCATTTAAAATGAATCATTATGATAATTTATCAAACAATCTATCACTTAAAATCATATTCAAAGAAGGACACAACAAAAGTACAATTTTCAAAAAGGAAACTAAACATGTAAACATAATCTGTAGAAACAGAATCAATACCCACTGTGAGAGCTCTGTTTGCCGGTGCTAGCCTCCCACATGTGCAGAAGTTCGAAGACGTTCGGGGACGCGTATGTCAACAAGTTCTTTGCTTGTGTTGAGAAAGGTTTCACAGCTTTGTACTGATCTGCTGGATCAAACCACACTGGAGAAAAAGAAATGTTGTGAATACAATAGACAACAAAATGCAACTCACTTGACTGAATTATTTGTTTTGTAAGATGTTTTGGCAGATCGATATGTATATCATTTACACTTGATTGACAGTAGAAACTGGGATGTATCAATTTACTCAATTGGACACAACTAGGAAAGAAAAAGCATGAGAGATTCTATATCTGTCAAATCAGACAGAGCTGGAAGACATGGGGTTATGCCCAACAAATGGCTAATGACAAAAATAGGTGGTTACACTACAGTCTTTTTTAGCGATGTGGAGGATTAGTTTATATTTGAATGTGTAATTTATTACTATTGTTAGCACAAAACAAGAACAGGAGAATTAATCAGACTTGTAATATTGAGAACAAGTCACTGGCTGGAGAGCCTGCATGTGTAGCACCAACCTGGGACTCCAGCCTCCTGGCACAGCTCACACACACGCTGGATGGTTGCCGGGGAAACATTCCCGTCAACAACCACTAGCGGGGCGCGGGATATTGAAGACTTGAACTTGGATATCTGAAAATAAAAAGGTGAAAATCTTCTACTGTCAGTTACTGAAAGTTTCAAAATTATTAACTCAGATCAATCGATAAATCATGGTATATGATGATTGGACTAGCATGGACTACCTTATTGGATTATCATATAATTGGATCATATCCTACTTTCTGATTGGCCCACTTGTTCACCTGACAGCATTGATGTCAGCAATGTCAACATCTTTGAGTTGCAAGAGGTGAATATAACAATCTGAGCACCTTGGGTAGCTAAATGTAGAGTTGAGAGTTGAGAGTTTTGGTCTCAAAATCTGTACATCACATATAATACTGTGAAAAATACTGTTACTGTGGTGTCGCATTGTCCTTCACAATGCTCAGTCGTTCTCTATCAGTATAGTTCAGCAACAACGGGAGTGGTTACGCTCATTGCTGAATAAACTTAGTTTGAACGGTTGGCTTCCTGCTCCACACTGACACACAAGTTGAGAGACTTGTGGTGTCACCTTGGGCAAGAGACTTTACACTGTACACCCAGCAGGAAATGGGTATCTGGTAAAGAGTTGTGTTGATGGTGACCGTCTCGTGACAAATATGTCAGCTTTGGTTAGACCAGGGTAGCACTAGAGCATGCATGCACTAGTGGATGGAAATGTGTGCCTAATAAATACCCATTATTATTATCAAATAAATCAATAGGCATCACTTTGACTCTGTGAATGCGCTGAATTCCAAGAATTAAGAGTGACGACCCTTTTATTCATGCAAGGAAAGTGATTAAAGACCTTTTTCCATATAATGAAACACTTATAGACTTCAGATTTGGTTGATCAAATGATTTGTCAACATTCAACACATGATAGTGTTGAAGGTCAACAAGACATGCGACTGTACCCACCATGTTTGGTGTGATGCTGGAGAAGATGTCCATGTCGCCGACCCCGAACATCATCTCCCCGCTTGACTCCAGGATACCACAGTACGTAGCGGTAGCAGCGTCATCCACCTCACACAGACCGGACAGATCCTGAAGGTTACAACATCAGTCACAGGACTTTTAAACACAGACATTTGCAACGTTTAGTATTATAGGTTACTTCAATTAATTTCAATTTATTTCAATAATGAACAACAAACATTGTTAAAGTTTTCTTCAGACAATTGATTTCTTTATTCTAGAAAGTTTCTATTGGCATCATTGGAAAGAAATGAAGATTGAAGGATCCATTGCATAAACATTACACGGTGACGACAAAATCTTTGTCAGTTCCTCTGAAAATCTCTGAAAATGTACTGGAGGAATTCGCAGTACTACAACTAACTAACTACTGAATCGAGTTACTGTTACCACCTGTTTTATGGCAATTGTGTATTAGATAGGAATGTTTTACACATTGTTCCTTGGTCATGGAATTCTGAAAAATGAAATGCCAAATAACAAGTAACTACATCATTAAGGTAGAGTAAAAGGTTCTAAAACTATAAATGAATTGACAAGATCTAAAAGAGCAAATGCAAGGAAGTGACAGACAGAACAGTGCAGACAGATAGAAAGAAACCAGGTGTATGCACCATATGCTGACAGTAGGCCTGTAGAGCGCCGGTGTGCGAGTTCTTCCCTACAGCAGACACAAGGAATGGGTTGGCACCGAGTCTAGTCAGACAGTCAGCCAGGTTCCGTCCCACACCTCCGAACGCTTGCTTCAGACTCCCTCGGTATGTGGCGCCGTTACACTGGGGGATTACAAAACTAATGCTATAGGGCAAAACAGCTCAATCTGTGTTTCAAAATAAGCATAGGCCTGTAGGCCTACAATTATTCACATGGGCCCATCCTTTTCAATATTTTCAGGACCTTACAGGCTAATATTTTTTATGCTGTTCCTTTCTTACAATACTTGCAGCAAGACATATTTCCTTGCCAAACCTTTACAACTATCACTCTAAACAGTGTTGTGTATTTATAACATACAGATACCAAGAATATAAATATTTTAGTCAAATCAGTACTGATAATGAATGCCGACATGAATAAAACCGCATTAGAATGCCTGTATGAAGTATAATATGACAATACTGACAGGTTGGTTCACATTAATATAATAAAACCCCTGCGATTATTCAAGGCTTCAATGTGACGAAATATAGGATACTTTTATGATAATGACACAAAGGAAAACAATAGTTCACAACAGTGATTAAAAAAAAAGTATATCCTTAAAAAAATACTTTTTGTTACAAACTATAACAATGTTGGATAATACCTCATTTGTTGCACAAACCTGAACAAATGAAACAATGTTTTCCTATGTATGTACAATGATCACATATCACAGTGGTGTAAAATATTTAACACATCTTTAATGATACATATTGCAACAATGTTGCTTCAAGTGAAAATTGCATAAAGAGCTTTATATCAATCACAGAACATTTTTGTAAATAAGGAATGACTGCTTATGTTTGCATTCATTACCTTCCAGTGTGTTAGATCATTGTTGTTATTAACTTTTGAATACTTCCCAGTGATGAAAACTTGCAACCTCAACAGAACAATATTTTTCTAGATTGATTTACCTGTACATCTTCCTGTCCCAGACGCACATAGAAATCCACAATCGTCCCTCCCACAACAACCTGCCAACAATGAGCAATGACATTCTGTAAAGTATCATATAAACATACCCCTTGAAGTCAAGTATTGAAAATAATGTCTCCAAAATATTCGTAAATACATTCTATAATTGTATTTGCTTGGAAACATACAATGAAACAACAATCATATATAAACACATCAATAACATAAGTCCTGCATATTAACAGACCTTTTGCACATACCAAGCTGTTGATGTAGTTCATTACATGAATATTTAGTTTAAAGAAAAGCTTTTCATTGGTACCAAGTCAAAGATTATTATTTGATGTAACATTTGGAACTGCTTTTCTACTTTCTGCAGAAACAAACACATCTTAAAGGGACAATTCCAGCGGGGTATTTTTCTTTGGAAATGAAATTCAGAAAGACTTTCCTGTTTAAAGTTATATATGATTTTACATGATAATTTTATACCTAATTTCAAATATGTTTGTGAGGTTACAATTTCAGTTGTTTAAGATTTAACAATTTGACAAAGAATAAAGTATCGCTCAAAAAATAAAAACATAAATATATGAAGTCAATCAACAAAGCTACGATCATAGAATGCATTACTACGACAAAATGCTGTCATAACTGATAACTTTTATTATGAAATATTTGTAAATATGATCCTCTTCTATCAATCAAGTAGTATTTTTTAAATTTTGTTAATGAATATGCATAATGCAATAAATTTGTTTACTCGCAATTATAACATTTCAAGATGGTGGATGAAAGCCGAATCGATTGGTGCTTTTAAACTGACTCTTTGATTGCTGAATAAGTTACACTAGCTCACAGGTCTTGAGGTTTCTTGTTCTGATGTCTTGGTGTGTTTTCTTGCTGGTTGGAGATTTGGACCACTTGATCTACTCCCAGTCTTCATCTCATTGAGTCTCTTGGCTATCCTACTGCCCACCTCCGCATTGTTCTTGATAAGAGCAATATCTGTATTCCATAAGGAAAAATTTCTTTTCTCATGGCTATTTTTCCTTTCAGAGGTTACTCATGGACAGAATCACTTTTCTATTTTCAGCATTTTGATAAACAGTTTAATTTAGTATAACTGACAGAGAAACACTTTTTACTTAACTTTCCGAATTGATTTTTGAAAACTGTTGTTAAACATGACTTCAGTAAATATGACTTCATATTGATAATTAGATAATATGTTTCATAATAATAAAACTATTCAGTTGCAAAATCAACAAGAAGGTTTATGGATTACAATATAACATGAGAAGGATACTAGATTGTAATGACGCCCCTCCTGTGATTGTGTGGATTTGACTCAGAATGAAGGGAGTCACATCTTTTCCTTTTACACCTTGGGCACTGAAATTTGGAATGAATTTGGTTTTTATACATCTAAATATAACTGCTAGCTCTGTGTTTAACTTGCAATAAATTTAACATACAAGAGTTATATGTGCATAAACACAACTCATATGAAATACTTTCAGTTTTAAAGAAATCATAAATGTCAATATTTATGATATTTTTATATAAGAAAAGGTTGCAAACAATATACTCAATACTTTATTCAATCCACCAGTTACTAAAATATAGCCCTAACTATAGTATTCACAACTATACCTTGCTTCTTTTATCGCAGTCTGAATGGCCGCCTCAATCATCTCTCCTGATGCAGCTAAGGCTTCTGGGATAGGTACAGCGATAATCATTCCACTTCCAGTGTTCAATTTCATGTTGGAATCTGAAAACATGATTTGCACTTTCAATGATTAACAAAATCTGCATTTGCCAATTCTTTTCAACTGATCATCTTTACTAAGAAATCTAAACCTAAAAAATGTCTTCATGAATCATCAGTTGTAATGATTCCCTTTTATCAAAATATGAACAATTGACCGGTAAGTTTTTTTACATTGAGTATTGTAATATTTGCTCTTCTGGTATATCGTGAGACTTTTCTGGCTTTAACATGCTTCAATAATATTCTAATGCAAGAGGCAGTCTGATTAAAATTGACCGTGCTTCAAGGGAAACAAAATAAACAAGATGTGTTTGTGAAACACGAATGCCCCCGGATGCATCCTGCTCGCTGTGTCAAGGTCAAGGTCACAAGGTCAAATGTCATGGTGTCATCTGAAAGGTCTCATCACAAGGGATCCATATGTCAAGTATCAAAGACCTAGCTCTGACCAATCAAAAGTTATGACCAAGGTTAAAGTTTTTGTGGACAAACGGACAGACGATTCGGGGGCATAAAAATATGTACATGTATCAGGGCTTTCCTCTCCACAACGGTCTGAAAGCACCCAAGCTAGACGCTTGTTCAACACCAATTTAACGCAGACGAAACCCAGTCATAAGCGGACCAATCACACTGTCCCTATCAAAAACCAACATGGCGGCGATCATGTAAAAATGGATTACACAGGAGTTACGTGCCCCTAGCTCTGAATTCTAAAGCTTCTGCCGCCATCCTTGTAATTGGCTAGATGGGCTTACGTCAGAACATGAGGATAATGGGGGTGCCTTCAGACTGTGAATGAGAGGAAAGCCAGGCTGGGCGTGGTTCGAACCCAAATAGGGATAATAATTTTACATTCTGTTTTCTTCGAAGCACAGTCAATTTTAATCAGACTAATGCAAGAGGAAACTCAGCAAAGAGAAGGAGACAAGAAGAGTTATTTGAAACTGGACGAGAATACATAATGTAGATTCACCTATGAGAGCAGCGGCTGATGTAGGGGAGTCCACGTTGTAGGGGGACAGGAAGCCACTGCGTGAAGTGAAGAATGCTGGAAAATCTCGACTGGATCCGTACGTAGCAACACAAACACCCTGTGTCTCCTGTTTTAAAACAGTAAATAACTGGATTATTATCTAGGGGAGGAGTGTACCGATTACCCTGTTATGTTTTATCTATTCAAATCCAATTCACAAACTTTGGTAATTTGTTTATCTTTAAGATGGATATTAATGATAATAACTCTGTCATAATTAAGTTATTTGAAGTTAGATGAAGACAAATGCAATTACTCATCCTTTCTCAGAAAATTATTGCAAAGATAATGAGCCTTTTCCTAAGTACCTTGTTGCCAGCATTTAGAAAGAGATGTATCAAAAAGGAAAGATATTTGATTCCCTAAAACTTTAAACTATACAAAACTTATTCTATACATGCCACACCATTTTCTAAAAACAACAATCAAAAGAGCAGCCATGCACCAATTAATGTCCATACCAGATACTCGAGGGTGCGTTCTATATCCAGGATAGACTTGACTCCAGCTGACACTACAGCGACCGGGGTCCTTCCTAGCTCCGTCAGGTCGGCACTGACGTCCATAGCTGGAACATAGATACATGGTGGTTATACATACTGACGTTATGTTATTCACTAACCAGAATATTTGGTAATTAATGGCCAATGGTGTGGTTCAAAGCTGGGCCAAAAGACAGCAGATACTGACGTAATGTGTAATTCACCAATCAGGATAATTGACTACAGACACTCCGGCAATCAATAATCTCCCATAATCCGTCAGGTTAGCACAGACGTCCCGATTTACATTCATATAAAGTTTACATGTTCATAACCAATAGACAATGAATTAAAACATAATTCATTTTCCAAAAAAAGTATTATTGCACTAATTTATCTGATCATTATTTACTCACATGATTCTGCGCCACGGTGAACACCACCTATCCCCCCTGTAACAAAAATGGGAATGCCCATCTTGTGTGCTACAAACATTGTGCCTGACACTGTAGTTCCTCCACTTAGTTCCTGCAGATACAAGAAGGCATACAGGAATATAAAGGATTCAATTTTGTAATGGACACAACATCATTCATGTGTAATTATTTAAGTCACTAATACAGCACAGGCAATATATTGATCTTTTATTTTGCATGAAATTAATAGACATGTATATCAAATGTTGACAATGATAATAACATTAAAGAAGTCTAAAACTAGTTCTTTGATTCAAACTTTGCTAAAAGACAACATTGCTTTTGCAAAATTCTTTTTACAAATGTCTCAGTGTTTTGACAGATCTGGAAATCTAGGACTGGATACTTTCAAAATATGTCTGATTGATTTGCAATGGTTAAAATCTGTTTTTCCTTACTGAAAACAATATTGCTTATGAATTAAATAATTGAATACCTGTGCAAGTACATAGGGGAAGTCTCTCCTGGACACCTTAACGAGCCCTTCGTCCTGCGAGCCCAGCCAGGTGAGGTCCTCATTACTCACACCTGGAGCCGATATAGACTATACAGCATGGGCAGGCAAACTTGAGTGGTTATGAATAAGGATATCAAATGGATTTATATATCTGTTATCAGTACAATAAATGTAATCCTCAAGGTTCATTCTACCACTTTCCATAAATGATTCTCAATACAAACATGCAATAAGCAGGAACCTTGCACAGCATCTCTATATGGTTACTTGGTTGGTGTACTGGAAAGGGTCAAAGAAAATATAAGCAGAGAAATTTGAGATAAATAAATTATTAGAACAATGCCTTTATTGAAGTTTTTGGGAATCAAAGTTCAACACTAACCCACATGAACTTTGCCCTTCAACACTGCTATGGTTGCTGGAGTGCAGCCTTGTTCTCTCACTATACTCTCAACTTCTAGAGCTGTCCTGGGGAGAGAAATTAATCAAATTATTATTCAAATAAATAGAACATTAAATCAATATGTTTCAATGGATTATCATCATTACAAGACGTAACTCATGCCAGTTTCCATTCCTTCCATGGCTGATTAAACCTTTGCTTTGTGGTATCTTGCCATCCTTGCTCTCTATTGTACTATACCTCAACATTTGAATTCAAAAACCTTTTGTGCTGAATATCAATGAATCACATAAATTTTATAAATCCAAATATTTATCAATATTGTAACACGACCGTTTTTTATTAGAGTTGTTAGAATTTAAACGGAAACTGACAGCATGAAACACAACGGCAAAGTAAAAGTAAATTAGCTAGGAAAAAAGTTCATTTCCATAATCTAAATAAAAAAGAAAATGATTTATGGCATCTACAGATAAATGCAAGTTAGAAAGTGACAACAACACCTGTCAAATATAGAAGAGCGCAGATTTTGAGAGAAACAGAACAACTTCTTGTTGAGTCAGACCCATTTATATGATGTTTCATGTTCAAAGTGATTTGCACAAATCTACTCAGAAGCAAAATAGGCAGAATTTTTACAAACTTGACATTGTGAGGATTTGGCATTCCGTGGGTGATGATAGTGCTCTCTAGGGCGACTACTGGTCTCCCATGATGCAATGCGTCAGAAACTTCCTCCGAAACCTTGAATAATCCTGAAACAAAAGAAACAAGCAGCTGACATGGTCGAGCTATATCCCCCGCAAATTGCACAATATGTATAGGTTTTCCTTATCATATTGCCGATTAATTTTTGTCGCACAAATTAACACAACTTTTCCAGGAAAGGAAAGAAACTGTTCTAATAAAGAAACTAAATCATACCAACTTTATGTTCATTGTTGGGCATAATTGGACTTAACTGACAAAATTATTATCAAACGAATGAATTTATTTATTATGTATTTGGATCTTCAAGATCAATTTGATCATATTTAAACAAGCATAATTTCAAAATTGCTCTTCATGACACACCAACATATGATTTTGTATCTCAATAACAAATTTGATCAAAAATGTGATTAGTTTAGTTGTAACAGATTTCCAACAGAGTTCTCATTTTTTGCCAAAAAAGGCAAAATTTTAGTAAAATATTTCCAAAATTGTTCTTCATGACACACCTTCATATGATTATGTATCTACATATCAAATTTGATCAATATGTGATGATTAGTTTAGAAGTTATGAGCCGGACAGGATTTGTAACAGTTTTCCAACAGAGTCCTCATTTTTTGCCAAAAAAGGCAAAATTTTATTAAAATATTTCCAAAATTGTTCTTCATGACACACCTTCATATGATTATGTATCTCCATATCAAATTTGATCAATATGTGATGATTAGTTTAGAAGTTATGAGCCGGACAGGATTTGTAACAGTTTTCCAACAGAGTCCTCATTTTTTGCCAAAAAAGGCAAAATTTTATAAAAATATTTCCAAAATTGTTCTTCATGACACACCTTCAGATGATTATGTATCTCCATATCAAATTTTATCAATATGTGATGATTAGTTTCGAAGTTGTGAGCCGGACGGGACTTGTAACAGATTTCTTACAAAATTTACCACTTTTTCTCCAAAATCCTAATATTTTATGTAGATTTTCAGAAAATTGTTTCTCGTGACACATTATTATATGTTTCTTCATGTCCATAACAAATTTGAATTGAAATGGTTGATTAGTTAGAAAGTTATGAGCCGGACACAAAGTGTAACGGACGGTCGGACGGACGGACGGTACCCATTTTAATACCCCCCGCAACTTCGTTGTTGCGGGGGATAATAAAAAACATACATTGGTTAAATGATTTTTAAATTGAAACTACATTTCATCAAATCACATAGTTCTTTTATAAAGATATGCCTTTTTGAGATTGGAAATGACATGAATAGGCCTATACATTCTGATGTAGGCATACTTCTTAAATTTCAAAACATTCTTGAGGTTTCTTGGACCTTATACACAATTTTATTTTTTACACTTTTAATGCAAATGAAAAGCTTACTTTTTTAATTATAACAACAGGTTTTTTTTTAAATTACTTTTTTTAAGCTACCCAATGCCTTTAGCGTCTCTTAATCCATTTTTATTAAAAAAACACATCTAGAGCAATATGTGAAAGATATTTACCGTTCTTATTTTCTGTGTGAAATATCTGTGATACATTTCTTGTGTTAGAATATGTAAATTGTTTGTTCCTGAGAACTGAAACCGTTTCCTTGACAACAAGACGAGGTATGTGATGTGTTACTACACCAAACATTTCTCATGTACGAGCTAACACCTGAAAGGGAAAACACAATGTTATGAAACAATAACAGATATCCCCTCCTCATTGTTTTTGTTTTAAGTTATAAGACGTTGAAAATTTGAAATCATGTAGCCTATTTATTTTTTCAATATTGTTTGACTTTTTTTCAAAAATGACCTCCATATGTTTGATTTTATTGATGTTCTAATGTATATTTTCAAATTGTTTTATATGAATTTTAAAATAATTTGTGATAGGAGTTTTAAATGAATCTTACACAACAACAAAATATAATTAGAGAAAAGAAAAAATTGATTAAAATATATGAAGTCAAAAATTACTACAGTGTTCTGAAAATTCTGCTTTAGCTGTGCACATTGAAAACAATTTAATAGATGAATTCATCAATGCCTCTTTTGTCCTTTGATTAATCTGAAATCAACTGTCTATTCAGAGTTACTTGCCCTTAGACAAGTAACCGGCCTTTTATCTAAAACGTGGCAAACAAAGCGGCCAAACACATAATTCAGATAGAATTTCGGACAAAAAAGTATGAGATAATCTTTCATGCAAAAGTTGATCATATCCTAGTTGCCATTTTCAATTGTCACTCGAAGAAATGTGTTCTTTCTTATCGAGAAACAAATGTAAACAAACCTCTCGCCACTGCCGCTAAAATACTACTTCCGGTTTGGGTTATTTAAAAACAAAGAATGGTCTATTTATAGCTTTAGAATCCGTAAATTGAACTTCTTAAAAAATGCATATATCAGTAAACATTGGTTGAAAATAAAATCAAATAATTATTAATTAATAAGAATTTACAATATGCGCAAAACATTTGCAAACTTGTAATAGTGAAACAAAAGAAACGAAAGTAGGAATAAAAGTAAAACTAAAGTAAGATAAATTGATAAGGATCGTGGCTCTTTTTAAGATCGACTGTAAAAAGTAAAAAAAACAGAGGAGCCCATTTTAAATATTCCGAACTGACTATTAATATTGAGTGTGACTTGAATGATGTTCATAATTTAATTCTCCGATAAAAGTTTAAATGTTCAGTAAAAAAGTGATGAATTTGTTAATCTTTACTTTGTCTAAATTGGCTTGATGTTGAAACTTATCCAGATCAGACGTCACTCCTTATTTAAGAAATATCTGCATAGTTTAGGTGTGGTGAATTTAAGCTTGGTTCAGAGAATCAAAGATATTGCCACATTTGTAACAAGCTCACAATCTCAATTTGATTGAAGACGATATTCTGTTGAAAGGCCTATGAAGTACCCTTATTACAATAAAGTTTTATAAATATTATGTCATCAACAGGTAAAGGCATTTTAAAACATATCTATATGCATATTATTATATTAAGTTAGCCTAGGAAAATAAGAATATCTCTTTCCTTCTATTCGTCTGTTCATGTAAGTGTTATTATTTTCTCTGTCTTATTGGCTTGAGTGAGATGTTGTTCAGCACCAATTGAGCCTCATTTAAATGCATATTTACATGAAGATATGTTATAATTGGTTTGAAAACACTTTGCTTAAAATGTTACATTCGGAGAGATCGATGAGCAAGTTACTTGTTTTCTTGTCTTTATTTATATCTTTCCTATGACTGAACTTCGAGTCAATTCATCCGAGTTTTCTTTTATTAAGTTTGAAATGAAGAATTTGACTCTCTATTTTTCTTCTTCTCTAAGCTCCACACATATAGCCTACTGCATAAGTAAAACAAACTGATTTCTGTTTCATTGGGCAATCTACAGAATACGGCGCTCAGCTAAAATGACAACTGCAATATGTTCTCTTTCAAAATAAACTGAATTGCTTTAATAAAATAAAGAGTGCAGATCATGCCAAAATTGTGTTAGAGTGTGAACATTGGTATTCTAAAATATCTTTGGCATCCTGTGCACATGCATTCTGGCTTTAAATTAGGATTTTTTGTGACGTTCAAATTCGATTAAACTGTGTATGTGCTATATTATGAATATGACAACCAGCAGACAAAGACGTTTCTTATTTGAAAGCATATATAAAACCATTCGCCTCTAATGTGCTACGACAGCCATTGGTGCCAATTTCATAACGTTTTGGAAAAAGACATGAATAACACTCAAGATTGAGATTGTCTTTCTGTGCAATGTTTTGTTCTTCGCGGTGGCAAGCAATGTTGCCTTTAGTTTTACTGCAAGCCTAATTATGTTCTTATATACACACTTAAAGGTCCTGGTCAATGACATTCTTTGTTGCATGAAAGCACTTCGTTGCCCCCATGAGATAGGCGATCAAATCCCAGACATGTGGCTCTCCGTGTGAATCAAAATGATCTGGTCAGTTTTGTGATGGTTTTATGATGGAGGTTGCTAAGAAAGGAAAACTCAGTTTTGTTTTTATCAACATCTATTGACACATTGTTACAAGATAAATTTTGTAAATTTACGTTTTATGAATATACCACTGACAAAAAGTAAAAGGTTCATTTCTATATTGTTAAGGACCAGCCATATTTTCTGCCTGACATGTTTTAATTCTTAGAACATACGAGGGGCGTTAAATAAAGATTCCCCCTGAGAGACCTCTATTTAACTGAAAAAAACCCGAAGAAACTTGGTTATTAGCCTTTATCTACATATCGGTAGGCACTACACAGTGTGTAATATTTCTCACATCGCTTGATACAGCCTTCTAGGTCTTTCTTGTAAAAGGTATCAGATCTTGTCAAAATCCAGGACTTGGCCTCATTAATGACGGTTTCTTCATCAGAGAAACGAGTGCCTTTCAATAAAGGTCAGGAAAATACGGTGTGTGAGGGAGTATTCCATATTCAATTCTTGCAGCAAACTAGCGTAGTATGCCCTTGTAATAGTGGTAATTTGAACCCTTTCCAAAAAATCCATCACGATTACACAGGGGCGTGTATCGCTTAGATACAGCGCTAGAGAGATAGATATGCCTATATACTCCACCCTATAGAATATAAAGAGTATTTCATATCTGTCTCTCCAGCGCTGTATCTAAACGATATATACTCTTTATATACTATAGGGTGGGGTATATAGGCTTATACCCCACTTCCGGTCTCGTTGCTATGGTTTCCTTTGTTCTGGCTGTAGGTGTATTGACCGATACACCTCTACTTTTAAAATACAAGGAACACAGTGGCCACACCCTTAAAACCTATTTTCATCTTCAGAACCAGAAGGCCTAGAAAGCTGAAACTTTGTGTACAGACTCCTTCACTAGTGAGGATTAATAATTGTAGATTTTGTGACCCTGTGGCCGCAACTATTGGGGGAACCACATTGGCCACACGCTAAAGCAAAATCAAATGTAAAGCCTGATGAGCTACAGAGCCAATGGCTCTATTTTTAATAAAAGTACCGAGGGTACAGAAGCTCACCTTAAAATGAATGATGTGGTAATATGGTTTAATTGTGTAACCATCTTTTATATGATAATTGATTATGGCTGCCATCATGATTTTTTTATCTTTTAAAATGCTATTCTTCTGTTGGAAACCACTAGAGTTTGAACAAACATTAATACAAGAATGATATAATCATGATTTGTTAACAAGCAGTAGGTTTTTGTATAACATTTTTGTATATCTATGGCTAAATTGGTGACCATCTTGGACTTTTTTAATCTTCAAAATGCTACTTTTATGTGGGCATCTGTATTAATTTCATTATGATATCTTGATTGGTTTAGGAGTATTCATTTAGTCACACTCTGAACTTCCAAAGAACTAAAAAGATGATGCACATAAACATTTGGAATATATCCCTCTGACACAAATCACAAATTCAGCTAGTGATAGGTCCAATTGCCAAAGTAAACTGTCCAGGTCAATGTCTCATGTAATTCTAACTGAAGATTTCTGAATATCTTAAATCTTGACCTATGTTAGTGCAATCTGATTGGTCAGAATAGGCTAGCAACATGGGGGTTTATGCTAATTACTAGATATGATGACCTATGATGTCCTCTTGCAACTGCATGTAGCTTATGTAACTTATCCTCTTATGTAAGTTACTGTTATTCCATATAGTGAGTGTCCTCCCCTCATTGCAGGAGAGGGGCTGGAAGGATAGATGGGGAAAGGGGGGGGGGGGGTAGAAGGAATGTGGGATAGGTTTGCAATGGAAGGACAGGAGAAAAAAGGGGAGGAGGGAAAGGGGGGGATAGAAGGGGTGGGGGTAGAAGAGAGGTTTGCAATGGAAATAATCTGGAGGTCAACTCAGTAATATGTTTATTGAAGTATCTTAACAAACAGAGAGAATTGGTGAGAAAGACTTTGTAAAAAAAGAATTGTTCAGACAGCTGTTCAATTAGTTTTGAAGATGAATATTAAATGATATCTTTTTTTAGCATGACAAACAAAATAAAAGATAATTTGTTATTCATTAACCAAAATTTTCAATTTGGAATAAATTAATTGCATGGGAACAATGGACTAAAAAACCTAACAGTTAGTGTTGGGAGTGAACAAATTTAATCATTTTAAATGCTTTTGAAAAGGATTTGTTTGAATTGAATGATCATTATAATTATCTAGATAATCATTTTTCAGACCGTAATCAGATATAGATGATTATAAAATGTATATTTATCCCTCACTGGCTATGTTATTTGCCATATATATGAAGTGTCAGGAATTATGTAAAACGGAAAGGATTTATTAAAACAGTCATGCTTCAGGCTGTTTCGCAGATAAAGATGATTCATACAGTTTTTTGTAACTGTATTTAGAGTGTTGATAAATATTACAACAAGCATATCAATACAAAGATAATGACATTGAAATGATTGATCAGGAAATGTATTCTTTTCAATGAATTTCATGAAATCTAATTGAAAATTCAATATAATTGACATATTGACCATCTTGGATTCTTGATAATAAAATAAATGCGTCTTTGTCAGGAATCACTATATAAAAAAATACTCACTTTTCAGAATGATATCTTAATTGATTTAGTAGTAGTAGTACCTGGCCTGAAATCTAATTGAAAAATAATGACTTCTATGATGACATGTTGTTCCCATAACCCCTTCAGCATATGATACAATTATCATTTATTTTTACAGGTATTTATAAACAAATGGTATTGGAACTGGAACCTGATACAAAATACCTCTATTATTAACTCATCATGTAGATTACTGAACATAAAAGCAGATTCTTGACTTGTTAATATTAACTCATCGTGCAGATTGTTGTACACAAAAGCTGATTCTTGACTTGTTTAAATTGTTATTTGTAAAAAGTATTACTATTAATAGAATACAAGTATACTTTTCATAAAGACAATTTATATACTTTCCATTAAGTCCATTATGTTCTATTAATCAATTAGGTCAGGATTACTATGCAATATACAAGCAGGCAGGGCTGCTAGCCCCAGATCCTTAAGGAGAGTGTAGCAATTTGTGTATTTGGCTTTGTGTCCTAGTGTGCTGAGCATGTAAACCTGAACTCTGGCTAAGCCCTTATGTGTGGTATTAATAGACTTGACGGGAGAGAACATGAATTGTTGTGAAAAATATATATAATTTCACAAAATATAGCTAGCTTATGTCCTAAATTGATTTTGTGTCAAGAAGAACTTCTGTTAGATATAGAAATGGTACAAATATGAGTAAAACACAGGAACTGGAACCTGATGCAAAATAACTCTTTCCACATCAACTTATCATGTAGATTGCTAAACACAAAACAAGTGACAAGTTTTGTGTAAGTTGTTATTCTTAGAAAGAACATATCGCTGTCATGAGAATACAAGTCTAATTTCCATAACTCTTATTGCATACACATGGCCATATAGCATAATGCTCTACCATATCAATTGGGTCAGGTTAATTATGCAACAGACTAGCAGCTGACACTATGATGCTAGCAGCCTGTATTGGGATGTGTATTAGACAGCATAGTGGAATATCTGAACTCTGGTTGACCCCTTATGTGTGGTATTTAAAGGAATATAAGGGAGATACCATTGTTCAAAATCTAACATGATGTTTAATGTCATTGGGTTTTTGCAGCTAATTGCCATAAATATTTTAAACAAATTAATTAATTATGTTTGTCTTTCATCTTAATGTTTTAGAAACACTTAAAATATAGAACAACTTGCATGACAATCTTAAATATTCTATATTCAAGATAAAATTATGATTAGTAAGTTCAAATTAGAGAATTTATATAGTGCGAGTGATCACTTGATGAAAGCTTAAAATTTAGTAATAATGATGTGTCATCTGCAGCTGGAAAGTCAATATGGATGCTATCACGGCCATCTTGGATTCTCAAAACTGAAACGTCTACCTTTGTGGGAGGAATCACTATAGGTATAACATACTACAATATGAAAATGATATCTAGATTGGTTTAGGAGAAGGAGTCATTTTCATGAAATCTCATTGAAAATTCAATATGGCTGCTATCGCGGCCATCTTGGATTCTCAAAACTGAAACGTCTACCTTTCTGTGCGGAATCACCATAGTTATAACATACTCCAATTTCAGAATGATATCTAGATTGGTGTAGAAAGAGTAGTCTTTTCATGAAATCTAATTGAAAATTCAATATGTCTGCCATAGCAGCCATCTTGGATTCTCAAAACTGAAACGTCTACCGTTCCGAGGGGAATCACCATGGCTATAACATACTACAATTTCAGAATGATATCTGCATTCGTTTAGGAGGAGTAGTCTTTTTCGTGAAATCTAATTGAAAATTCAATATGGCTGCCATGGCGGCCATCTTGGATTCTCAAAATTGAAACGTCTACCTTTCTGTGAGGAATTACAATGGGTATAACATACTACAATTTCAGAATGATATCTGCATTCGTTAAGGGGGAGTAGTCTTTTTCCTGAAATCTAATTGAAAATTCAATATGGCTGCCTTAGCGGCCATCTTGGATTCTCAAAACTGAAACGTCTACCTTTCTGTGAGGAATCACCATGGGTATAACATACTACAATTTCAGAATGATATCTGGATTCGTTTAGGAGGAGTAGTCTTTTTCGTGAAATCTAATTGAAAATTCAATATGGCTGCCATGGCGGCCATCTTGGATTCTCAAAACTGAAACGTCTACCTTTCTGTGCGGAATCACCATAGTTATAACATACTACAATTTCAGAATGATATCTAGATTGGTGTAGAAAGAGTAGTCTTTTCATGAAATCTAATTGAAAATTCAATATGTCTGCCATAGCAGCCATCTTGGATTCTCAAAACTGAAACGTCTACCGTTCCGAGGGGAATCACCATGGCTATAACATACTACAATTTCAGAATGATATCTGCATTCGTTTAGGAGGAGTAGTCTTTTTCGTGAAATCTAATTGAAAATTCAATATGGCTGCCATGGCGGCCGTCTTGGATTCTCAAAATTGAAACGTCTACCTTTCTGTGAGGAATTACAATGGGTATAACATACTACAATTTCAGAATGATATCTGCATTCGTTAAGGGGGAGTAGTCTTTTTCCTGAAATCTAATTGAAAATTCAATATGGCTGCCTTAGCGGCCATCTTGGATTCTCAAAACTGAAACGTCTACCTTTCTGTGAGGAATCACCATGGGTATAACATACTACAATTTCAGAATGATATCTGGATTCGTTTAGGAGGAGTAGTCTTTTTCGTGAAATCTAATTGAAAATTCAATATGGCTGCCATGGCGGCCATCTTGGATTCTCAAAACTGAAACGTCTACCTTTCTGTGAGGAATCACCATGGGTATAACATACTACAATTTCAGAATGATATCTGGATTCGTTTAGGAGGAGTAGTCTTTTTCCTGAAAGTTTACGGACGGACGGACGACGGACAAAGCGCCATGACATAAGCTCACATTTACTTTGTAAAGGTGAGCTAATAAAATGAAAATAGTTTATGGTTTTTAAACCACAATTAGAAGAGTATTGTTAATATTCTATTCATCTAGTTTGGTCAAGAAGCATGTACATAGAGAAGAATGGAAAGCATTGTTTTGTCCAATAACTCAGATATATCCACACTTTTCCTCGGTGCATCACTCAATACACCTCCTGTTTTAATTGTGGTCCGTGGGCTTAGCATTTCTACACCTGGGAGACCCCGATTCAAACAGAGGGTGTATTGAGCAATACACCTTGAAAAGTGTGGGTATACCCTCACAAATCTATCTCTCTATTGCTGTATCTAATCGATACACGCCCCTGTGACTGTACTAAGACCTGTACTTCCATGTAGATACTAGTCATGTGATCTTTCGAACACTATCAACTCATCATTCTCTCCCCAAGGAGGCAGATCAAGTCATGAAATGTTGATACAGCCTCGGTTCTTTTACACCGAAATCCGTGTGTTCATCAGGTTTCCCCTGGCGGAAAAAATTGCACCACAATCAATTTGAATTTCTTTATCAAATGGGAAAGCTTATCGCTTGGAAAGGGTTGTTCATATCACAATCCTTTTCCATGATTCAGTAGCTAAAATGATAATTTTAGAATTTTTTTTAGCAACACTTTGTACCACAAAAATGATAACTCAAGTTGTGACTGACTGGAGTTCCTTTTGAAGCATACAACTCAATACCATTTATATGGAAAAACCTTAATACCTGTTATTCAAAACTAATTCCGCATAATTTTAAATGGAGAATAAAAGACAAACCATATTACTTAAAATGTATCAAATTTATTATACTTCTTATTCACACATACATTCAAATTAAAATTTATACTTGATAAACAGGTCACATAACAAAGTCAAAGTTTAAAACAGGCTGCCAAGTCAAAAGCTCTTTTTTCACTTCAATCTTATGCTTAGAGCAAATATATTATCAAATCTTAATATAAACTCAATGAAACTTTTTTTTCCTGCTAATTTTAATCATGTGTTGATTTGGTTCATCCATAAGAGAGGGATGCTCCTGTAGAAATATTATATATGTACATAAAAAATTACCAATTTTGACATGAAAAAATGTTGGTTTTCATTTTTTTCTATCAAAATCAGCAAGGCTTCAGAATTAACCATTTAGGATGGAAAAATTAACATACAAGAACAAGACACCGATTCATATCAAATACAACGAATCATCAGCCACTTCACCTCAAAAGAATCATGACAAGATTGACAACAATGGCATCCTCACAAAACTGACATGGAGAGGAACACCACAATAGGCAAAATGGCATTAGAAGAACTCCATAAGTGTGGTATAGAATAATGCACATTACATGTGTCGACACAGTTAGCATTAGACGAACTCCACAGGTGTTGTATAGAATAATGCACAATATTACATGTGTCAACACAGTTTACATTTAGTTGTATGCAATTGACAGACTGACAAGTGCAAATTTTACCTTCCCTCTCAACTTGGTTTTTTTGGACAAACATAATATTTAACCAGCAGTTTATGTTTTTTTGTATGTTTTGTTTCATCTCATTCATTGCATGTTATAAAACCTATCAAACCATGTTATTGACATGTTCAATTTTTCAACCAGAGTTGATAAAAGATGAAAAGAGTACAACGAAGAATGAGCTACAGAGCACTAGCATCATCTTAAAGAGTGGTTGTTATCAATAAGAGTTTTTAACTAAAGCTGCTCTTTGTTGCTCAACACAATCATTTTGCAATCAGACATTTATTTCTGCAACTGAAATAAGAACCAGGGGTAAAAACTTAAATATATTCAGTGCAGTGTTTAGTTTCATGGTACAATGTTACAACAGTTACAAAGTTCATATTTAGGATAGTAAGTCTGTAATATACCAAAACCAAAAAGACGAAGCAACCTATGAACAGTAACACAATAATGGCAGTTTGTTGACTGTAGTCTTGCTTGTTACAAGAAGAAAATGACATATCATTAACTAACTAACATAAACTGTATGTAACTAATATTATTCTTTATAACACATAACTTTTCACTTTGAAATTCAAAAATAAATTCACCAGTAAGGGGAGGGATGTATCATTACTAAATTCTAAATCTACTATACATTTAACATATTGCTAAATGAAGGCAGATGATTGGACTGTTATGGATTGTTCAATGTGTCCAGCTGGTTGGTCACTGACCGGCCAGAGAGGAAGAAGCAGTTTTGCAGCCACTGGTCCCAGATGAAGTGGATAATAACCTGCTCCTATCCACACAACTTTCCAGTGTTCAGTGCTCCGGCAAGAGGGAGAAATAAGATGAAGATGTGGTCAAGTAATCACTGAACAATCTCTACCCCACCAAGGAATGTTCCAGATTGAATAGTTATACTGATTAGGGACATTTTTCCTGAGAGAGAGGCAAACTCTCTCACTACAAGCGACAACTAGACAATCAGCGGTGTTCAGCGCTCCGGCAAGAGGGAGAAACAAGATGAAGATGTGGTCAAGACATCCAACCATCACTGAACAATCTCCCCCGCCAAGGGATGTTTCAGATTGAATATTTATCCTCTTTAGGGAAATTTTTCCAAAGAGGCAAACTCTCTCACTACAAGCGACAACTAAACAATCAACGGGTGTTCAGTGCTCCGGCAAGAGGGAGAAACAAGATGAAGATGTGGTCAAGACATCCAACCATCACTGAACAATCTCCCCCGCCAAGGGATGTTCCAGATTGAATATTTATCCTCTTTAGGGAAATTTTTCCAAAGAGGCAAACTCTCCCACTACAAGCGACAACTAGACAATCAACGGGTGTTCAGCGCTCCGGCAAGAGGGAGAAACAAGATGAAGATGTGGTCAAGACATCCAACCATCACTGAACAATCTCCCCAACCAAGGAATGTTCCAGATAAGATCATCATCACCAGTGGACCTTACCTTAATGACCCTTTATGAAAACAATCATAGTTCCTTGAATATTTATACTCTTATAAAGCAACCTACAAAAGGCAAAGGTTGAACAGCAATGACACGTTATCAAAAATAGAGCCATTGGCTCTGTAGCTCATCAGGCTTCATCATCAATTATGCTGTAGATTGTGGCCAATGATACCCCCTTTGTAGAGGCCACAGGGGCACCAATCATAAAATTAAGTATATATAGGCGACAAGTTTCAGTTTTCTAGGCCTTATACTTCAGGAGAAGAAGATGAAAATTGATTTGAAGGACGTTCCTGTTGCCTTTATTAGGGGTCAAAGGGCAACCAAAGCTACAATTTATAATCCTCACTAGCCAAGGAGTCTGTACAAAAAGTTTCAGCTTTCTAGGCCTCATGGTTCTGGAGAAGAAGATGAAAATAGGTTTTTAGGGCATGGCCCCTGTGGCCCTTATTAGGGGTCACAGGGCCACCAAAGCTACAATTCATAATCCTCACTAGCCAAGGAGTATGTACACAAAGTTTCAGCTTTCTAGGCCTTATGGTTCTGGAGAAGAAGATGAAAATAGGTTTTTAGGGCGTGGCCGCTGTGGCCCTTATTAGGGATCACAGGGCTACCAAAGCTACAATTTATAATCCTCACTAGCCAAGGAGTCTGTACACAAAGTTTCAGCTTTCTAGGCCTCATGGTTCTGGAGAAGAAGATGAAAATAGGTTTTTAGGGTGTGGCCCCTGTGGCCCTTATTAGGGGTCACAGGGCCACCAAAGCTACAATTTATAATCCTCACTAGCAAAGGAGTCTGCACATATCATTTTCAACTCTCTAGTCCTTCTGGAACTGGAGAAGAAGATGAAAATAAGTTTTTAAAGTTGTGACCCCTGTGGCCCTTATTAGGGATCACAGGGCTACCAAAGCTACAATTTATAATCCTCACTAGCCAAGGAGTCTGTACAAAAAGTTTCAGCTTTCTAGGCCTTTTGCTTCTGGAGAAGAATATGAAAATAGGTTTTTAGGGCGTGGCCCCTGTGGCCCTTATTAGGGATCACAGGGCTACCAAAGCTACAATTTATAATCCTCACTAGCCAAGGAGTCTGTACAAAAAGTTTCAGCTTTCTAGGCCTTATGGTTCTGGAGAAGAAGATGAAAATAGGTTTTTAGGGTGTGGCCCCTGTGGCCCTTATTAGGGGTCACAGGGCTACCAAAGCTACAATTTATAATCCTCACTATCCAAGGAGTCTGTACACAAGGTTTCAGCTTTCTAGGCCTTATGGTTCTGGAGAAGAAGATGAAAATAGGTTTTTAGGGTGTGGCCCCTGTGGCCCTTATTAGGGGTCACAGGGCTACCAAAGCTACAATTTATAATCCTCACTAGCCAAGGAGTCTGTACACAAGGTTTCAGCTTTCTAGGCCTTATGGTTCTGGAGAAGAAGATGAAAATAGGTTTTTAGGGTGTGGCCCCTGTGGCCCTTATTAGGGGTCACAGGGCTTCCAAAGCTACAATTTATAATCCTCACTAGCCAAGGAGTCTGTACACAAGGTTTCAGCTTTCTAGGCCTTATGGTTCTGGAGAAGAAGATGAAAATAGGTTTTTAGGGTGTGGCCCCTGTGGCCCTTATTAGGGGTCACAGGGCCACCAAAGCTACAATTTATAATCCTCACTAGCTAAGGAGTCTGTACACAAAGTTTCAGCTTCCTAGGCCTTATGGTTCTGGAGAAGAAGTCGAAATTCCACAAAGTTTACGGACGGATGGACAGACGGATGGACGGATGGACGGACGGATGGACGGACGGACGGACGGACGCCGGACACCATGCCATGCCATAAGCCCATCGGGCCTTACAGGCCAGATGAGCTAAAAATGGGAAGGGCGACCTCGACATCTACCACCACGATCATTTGAACGACCATCACCGAGGGTAGTGCTTGCTCCAAATACTTCGGAGAAATGTTCAAGTGAAGTGTACACTCCCGACCAACCTCTCTAAGTGCTTACATAATATTAGTGACTGTGATGTTGTTCAAATGATTGATGTCTTTATGTGCAGTACAGCCTTTTTTCTTTTAAAGTTAAATGCATCTGTGTTGCCTTTAAACAAATAAAGTCATTGGAAATGGAAAAAGAAAAAAAAAAAAAATGGGAAGGGCATATGGAAGTTGGAAATATCTAAAATCCTGCATGTTCTAATCAATAAATGTGAATATTTGTGTATGTTTATTTTATTTTTTAAAGTCAAGTCTATCATGTGCAATCATATGTTTATTCGATCAAAAAATTTTATTTTCATATATTGTACTTATTACAGCATAATCATCAGAAATGTAACGCTGTAGGACTGTTGATTACCCGTACTAGAAAAATATGTATCACAATTCATTCTTTGCTCTGTGTTTAAATGCCCTGTATTGCGAATTGGTTTCACTTCATTTAAGATATATTTATTCTAGTCTCACTTATTTCCCTCTTTAGGGGTTGGCAGCTATGTGAAACTGCTTGGAACAATGGATAGAGGACCACCAACAAGAAGAGACACTGCATTGATCTGACAAATGAACAATTAACACTTTTTTGTAAGATACTAACAAGCAACAAACTTTATCGCATATTCTAATTGAGACTTTGCAAGTTTACATACATTCTGAAGTTCTGTTCACATGCTCTTGAAAAAAACCTGCAATCTCAAAATTATGACCTAATGTAATGTATACATGGAATGACTTTGTACACAAATGTATCACATTATTGTGACTTTGATGGAAATTTACCCTAAAAATGGGGAAAAAAATAATTATGAAACTGCTTTTGAACAAAGGATTAAGAACCACAAACAAGAAGAGGAGATGGAGGACTTGTGAAGATCTGTCAGACATCACAGGGCTGAGCCAGGCAAAAATAGATGTTGGTTAACAAACACTTGATGATAGCCTTTTCATATCCATCACCCAACTTGGCATAAGAAAAATGGAAACATACCAGTTTGATTCATGGCACTAGAAGATCTCCATTAGTGTGGATATTAAAGATGCTGTATCATACTTGCAAGCGGTTCAGGATGAAACTTAGCTATTGAGAAATGAAATACATCACTTTGTAGAAAAATCTTTCGTCGAAATTTTGATACCATATTTAGATTGTTTAATCAACAATAACATACTTATTTCGACGCTTCAAGCACAGTACCCCTCCTGGAAAGGGCATGGCATTTTGCGAACCCGCTTTCGGTGACGTAATCATTATGCTTGTAGGATTTACACCGTGTCACAACTACCGTAATTGCGTTCGATTGCTATCAACTTTGACAACAACGAATACCTAATTTGGAGAAAAAGAATATTAAAATCTAGTAGAGCGCGACAAAGACGGTTTTCAAGCGTACATTTAGAAACCGGAAGTTGTGAAATGGCCACACTTGATTCGCCCTTATGTCGACTGCCATTTCAGTATTTTTTGGTAAATTATCTCCTATTTGATGAATTTTTGTCCGATTTCCTCAAGGTTGGTCGCTAATTTGTTATAAAAATACAACGTATACATTAAAAATACTTTTAAAAATATTGCAAGTATGATATAGCATCTTTAATGTGACAATTTTGTCCACACACTAAAGAGGGATGCTCCTGTAGAAATACATAGAAAGTGACTAGTGTGTATGTCTAATACTTTTGGGGTTTTGTTGGTATTTTGGAAGGAAAACTTAACTACAATAACTTCATATAAGATATTAAAGAATCATGACAAGATTGACAACAATGGCATCCTCACAAAACTGACATTGAGAGGATCACCACTGTAGGTAATATGACATTAGAGGAACTACACAGGTGTGGAAGAAATGTATTGAGGTGAGATCCTCTGATGACTTCACAGGTACAATGTATATGCTCAGATAGATATATTGAATCTTTCTTATTTCCTTAAGATGCTCTTGTTGCAAAAACTATTGAGATGCGAGGTTCAGTACCCAACATGGCATTATAAGAATGGAAACTAAACAGTTGCATTCATGGCACTAGAAGAACTAGTGTGGTTGTTGGATATAGTTTTTTCTTTAAACGTAATGCTTAATGGTAATGCATGAGTTTCTCTTTTTAGCGCTAAGCACAATATCACAATCGGGGAGAGTTACGTCCCTTTGTCTTCTTGACGAAAACACATGTGCAATCCAGCACGGGAAAAACAAAAAGCATGATGCCATGTAAACACAAATCACAATGTCTTTCCTTCTGTGTCAAACGCAATAAAATGGAAATCACAAATCTTGATGTTCTCTCACAAACAGTGGTAGACAAAAGTGAAATCGCCAGATGAACTTTTGTGACTTAACAGCAAGACATGTCAACTAATTATTTTATTTGTTCAGCTGCTTCATTTAACCAAACTTTTCAGATGTGAGGCTGACCACCAAACTAAACACTAGAAAAACTCCACAGGTGGGGCAGGAAGGTGTTCATGGTGAGGTTACCAGATGAGTTCACAGTGATCACCAGACAATTTTACATGTTTAATTATTTCTCCTGCTTATTCTTTATTAAGATGTTCTGTCGCTCAAGAAGTGTGATAAACACTGGCATGACAACATTAGAATTGATTCAAGGCACTAGAGAACTCCAGTGTCACAGGTGTTCAAGGTGAGATCAGCAGATGAGTTCACAGAGATCACAAAACAATTTTTCAGTATCTCCGACACCTTCCAGACCTCCGACACCTACCCGACCTCTGACACCTACCCAACCTCGGACACCTACCCGACCCCCGACACCTACCCGACCTCCGACACCTACCCGACCTCTGACACCTCCCAGATCTCTGACACAGCCAGCATTACCCGTCAACTTCTAGCTCGGACATTCATTCGATTCTTCGTTCAACCTCACCACTGTTGACCATGT
Source organism: Steromphala cineraria (assembly GCA_916613615.1). Lineage (NCBI taxonomy): Eukaryota > Metazoa > Mollusca > Gastropoda > Trochida > Trochidae > Steromphala > Steromphala cineraria. The sequence continues at coordinate 10,669,187 of OU744720.1, read as the reverse complement.
TGAGATGCATGAGGAGTCCATCACAGATAAGTCGACTGTTTCTAAATTTAATCGTTTAAATTTAATACTTTCAACTAAAAGTACACAAAATTTAATTTTGATTGGTCTTCTCACTAGAAAAATATTACAGTTCAAAGTACAGAAATTTTCGTCTCCTCTTGACACCGTCTGGAAAAACTCCCTAAGCGGATAAACGAGGCTAACGAGGCTTGATTGCGAAGCTAGACATCGCGATTAAAATGGCAATGGATCTAGCTATAAAATCAATGCAGAGATGGGTCACTTTCTTCTGTGTATCTCAGAGACATGCCATCTATCTGTGTTGCCACAAATTGTTCTAACAGGAGATTAGGAACAATTCAACTTCATCAATTTCCAAGGGATCCCGTTTAGTTTGCTAAATGGATGAGTTTGTGAGTGCCAAACGAGCCAAGAGTCCCAGTTCTGCCTCTGTTCTCTGCTCTGATCATTTTACGCAGGATTGCTACCAACATCCACTTGATGCCAGGAAAGAATTTGGACTTTTACCCAAGAGAAACAAACTTGTAAAGAATGCTGTACCGACACTACATAAACAGATGAAAAGGAAAACAGGGCCTCTACCCAGCCAGAATAGAGAGCTTCCCATATAATATTTTGGCGAAAAGTTACAAATCCAATTACCGTGATTAAAGATAAGACTGAAATAAAGTCTTCAAATCAATTTTTACGTAAAATTTCATAGGTTTGTCATGAAAGGTATGCCTGGAGAGAGGGAGCTTAATGTTTTTTATTTAAAAGCATCGCTAGGGGGGGCTTATAGAGAGAGGGCGCTTATTATGTTGAATGCGGTAATGAGATCGCTCTGTCTGCAGGTTATTTCTTCTGCTGAATATGTCAACTGCATAATTTGCTGTCGAGACGTTAAAGTGTCTTAAAGAATTTCTGACGTGAGGGAACACATGATACCACAAATCCATGTGAAAAATACAAACCAAAAGAAACGATTGCAGAAAGAACATGAACTCTGACACGGACAGTACTCTTTCAAGCCAAAATCAATGATTCACGCTGTAGGCTTCATATCACACCAACTTCATCGTACAACCAAAGAATGAACATTGTGACTGAAGTTACACCTGACACTCAGTTATTAACACATGGATGTTGTCATCCAAAAGAGAGTAGACAGATCAGGGAGAAAGGGGTCAAAGGATGAGGGGAAAGACAAAAAGAAAGGCATAACAAGAGATAGAAAGCAAGTTTTAGAACAACTCAAATTAGTCTGGCTTAAACTAGTCGACCTGTCTAGTTTGGGTGACCTTACCAGGAGTGCCGAAGCTCCAGCTGGCGTAGCTCTGTGGGTGCCACACCGCGGTGAGGTAATCAGTCAAGTGTTGACATGTATGTGATAAAACAAACTTTAAAGTTAAAACGGTCCTGTTTCTTATTTGAATTAACTGTAATGGATTTGTTTCAAATAACAATTGCATGAAACAAATTATGGCCATCTCAAGAACAATGCACTACTTGAAACAATCAGGGTACATCATGAATGGAGTTTCAATGTCAATATCCAAACAAAAATACGAACAGTCCCACAACGTTAAAGGTATTTGTCAGGACAATTCCAGGGGGCTTGGTTTAATGCCTTCTGGTGTGATGTTGGGACAAGTGACAGGCAAATGGTTGAAAGGTGTGGACTGATACACATGATAGTACTACGGACAACAAATTAAGGGATTTAATGTACAGTGGTATGATCTGCATGATAGCATTATGAAGGATAAGGTATTCATTGTTCAGGACTTATTTGCATCTAGAGATGTCACAGTGATTTTTCCTACCTTTCAAAGAAGGACACTAGGAATTATATGCAAAACTGTATACAAATGGATTTTATTTCGTCATAGTCAATAAATTGATACATAATCATAAGTACTTTTACCTATATAATCTGTTTGATACCAAGCAAGCAACATTACAATAATTCCATGTAGTTCAATATGTGTTTTTTTGTACTCTTTTCATGTTCACTATTTTTCATTTTTTCTTTATATGAATATAAATCAACAGGTATATTCAATGAGAGGATAATCTAAGTTTAATATTATTTTCCCAATCCTTTTTTAACTTTTTAACTATCGGAAAGCAGCAGAGCTTTGAGAGCAAGTACAGAGGCATCACTAGTCTGCAGTCCACAGACCTAGGGCCAAGTGTATCTTCAGAGGCTGACACCTTCAAAGCTTGGCGGAAAGAGATATTAACTTGACCATCATCAAATCTTTTCAAAACACTAGATACAAACACAAAGATCTAAATATTTCTAGCTTTTCATCCTTTGACTATGACAGCATGAAACAAAAAACTTTTCTAAGCTACTTTGATTAATTTGGCACTAATTTGTTCATACCGTGTACCATGGTTAACTTGTTTGGATGTTATACATGATGAAAAGTATTTCAAAGTGGGGGATGATTTAACTATGATGAAATATATTTGGTTTGAAATAGGTACAAACCACACAAACACTAAGCATGAAATTATGATATATATTTCAAACACTGATATAATTGATATAAAAAGAATATTCAATTAAAAATACTTCACTGGAATGTTTTGTTCAAAACCATTACAAAACATGGAATGTTAATGACACATAAACAACCATTAGCACCATTATATGGTATCAAATGTATAATCAAGTTATAAGGCATGATAAGGCATCAATAATTCACAAGAGTGTCATAACTTTTCATATTCTTACTTTCAAATTCATCCTCCAAAATCGTTTTGGAATAAACATTGTAACTAAGGAACTTTTATAAACATCAAACAAATTATTTGCAAAAACCATCAATATATATATATATAAAATCTGCAAATTTTTTAACAAGTCTTAACGTTTATCCCAGTATATAATTGCATCTTTCTTACCCAAGTGGGCATGATTATTCCGGGTATTAAAGTTTGCATAATGGTCATGGGAATTACAGTTTTTCTAAAAATAACTCGCATTTTGATTGGTTGACGGAACTTTTTTACACCCATTCATGATTCTCTTGGATCTTCTATTTCAGTCGAGATATATATCATGACAAATCTCATACCTAAGTTGCGAAAGTCACACATTACTACAACATTTCTAAAGGAAAGTCAAGAGCTTTTGATGTTTTCTTTGCCGTAAATACTATTTCAAATCTTCATGGCGGCGCTGTGTGGGAGAGTCGCCAGCTGAACTGTCGTTACTTCATAGCTCTATGACGTCATTAAACATGACGTCAAACAGTGACGTCATTACATTCCTCGCTAGGCTTGTCAAACGTAACGAAAGCTAACGACGTCTAACTTTATCTTTCTCGTTGTGCGCGGTCAATAAATAGATTATTTTGTCATATGAGACAATATGTTTGTGATAAAATGTGACATGAAAATGATTAACTATTTAAAATTAGAGCGTATTTTGCGAACTACTTCGAGCCGCCCATCTTGAAGTAGTGAGCAACATTATAAATGGCGTATGAGTACAATTTGTACTTTACCGGCCGCGCGTAGTTTTTAATGTTACTCTTTTTTCCCCCGTTTTATGCATTAAAATGATCTTGGGTAAGAAAAAGAATAACCAACTCGGTGCTCGGAATTACGGATTATCTGTCCCTCGTTAATTATTGTGTCAAACTCCTCGCTGAAGCTCGGAGTTTATCGCAATAATTAACTCAGGACAGATAATCCGTAATTCCTCGCAACTCGTTGATTATTCTTATAATATTTCATGGAAGACTGTCAGGTTTCTATGGTAACAATTGTCTCTGATTATCACAATGGCTGATCACACACTCACAACACTGAATTCATCTGATTGAATATAACAAGATGTCTCAATCACAACCAACTTCTCTAAATCATTCACACTTATTCCCAACTTCCTGGTAAAAAATATCACAAAACTAAAATATATACTGGACAAAAAAAAGTTAAGGATATTTTGAAATTGTAAATAAACAAATTTCAAATATCCCAAATTTATTTTGTCCATTACAGTATGTGTGTGTATTTTGTTCTCGATTTAGTTATGGTAATAATGCAGAGGAAACTATGGATAAGAACTTTTTTGTTCATTGATTCGACACAGATTCCTGTGTTGTTCTCAGACATTATTGTCATTCCATTTTCTAAAATGTCTCTCAAAGAAGTTAGAAGATAAAAATATGGTGGGAAGTTTTAGCCCACGATCTTTACGACCACATAATTTTGGCCGGAAGTTGACCTCTTTGGTCTCATGGGCGCCGACAGTGGAGGTACCAAAGTGTTTGAATTTGGTTGCCCAAGGTGAGTTTTTACCTCAATGACGCTAGTGAACCTAGGTCAGGAAGGGGCCGGCGTATTTCCGGTAGACATCTTGTACGTAGAAGGCAGGGATATAAAATATAAGTAAGACAAGGTTGGCCTTACTACGGCGAAGGGGCAAGGGATTATTGCTTAGAGTAACTAGTTTCGTCCACTGTGTTGGGACTCGTCAGACTGAAGAAGCAATGGGTCTGTCTCTCCTTATATACTCTTTAAGTGGGTCACGTGACTTCTGGGTCCGAAATAGTAGCCAACCTTGTCTTACTTATATCTCAAAGAAGTTAGTTATGGTAGCTCAGAATTGGCAACAGCCTATATTGCTAAATACAAGGTTATTTCATTGGATAGTTCATTTGAAGTCAACAGTCACAAGGCAACCAGGTGAATCTTTAAACTTCAAGAGGACATTTTATCCCCATATTACTTCATTAGAAGGAATCACAAGTTTGGATTTTCCCATCTGATGAATTTTTTTGCATATACCGGTACTTTGACAGGTCATTTCACACATACACAGGAAAATCTTGCTATGAATGCCAATGTCTTAATACCATTTACAAATCATACATGTTCTCTTTGATCATTCTCCAATCACATTACAACTCATCCTTAACCTCTGGCGATTCTTCCCTTTTACTTTCATTCCCTTTTTCTTCTCTCTCCTTTTCTTTCTTCTTCTCTTCTTCCCTTTTTCTCTCTTCCTCCCTCCTCCTCTCCTCTTCTCTGGCCCTCTCCTCACACAAGCCTGACATGAGTTGTTCTGCAGCCCTCACCCCCGAGTTGTAGGCCCCGTGCAGGGTGCCCATACCCTTGTATATAGAGTGCTCCCCCGCAAAGTAGATGTTCGGACAAAGAGGATCTGAGAGGGTTGTCCATATGTCCACTTTATTTCCTGGAAGAATAAATAAAACAAGCATGTCACTGAAGTAATTAAATAAATGGCTAAGGAAGATACCCTTGAATGACAGCTTTTAAATTCACAGTTAAATTATGTTTTTGAGGTAAGTATTACTCAAATAGTTTGTTAAAGAAGCAACTGATAAAATATACAAATATCTTGAACATATGGTTGCACATAGTGTACAGGTAGAGAGGTAGCCATTTGTCACGCTTTTTGTTTCTTGAACACCTTGTCAGTTCCTAACAGACAGACTTGCCCATTTAAAAGTACAAATTTCATTTAATTAGTCATTAACCCATCATGATCTCAATCTGTGTAAAAGTTGCGCTTAAAATTGAATTTCTGTCTACAGAGGTCTGTTTGTGTATTGTATGTTTGAGTTTAACCTAAGAGACATATACAAACTCACCAACTCTAGGGTATGAAGACGACAGTCCAGAATGCTGAGTAGATTTCCAGCTGGATCTCGCAAGATTCATAATTTCTGCTTTCTTAGCTGCTGATCCAAATAGTAGGCTCAGTTTCTCATGGACTGGAACAGTGAAAAGTTGAGTGAGGGTTGTGTTTCACACATAACAGAAATAAGTACAAATTGTTTGTTGTAAAATAGAAATTCAGAAAGTCAAGAAAACAAAACAGTAAATGACCATATGTCTTCTTCATAATTTGGATATTTTTTAAGATATGATCCATAAACAAAATCTTCATGCCAACATGGAGAGGAGTCAAATGACTTTTCAACATATCTTCAGTCGCTTATCATGGAAAATCAAACCCTTTTACTTCATAGCTGTTATTAAAGTTATATTTTTAAAGGTATCTTTACCATGAATGATGTAAAACCATATACTCCAGTTACAAATGCACATATTTACCGATGTTTTTAACTTTATCATCTGACATGGACTCTATCTTGACAGCGGCATGACCCTTGACGATGCCGACGAGAACTGGCCGCCCTGACATCTTGTGCATGTTGAGCCAGGTCTGGAGCATGCCCGGTTCACTCTTCCCGTCCCCGGCTACCAGGAACACTCCGGTCTCTGTCGGCCAGAACACCTCGTCAAACTCAACAACAATCTTGTTGCTGTAGGAGGACCCTGAGAGGAACAACAAGATTATAGATGGTTATTATTCATTAGAAAATATTAAGTTTTGAGACTTAGTACCTAAACAGAGATATCTGATTATGCAATAATCAACACCATATATGTTAAAACAATAATCAATACTGAAAAAGATATGTCAATATGGGAATTTTTTGTTTTTATGACAGGGCTTAAGAATTTTGACATACTGAATTCCTGAGAACCTTGACAGAAGTTTATTCACAAGGTTTGGAGGGTCCACACATGGACATAGAGATCTCAAACCATTAATGTTTTGAGGCTGATTTCTGGCTTGTTGGCATGGAAGAGATTCATCAACATAACCATGATGAGTGTCCACATACCAATCTCCTGGAGAGCCTTGACATACGGAGCAGGAAGGGGAGGCTCAAACACCATCTCCTCCTCTCTCAAGATGGCGGCTGGCACGGCAACTACAACCGCATCAGCATGAGTCTGAGTTCCATCCCGCAGTCTGATTACAACGGAGGGGGGGTCGGTCGCCACCTTGACCTGCCGCACCACCTTCCTCAACTCCAACCACAGTGGGAACTCGCCGTCGCCTCCACTCACAAGTCTGCAGGGCAAGGGTTAATAGTGCTTATGTAATATATATATCATATCGTCATTGGTCTGGTACTGGAACTACTTTCAGCATGAAAAGTGATAAGAGGAGTTTGCTTTTTTGAAAGTAAATTGCATTACATATTTTAATCAAAATTATTATAATAAATAGAATACTTAATAAAGTTTTCAAAAAACCACTGCTTCACAAGTGAAATATAAAATTTACTTATGATACTTGATGAAATGAAATAGTTATAACGTAACCTCTTCATATTATATTACTGACTATTAACTATGAAATGATGCAAAATCAAGCAGTTTCAAGAGACCTGACGCCTCCTAAATGAAAGGTTGTAAGCAGCACAAGTCTAATCTTTAAAGGCAGTCAAGGTGATTGACTGTGTTCTAAAGATATTTATATGCCACTGGAGTAGGCTTATCATTTAGGTATGAATATTGGCCAGATTTTTATGAATATTCAACTTCATAACATATATGAGAGCGACATTATGAAGAAGTTAAAAATCAATTAAAAAAATTCTTTATTAATGTTTCACAACTTCAGTTCTTCTAATCAATTTGAATCAGAAAATCAGTTTAATATCCATCACAGCAAAGCTCAATCAATAATGAAAAATCTTGAAAACAAGCACCTGTCGGCCAGTTCTCCCATTCCATCCAAAAGGTACGTGTTGTAGCCGAAGTCCAGCAAGTCTGCTTGATAGTGTTTGGTTGAGAAGTCTGGTATGTTATAAGTGGAGAACATCTCCAACAGACAGGCCGTAACAACATCCTCTTCCTTGTTCTGACCTCTCAGTGTTTTCACGACCTCGGACACCAATCTGTGCACTGATTGGTCAGTCTTCATTTCCTTTCCCTTTGAGATTGCCAGTTGATATAACTGGAAAATATCAACATTATGACACATAATGGTACAAACCTTGCAATACAAGTTTCAAGTTGTTCTGATTTTATGAGGATAAGCTGGTGGACAACTTATTGTATTTGTACCTGCCGATCATTCAAGATACGAGTGGATATATTATCTCTATGAAAAATGCATACCACATCACCACATATTTTAGTTAGGAATTCAAAATAAAACTTTGGTTAAAAAGAACAAATCATAAAAGGCAATACTCTGAGTTACTAAAACTGATCCTTCATTTCAATGATGTCAGTGTATCAGAAAATTTATGTTTCTTTATTATTGAAAGTCCAAACCTGAGGTCAAGATATGCTTGTTCAGGTAATTTTCAAATGCTCAATCAACAATGTCTTAAGTTGGAACCTGCATTTCAAAATCGCTACATTCATTAACAAATAATAAATTTATACCTACTTTTCTAGCTTCTACAAAGTATTCCACCAGTTTGTTCCCCGACAGCTTCTTGTCCAGTTCGGGTATGTACAGCTGGATGTGGTTGAGTTGAGATGTCGCTAGCTCCAGTTTTTCTGTCAGATTGAGCAGGGGATTGTTCGGTGCCTCCGTATTGAGTGCAGCGCCACCTAGATCAGCTTCTACACCTGACGGGACAATTAGACATCTCTGATTATGGTCAATTTAGGACAAAAATTTGTTATCTTGCCTCTAGCTCAAATTCTAGTTGAGTTTAAATTGGGGAAAAAAACTATCTATGGGACAAATAGATAATTCAACAGAATAAGTGTGTTGACAGAAAGTATATTTAATCACTGAATGTACAGAAAGACACTCCTACACTTATAACAGATGGCTGATTTCAAAATGAATTTCAGATGGCTGATTTCAAAATGAATTTCCTCCTAAAAGGCTTTCTTTGTATTAAATTGTAAGTCACCCCTAGAAGGTCCTAGTTTATTTGGCATGTTTCCAGTCAGCTTCATCATACCAATGATATGTCAGGCATTTGAAAGGCATTACAGACAGAACTTTAATAATATATCATTTTAAGATTTACTTTTTAAAGCTTTTTAATTTAAGTTTGAAAAAAAGATCAGGAAATACCTTTAGCATCAGGCATGCTCTTCTTATCTGTCCAAACCCTACCTCCGTACCGATCTCGCCGCGCCTCGTACACAGTTATGTGATAATCGGCTGTCTTGTTGTTCCTGAGAGTTCTGGCGGCAGCAAGTCCTGCAACTCCTCCACCAATCACAATGATCTCCTTTCTCTTACATTCCACACCACACACGGACAGAAACAGCATTCCCCAGGCCCAGAGCGTTTTCAAATTCAAAGTCATCTTCTATAGATTTGAAGGCACCTGAATTGAGGAATTGGAGAAAATTAGCATGTGATTATTGTCATTTAATGATAAACATTGTTTCCTATTCTTAAGATTAAAGTCATGATGTCTGTAGTTTTAAGGTACAGATTACACAATTATATGTATCTCTAAGGCAGGGATTTTGAAAGGCAGGGCCATAGATCATTTTGCACACTGGATGGGAAAATTACCCATTAACATTCAGAAGTCAAGGGAAATGGTCCATTTAAATGACCTGCAAATGGCCCAAGATGTACTTCCCAATCCCTGATAAGGATGAAAAAATTTGACTCTGTAGGTAATCAGGCTTTATATTTAATTTTCTTTTAGGGTGTGACTGATGTGGTTCCCAATTTCCTAGGGGTCAAATGTGCCATTTCTTTAGCTTTCTAAGCATTCTGGTTCTGTAGCAGAAAAAATTGGTTTTTAGGGTGTAGCCCATGTGGCAGTATTAGGGGTCACAGGGTCACCAAAGTTACAATTAATAACCTCAGTTTATCAAGAAGTCTGTACACAAGATTTCTGCTTTCTACACCTCTTGGTTCTGGAGAAAAGAAATATAGGTTTTTAGGGCGTGACCCCTATGGCCCTAATTATGGGTCTCAGGGTCACCAAAGTAACAATTCATAATCCTCACTAGTCAAGGAGTCTGTAAACAAGATTTCAGGTATCTACACCTTTTGGTTCTAGAGAAGAAGACGAAAATGCACAAAGTTTACGGATGGATGGAAGCCGAACATCATGTCATGCTATAAGCCCATCGGGCATTTAAGGCCTGATGAGCTAAAATTGAATAACTTTACTGGCTGGCTGGTTATCCCCGTTTTTAGATATATTTCTAATGTTTTATCTGTCTTAACAGTTTTCCCCATTATATGCAGTATTCATTTATAACATTTATCTTCAATTCAACCACCCTAAAAAAACTATATTTTTGTCTTCTCCAGAACTAAAGGCTAGAAAGGTGAAATTATATGTACAGACTCCCTGCTAGGTAAAATTATAATTTATAGGTTTGGTGGCCTCGCGCCCCCTCATAAGGGCCACAGGGGCCACGCCCTTAAAGCGTATTTTCATCTTCATCTCCAGAACCAAAAGGCGTAGAAAGCTGAAACCTTGTGTTTAGACTCGATCCTTCGTTGGTCCTTGAAATTATCATATAAGTGTCAATTAAGATGAATACGTGAGATGTTTTAAATTTATATCAGTAATCATGTCATCCTCAATCGTTGCAAAATTGCGTTGAAAATCAGGGATCGAGTGGCTCTTTAAATTTCCGTTGGCCAACATTCAATAAATAAATGTCATTTGCTATCCGTGTATCTGATTCGCTGAACACTGTAACAGAAATTCAGTTCATACCTGCATAAACTTAATTTCGTGACGTCACATCACATTCAGCCACGCCCATTCACACTTAGCCACGCCCCAAATGACGGAACTATTCGTAAACTAGCGTTTTTTGTGCTGTACCAGTTCGCGAGAGTTCGGTAAAAAGACAAAAAATTACAAACAGCTAATATCAAATCAATATTTTATAGTTTGTTTTATAAATGGCACGGCTTCATAACAATACACCCGGTCGTTTTCCCTCTCCCGCAGTCGCGGCTGTTGCAAGGGTATCGGCCATTGAAATGCCGCAGTTTCTAGCTTTGTTTCTCAACAAGATTAGAGAACTGTGCCGTTTAACATAAACTTAATTCGATTTGATCTGATTGCTTATCGTCCAACTTTTAAGCCACATGTATGGCACGTCCTACGATAGTCTAATCGGCTATTTTCATACCGAATCAAACAGTCGCGAGTTTGTGTTTATGTACAACGGTTGACACTAGGAATGTCAAGGCCACGTGACAAGACGTTGCGTGATTCCGTTGTGAATTTTCATTGGCTGGTAAACTAGTCGTAGGCGGAGCTAAACTAATAATGACGTTTTGATTGACATTTTATCTCTCTTGTTTTGCTGAGAGTTGAATTCGTTCGCGTAAATAGTGCAGTCCTAGTTGTTGCATTGTGGTTATTTGGAGCAAACAAACGTATTAAAACATCGAATTTGTGTATATTTATTTATAAGAATTGACTTCAAAATTTATTAAGTTCATGGAGGTATAAACTTAAAAACCGCTGTGCAAACTTCGCGTAAATCCGCTACGCGGATTTACACAGTTTGCACAGCGGTTTTTAAGTTTATACCTCCATGAACTTAATAAATTTTGAAGTCAATTCTTAATTGGTCTTGTTGATATGCAAACAGGAAAAATAAACTCTTGTCTATCCCAGCATTTGTTTGACACTCCCTTTCGCAATTGGTTATACTTTACAATCAAAACCCACTTACTGAAGGGAAGGAAACATTTATCTAAATCTCAAATTAAGCACACCACCATTTAGCAAATGTGACTTCCTGTTAGACACGCTCGAACTCCCGCCAAGGGGAGGTTTCATTGCATAAGATTCAAGTTGATCTCAGTTGATGCAAAGACGTAAATATTTACGTCTTTGATTGATGAAATGTCGCTAAAAATATGTCCATGATGTATGTTCAAAATGTCTTTTTCTCTATAATATGCTTGAAAAGAGTTACTTGATAGCTTTATTTAGGAAAGCTAATAAATTTTCACAATGCCATAATGTAATTCTCACAAATTGGACATGTTCACATGTTTTCATAATTTCCAATCCTAGGATTTTGACTAAATTTTGAAAAGCCAATGATATAGTTTTATAACATACATTGACGCCCCTTAAACGATTTGAAACGTCTTATTGGCATTTGTTAAAAGCCTTATGGTTATCTAGTTGTCGCCAGTTTACAGGGTTTTGATAAACCAGCCTGGTTCCAGATAGTTAGCAGATGCCTTCTTTGAGACATCTTAACTTATCAATATAAATTGAAACATCCGCCTTTGTGCCTGATATTGTATTACGATATACATTGATAAAGACTTTTAAATAAAGGTAAATAAACTTGTGCGAACATTTTGAAGCATATGTAATGTTGTTTGTTAAGACACTTTTGTCATAACTCTCAAGCATGCATGCGTCATATATTGGTAGTGATCGTTTAGTGAACCTAGTATCATTCATCTTCACCCGTGCTTCGGTGATTATGAATATAAGTTCTTCTTGACATGGTACATATATAGATGTACAAGACTCGTTCGAGATGGTCTTCACGTGGATTATAATTATGTGTTGTAATCAGAGCATGACAAGATCCTAACTGAAGGCCATACATCAGCATTTGCTTTTTGTCCTAGTGAGTCGTTCAAATGATTACTGCGAAATAGTTTATCTGTAGAAAAATTCGTTGCAGCAGTAACATTGTGAAACTCCTATCCTCACAAAACTCTGATACATTTTGAAAGTAAATTCATGACTTCAGATATAGCTATATTCACGTACTAGAATCGGTCTTCTTGTCCAAGAGGCATTCCGGTGTTTTTTGGTGCGCACATCGAAACTCCACAAATAGTCATTGATTTTTAAATATTCACAAATTTTTAATCATATGTCAATTGTCATTCAAGACTTTCAATAAACGATACGACTATGCAGTCATAGTACCATTGCAAGTAATTGATAGTCTAGAATAAATTCACTCAATCTAAATAAATTTAGATCAACAGTTTTTTTATTTTGTCATACTGTTGACCAAATATAAAACCTGTTGATCTAAATTTATTTAGATTGAAATTCACTATTCATAACATAATCACTGCATGTGTATAACCGTACACCGGAACTAGCGAGGTGTACGGCGGAGAAATGTTGCTAGCGAGGAGCGTGATCGCAAACGGGATCACTTAAAAAGCAATCATCGCCGTTTAACAACTTTTTCTATGTTATTATCATGTCAATAGCTTTCCGAGACATAACTATTTAATGTCATATCCTGTTCATAGTCAGAGATAGCAAATATGTTACTAACAACAGCATTACTCGCAACTGTCATTGTTACTGTCCCTTGGATACAGAATGACAAGCACATACATTTTACTAAGTATGTGTGCTAAAATTACCACATGATGTTGATTATTTGAAAGTTATGAAGTAAAATATTACCTAACTTTCGATTTCGGCTCCTCGCTAGCAACATTTCTCCGCCGTACACCTCGCTAGTTCCAGTGTACGGTTATACACAGTGATAATGTACCTCTTGATAATATTGTTTGTCTTGCGGTTCAATCATTGATGTGAACGTGTTAAGCTTTCAAATCGTGACATTTACTAGCATGAGCATACATGATATGCTCTTTTGTTATACAGGAAAACTTGATTGGTTGTGATTATAACTTGTTTCATGCATGTGGTACTTGAGGTAGCAGCTCAGTATCACTTTCAACTTTTATTCATATTGGTAATTTTAACTTAAAATCATATATTGTGAAATTCAAATATTTATTGGGTCCAAATAATATCACCGTGAAAATCCGAAAAAATACATTTTGTAAAAGACAATGCCTGGAACAGCAGCGCGCTGTGGTTGTCATTTCGACTCCGGATGTATGCTGTGACTTCTCTTTACTCTTTAGACCTATCAAGTTCGACAATGAGGAGTTTGATTGTGTCACCCAATCCATTATCCATGTTGAGCAGACATCGGCAGTATTTATAGAACCTTTTGCTGGTTGGGTAAAATAAGCTTCTTCATCGTGCTGGTTTGGGAAAAATCCAAAATGCCAAACAATTACTTTTTTAAAAAGGAAATATCATTTACCTATCGTTTTGTTTAGCAGACCAGGATTATTTTTATGTATCTATTATTTATTATTTTATGCTCTTCTGTTAACTATGTGTCATATATTTGTTAAAATGTAATTCTACAATAACATTTCAAAATCATCGAATTTCATAGGTTTATTTTCATAGTCGAACTTAAATAAAAAACACAGTAGGTTTATCTCCTAAACCAACTTTGTAAATATCTAGGAGAGGGTATTCCAAGTTGGAGAACTTTTTCCTGATCCTTTTCTTCATGACAAAAAATAAGTTTAAACTAATCTGCCAACTACCGCTATACAAGGACCATAACCTACAAATGTGAAGTTTTGTATGGCTCTCAAATTCTTTCTATGTGTTTAGCAAACACAAGTCGTCAGTCTCACACCGTATCAAACAGGATGACTGTGTAAGAAGATATGCTAAATTATACAGCTTTACTTTCGTTTGAATAAGAAATCTACATCCATTCATCTCTTACCTTTTGGTTATTTCTAAGGTTGGCCTAATTCCATTTATGGCGTTTTTTGATGTTCTATCAACTTCCTTCTAAATAAAAAAGAAAAATATAATCATACCTAGTAACTTGATATTATAATGACTTCGTCCTTAGCTTTTATGCTCATAAAGGTCACTGATTCTGCAATGTTATATGCACGAATATGTTCTTCCTAACGTTCCTTTGTTATGTATACAGTGTAGCGGCTTATATGGATCTTTGTCATGTTACTTTTTGTTTATTACCAATGATTATTGTCTGAACTTTGAATTTTCGTTTCTATTTGACGGTTTGAAGTGAGTAGAGTGGAGTAAGTAGGCCTATTCAGTTAAAGTCACATTTGTCAAACATTATATCAACAGTGTTATTGTACTAGCTAATTGCAATTCTAGATTATAAAGCCAGTCGTTTCAGCAAAGTGGGTAAAAGGTGCGAAGTAATGATTTGGCATTGTAATTAAGGCACTGATGGAATTCAAAATTTCATCGGTATGGTTTGTCTTCAAAAGGAAATGAGTTATTGTCACGATTTCATGCATGCAATTTTACATCTAATGTGGTTTTTCGTTGCAAAAAAAGAAAAATAGTACAACCTACTAAAATGTGTTTGGATTTCAGACTCGTAAAAATATTTGGACAAATCTATTCTTTGAGTCTTAGCTATGACATCTGTTGTTTACCATGCAGATACTTCATGCACAATGAAAGACTTGATGAGTGTCACTGAATAATTATAGGCCTACAAGTTACTTTTCCCTAATATCCCTACATTACAATATATGCTAACCTACTAACCCACTAGCTGTAATTAATTCTGCAGATTAGAAGCATGCAGCGACTTCCATAGGCCTACATTGTTTCTTTCTGCCTCTACATATGGTTGCAAAAGATATATCAAGACGATATTTTCAGGAAATTAAAAATGTTCATAGGTTTATTTTTTGTTGCTTTTTTTATTCAGTACTGTAGGCCTACATCAAATCACTTGCTTGAGAACGACATTAGTAGGCCTATCTATGTCGAATCGTCGCAAACTTGTTGAATAAAGAAGTTGAATATCCAAAATATAGGCCCGTATCAATTAACTGCCTTCATAAAGATCTAAATCAAATTGAAATGATCGAATTGTTATTAATCCGTATAAAAAGTTTATCTTAGCAACATTTTCAGTTGCAATAATCTAATATCGGATAAAAAAAATCATAATTAATTAATCACAGAAAAGGAAAATTTTATAAGAACTTGATATTTCGTCTGCTTTGGATATTTGTTTACACCGGATGTCAATTTCACACAATGATTTCTCCCTCGAACCAGGAAGTAAACCTCAACCGGGTCAATCTCAACTTACGATGTTAATTTATAGCAACACCTCCCTAGTGCTCTGAGATATATGTGTAAGTAGGTCACCGTGAAGACTATACATCGCTTAACCTCTATTGTCATGTTCACGGTAAGATTTAATTCAGGGTATTGAGGAAATGGCTGTAACATAATGTCGTTCAATTTATCCCTGACAAGTGTCAATATGACATTCCATGCCGCTGGAGACTGTTGTCTTGTATAACGGATTTTTATGTAGTCGTTGTGTATTTCATTCTATATCCGTTATCTTCAGTGACACTGTTTTGATGTTTATAATGAAGGTATAAATGTGTACAAGTCAAAACATTCAGTTCAATTTTAGTAACCTAAAAAAAATGTACAAATAATATTATTTATAACATTACAATTTATTGGGGAAGTGGTTAGTAAACATACTAAAGTATTTTAATGACTATCATAATTTTTACTGATTTAGGAGATTAAATTTGTTGATGTGTCACTGAATCTTTGATGAAATAGAGTACAAATTCATGACAATCTCACCTGCATGATAATGATGATCTGAAAGGATACGCTATATATGAATTATCATCAATCATGAATTACTCATAGAATTTACCATAAAGTTTCAATATAACTCAGCTATTGGTATGTGTGTATTTAGTTAATTGTCTCTTATTACCCATATGCTTATCCTCAAACATGTATCATATATATGTAAATTTCTCATTTAGGTTTTCTTGTTAAAGGGGGTCTCCAACTTCTATTTTTTAACTTCCAGTGTTTTATAAGCGAGGCCCTCTCCGACCCTCTCGGGGCCTCACTAATAAATACTGGAAGTTAAAAAAATAAAGGGGGTCTCCAACTTCTAATTTTTAACGTCCAGTGTTTTATTAGCGAGGCCCTCTCCGACCCTGGGCCTCTCGGGGCCTCGCTAATAAAACACTGGAAGTTAAAAATTAGAAGTTGGAGACCCCCTTTAAATCTTGTTCCTTTTAACATTCCTTACTATAAGGAAAAGGATTGGGGACAAGTTATGCAATAGAAAATACCCTCTCCACAAAACGATCATTTGTTTGTTGTAACAAAGTATCACCAAGGGGCACCAATATTACTATTAGCTAGTGCCGTAGAAAATAAGGTTGTACTCAACAATTGACATTATAAGGTGGTCCTTTTAAACTTGTAAGATGTTTTGACAGTCTGCAAAATTATAGTTGAAGATAATTGTATTGTTATTAACAATTTATTTCAAATTTTTCAGAATGACTTGCCCGTATAACAAATGATGAGGTGACATAGAGCACTATCGACACAATGGTTGACCGATCTACACAATGCATCAGCCAAGTGTTTGGTTTTCTCAAGGATGTGGAAACTTGTGAGAATTGTGATACTGGCAGTGAGTTGGACTTGGATGGGGACATTGTAAAACCAAACTTGTTGAAGAAATCAGTGAGTGACACAAAAATCTTTGCATCAAAACCACAACAACAACCTGAAATTAGAAGGAAATGTATTTGTCAATTGACTAAACCATTACCAGAAAATAAACAAGTAAATTTAAATTCAGAAAAAGGCACCTCACTAGAAAATGGAGACAATAACTTTGATGACTCGATTGACACAATGGTGTGTTCTTGTGATGCTCAAACATTTGAAGATGGAAGAGAAACAAAGTGTGAGGACAATATCACGAATGGTGTACATGACAGCATTGATGAGGATGAGGTAGAACTCAGACAGAAAAATGGAACACCAAAGTCAGATGGCAGAACAAATACACAAGTGGTGTCAGAAATGTTTCGGTTCCTCAACACTGGATCCGTTTTGGTAGAGGAAGATGTTAAATCAAGCAACTGTCTACAGAGACTAAGTTCTCTCATTGAAAACGAGGAAAGAGAAGTTCAAGACGACACAATTGAATCAATATCTGAAAATAGTGAAAACAATCAAGAAACATCTGCAGATAAGCCAAAAGAAAATAGGAGTATTGATAATGAGAGTGAATCAATAGAACACTCTATTGAAAGTATTCACTTACCAGGAACTAACTCGGAAGAAAGACTGGTTGATATAGAGGAAAATGTGAATATTCCTTGTCTGACCGAACTCTGTACAGGTGATCCAACACTGGTTGAGCATGACAGATCGGTGAATGAGGTTGGTGAAGGAACCATGCCAGAAGTAAATAAAACTATGGATTGTGTTTCACAGGTTGTCAGTGACATGAATTCAGAGGATTTGGGAGAGAAGGGAAGTGGCACTTCTCTTGGTCACCATGGTGATGATATGACAAACGGTGATGTATTGAGTGGTGAATTAGAGAAGAGGGACAAACAGATTACCAGCAATGAAGATAGTCCTGGATTTGTAAAGCGCCGCAAACACTCTAGTCGCAGATCAGAAGTTGACGACCATTCTGATGACTCTTCAGATGAAGATACAGGTGAGTGGGCTATTTAAACTGTCTGTGTTGGGTCCTGAGTTGAATAATGATGATATTAAAGAGACAATTTATCAGACTATTTTTAAAGCATATAATGCAAGGAGAAATTATTCCTACAATATGTTAATTCATACAAAACTTTGACAAAATCCAATTAAACCATGGTACATGGGGTTTGATTTTAAGCGTTTCAGAAATAAAAATTTAAAAAATACCCTGCACATTCATTAAAATTCATAAAATGTCTAAGGAAAGACCGCTACAGCATGGGAAGACATTTCTTGTCAATCTTGTTGATTTGGTTTCGATAATTTGGGGATATTGTATAAAGGTTATACATAGTCACTTGATCAAGTTGTGATAGGAGCAAATGAAAGCATTCGCCCTGTAAAAAACCCAACAATATGAAAAGCCTGTCTGAGAGCCTAAGGAATTAAAACACTAGGTGAATCTAAGTGTATAATCTTTTCATGTCACGAAAAATCATATGAGACTACCTTTAGAAAGGATTGCATGACAAAGCTGCCTGATTTAGCGAGATGAGATTGTGAAGATTAACCTTTAGTCAATAACTAAGGGGAAATTTAAAGCTTCAATGAACAGCAATTCCTTAAGACATTTTTATTCATATCAATCCTGTATTCTATTTAAAATGATTGGAGATCCTGTTTCTAAAAAATCCTTATTTGCAAGGAGGTTTTTATTTTGATTCACCTTTACAGATGATAGTGGTCTATAGGTTTTAAACTGAGGGGAGAGGGGGCCCCGAACTCTTCTTTCCCTGGGCTAGCTCCTTGTATTTTAGCATTTAGTTTTCAATCAATTTTTAGGTAATTTTAAGTTTCATGTCGTGACTAATCTGACATGAGGAAGTAGAGAAGTTGTCAAGCGCAACACGCAGATATAGACACACCCTGTATAATAGCGGGTGGATCACTTGTATACAGTGTTCAACACTATACTGGGTGTAGTCTATGTAATGTGTCTTGTCACTTTGTGTTTATTATTAAGTATCAAAGATAAATAGTTTGTGAAGCCTGAGGGAATATTTGAAGGACAACATTCAAAAGGGCAGTAATTTAATTTGCTTTTTAGGCAAACAAAGGGACCAGGTTTCAAAATGAAAATAAACAAATTGCAAGACACTGTTTTCAATCAAACCAAATGTGTTGCAGTTCCTTATCTCCAATTTATAAATGGCAGCAGTTTTTGCTTGGTTCTTAATTATGACTACGGAATCAGGTTAATTTACAAGATGTTTGAACTTAATCCTGGATGACAAGCAGATATTTTAAAAGATGAGATTAATGTGTTTATTTCTGTAAGGGACCACCGGCCATTTTTTCATTCCATATTGAAGTATGATGAAAATGACATGGAGCGCCACATGAACTTGAAAAATATTCAATATGCAAAGGTGGGATAACAAATTCTATTAAGTCTTAATTTAGTGAGGTCTTTAGAAAAATATTCTGTTTCTTCATCCCTACACATACATATTTGGATAAACATCTAACAACATCCCCATTACTAAAAGTAAATTTTTAAAAGATTGGAGATGTTGATTCCTTGCATGACACTCAGCAATATATGGATATAACATTGCTTGAATGGCACGCAACTGTGGCTGCCGGGTGCCACACAATAAATTTCTGAAATTACTTTGTAAATAGGACAATAAGGAGTTAGTTTTACTATTAACAAGGATCTCATTGAAGAATGATGAAGGCAATATTATGGATATAAAAATTCTATATTCAGTTTTGGCAACAAAAGCATGTGTTTGAAAAAGACATTATATATGTCGAAACATTACCAACACTGCCTTCATCATTCTGTATCAACTCAACTTCTAGGAAATCCATGAAAATTACCAAAATCATGAAAATGGCCCATTGTCTAAGATGTCTTTCCCAATCCCTGCATTGTTTTGGATATAGCATAATTTTAGCATTTTGTTGAAGATGAAATAAAGCTTTTTTTAGTTGAAACAATAACAAAGCTTGTAAGAAAGTTTTTTAATATTATTCATTTATCTTAATACTCATAATATTATATATTTTTCACAATTTATTTCAGTGATGGTAATGAGCAAAAATGATTTGTATTGTGAAATGTAGATATGATATTGATATGATTCATCATCACAAACAAGGTTTTCTGTTGACATTGATTTTCAATTTCCATTTGATGTCTGTTTTAATGTGATTATGTTTCATTGAATTCCTTTTCCTTTATCTCTCATCTTTATTTCTTTTTCAAATTTCTACAACTGCCAATTTGAATAATGTAAAAATTGTCTTAAAGGAAAGAAACTCTGAATCACCAGAGATAAATGGTGCTGTTTGAAAGAATCCACAATAATATCTGACATCATTCATACAAAATCAATATCACTTCAAACTCTCTATTCTGTTTGTTCACAAAAGTAATATTTAAAATGAATTATCCTTATTTTGAATAAACAAAATATTGATCGATTAGTTCCTTATTGATAACATTATTCCACTTCATTATTGTTTAATTGACAAATGTTTAATACCGTATTCGACGTAATAAGTGCCCTGCTCCAATAAGCGCCCCCCAAAGGATTTTGTACTTATTGGTCTAATAACCGCCAATGTACCAGCAGTACTAAAATAATAAATTCATCGTATTCACTTTGTTTCATGAGGACTAAAAGGATACATTAGCGGCAATATGTGTTTTGTTTTACTCAACCACAGTTCCACTTCAGAAGTCTTTATTTTTCGATTGTCATTCATACCACTTTAATAAGCGTCCACCCAAGTCAATGTTTTAAGCACAATATGGTATTTGATTTAATGTTTCATTAAATAATAATAATGATTATGTTAGTTGACAGTCGTCAGTACTAGTGACTATGTTTACTAACATAAATGCAAACCAAACTAAAGTCCCAACTAAATATTAACTCAAATGAGCTGGGCTGAATTGGTTAAAATGACTTATATCACCTTCAGTGTTGCCTAGGAAACACACCTCAACTTTTGTCTCCAGACCAGAACTAAAAAACAATATGCCATACCAGAGTTTTCCGAAAGCCCTCTCATTTAGAAGCCCATGGGCTACTATTCGGAAAATATTTCATGAGCTTCTATTTTATTCCAAAGTATGTCAAATGAAAGTTGCCTTCCCTTTCTACAACACCAGTAGTTAATGTTATAACAGTATCTGTGTGCGATGTCGAAAGTGTTATCCGCGGGTTGCAAGTACATGAAACATTTAGACAGTTCGTCCCAAGTGGTTAAAATCCACTTTATTTTGGTTAAGCGTGTTTTAAGTATTTCATATGGTCTATTCTATCTTCAGACAAAAGTTCAAAGCATAGTAATAGCTTAGAGTGTTTCTTGATATTTCATTTTCATGTCATGATGAAACCGTTAAGTTTCAAAGTGTTCTATTTGTCTTTTCCCATTCATTTGAATACCTTTGATCGTTGACATGGAAACAGAACAACGTGAAACTTAGTAATAAGGAATTGATAAAATTATAGTTTTTATTTCCATTTACATTTGTATGCAGGATACTTAAATCAACACTATATCCAAGATACTTCCAAACAAATATATAATTATGTTAAGAAATTCCATGGGTATAAATTATAAACTTTTAACAATCTGGTTCTCACTTTTTGGTCTATTTAGGTCGAACAAAAATACTGAACTTGTAGACAAGATATATGTTTTTACTAAACTTATTCAAACCATATGTTTTGTACATGCATGCCAAATTTGTTTAAAATCAAATAATGTAATAATATGATTAAAATATTTGAACTTTCGAACCCTTGTTTCTCACACTGGATTCTCATGAGTTTGATGATGTCTCATTCATTCAATTCTTTAATGGTCAAGTTTTTTTTCGTAGATCAAAAGAGTTCCCTTGCTCTTCATTTTCTTAATTCATTGTAATAGTCAAAATGATGCCTTATATTTATTTTTTGTGCTTTTAATTCAGTGTGAACATCCCTTAATAAACTACTGAATACAAGCCATGTTTTCGAATATAATCCCAGGCTTCTATTTAGCCCTAAAGTTCAGTTGTCAAAACCCCTATTTCTTAAGCCCTGATCTTGCTTTCAGAAAACCCGTAGCTACCGGTAATATTAACACTTGGTATTTTGAACAATCACAATATAGTGTTACGACTTCCATAGAATTTGTTGCTATTTACAAACATTACAGATTGCAGGGCAATGAAAATAAGGATTATTAACAATTATGTTGTTTGGGATAAATTCATGACCTAAATGATCTGCTTAGGATAGTTTCTATTTTATAAGGGTAAATTGAAAAATACAGTTAATATTTATACAATATACAGTAATATTTGTTTTCCTATTAGTCAGGGAATAAAGGTGACTTTTGCTGCTTGTGTTACAGCATGTGTTTTCATTAATATATTGTATATGAAGGTGGGCAAAAAACTATGGACTAAGTTATTCTAGCTGTCGTCTTTATTTTTCTTATCCTCTACATGTGTCTATGGAACTGATAAATAACTAGCAACAAAGAGAATACATTTTTGGCTTTTAGCATACATTTTACGTTGTGGAAAGCAAAAACTGATAACAAGTGAAAAGTTTAACTTCCTCAAGAAACATAAGTTTTCCTGTTAGACCTTTATGGCGAGAAACGTTTAACAAAGCTTTTTATTTCTAACACAGTATCTAGTGATTTTCATAACAAAGTTATCTAACTGAATGATATGCACAACTAAGAAATGGTACACATGTATCAACTGATCTTGTCTGTGACGGATCTGAATCTCAGTATTTTGATTTCGACAGGAAAACGGACATATTCCAGTATGTATATTCATTTCACATTTGTTGTTTTCCTCATTTTAAGCTAATTTCATGTATAATGATTGATGTAGAGTCATTGATTTTGAATTTTTTGAGAACTTTTGGTTAAAATCTAAAATATTTGTCTCATATTTTGATAAGTAAATTGGGAGTTTCAATCACAAGTTAATTGGAAGCTAGCATTCCAAATTTAGAATGATAAAACTTGACTTGAAAATAGTTAAATGAAGTAGTGAAGTATGTGACTTATCCTTTCGTCAAACTGATAAGAGATTTTTTGATTGGGACGATGATCATGAGTGTTTTTGCACTTTGCCTCCAACTTGTATGTTAAACTTTTTATCTCATGATACTGTATCTTTATTGATAGATAACCTTGTTTAAGCTAATAAGAGAACAACTATTACATAGAAACATTAGTTGAAGATGTTGTTTTTCCATAAAAATCTAGTTGATTTAATATGGTTTTTTAAACCCTGTCAAATTATACTCCCTGGAAGAACCATATTTTGTTTGATCACTACAAAGAAAATACATGAGAATCACTTCACAATAATAATAAGAAAATATTTTTAAATTTATTTTTCTAGAGTTTTCCTGGTTAAATGTGGCTCAGAAAAAGTTTATGATCAGAAGCTAAAGCACTATTGAAATATTTGTACAAGTTTGAAAAGAAATTGTGATTAATGCTTGAACTAAATTTGAATTATTTTTAATTTCTTACAATTAAACTTGTAAATGAACATTTGAAGCAAACCATTTGCATGGGAGATCCAATCTTTTATAAAGTGCAAATAGAAACTAAAACATGCAAAATTTCAAATTTCAGTAGTCGCTATCATTGAGTTTACAGCAAAATTAGAGGTGTTATATCTGTTGAAATGTTTAACAAGTCATGTTCAAGAGCCATTTGATAACAAAACATCAATAAATCTGTCAGCCACAGCAGCAAACCCTTGCATTCAATGGTTTCTAGGGAACATTCTCAAGTCACTGTGACCCAACATGACAGGAATTTGCCAATAATCATTATTTAGATTTCTATGAATGTTTTGATTTAGCATCTTGGTGATTCTCATTTGTAAAGCCCTGAATAATACTACAGAAGCATTGATTTAATATTTGTGTCTGATTCAAAATATCATTGATGTTTCCACACTATAAACAAGTTGTTTTGATTGAATATAAGATTTCTGTATCATTTATAGTTCCTTTCTATCTATTTTTTTATATTTTTAAGAAAAGGAGAATCTAGATTAAGCAATGATTTTTATGAAAAACAACTGGCACATTTTGCTGTCAATATCCTCTGCAAAAGTTTTGTTAAATTGTTATTCAAGCTTTGCAATAGAACAATGATGAAGTAAATTCGCCAATGGATTTTATGTGAATCTTCATACTTTGTCCCCTGACTATGGATTATTGGCATGTGTAATGAGATTTTTGACACTGTCAAAAAAATACATTTAGCATTAACTTACAATTATCAGTGGAAATTTTGAAATATAAAATTATCAATGCTACTGCCCCTTTAAAACGTAAAAACAGTCGAAAGCAATAGTTGGGAAAACAATAGTAATTTAATGAACTTTACCATTCAAATTTTGATTTTTACCATGATAATTATTTCCAAAAATAATCTTTTTCTATTTTTGTTAGTAATATCAAACATATTATCAATTCAATTGGTAGTGAATTAATCTTTTTACACTTTCGTTGATGAATTAACCTGTAACAGTTTCCGATTGCTGGAATCACAAATACTTAAAGCAAGGAACATAACCATATCAAGGGTTTATAATATCTCAGAATATTTGAGATCCATCCACTGATTGAGGATCGAATATCTCAGACTAATTTAGGACCGGTTAAGGATGGAATATCTCAGAATATATAAGGATCGAATATCTCAAAATATTTACGGAGCTGTTAAGGATCGAATATCTCAGAATATTTACGGAGCTGTTAAGGATCGAATATCTCAGAATATTTACGGAGCTGTTAAGGATTGAATATCTCAGAATATTTACGGAGCTGTATGTATTGAGGTAAAAGACTTCTGATAGATAGATAACCTACATAGGTCTCATGTGAGGTAAGAGTGTTTACTTATATAATGATAGATATGAAACATGATGAGCTGTCAGTGCAGTGATATATCACTATTGACATCAACTTGATATTACTTTGCAGATCTTATGATTTGCCAACCCTAATATGTACAATTGAATATTTGTTTATGTAGAGCATTTAAAAAAAAATTAAATGTGATATGTGTTCCTTTAATCAAATTAAAGTTTGATTTCTAAATAATTTTGAAAGTGAAACATACTTTGCAATATACATGTGCCCTTGTCATACAACTTGGGTATATTGTGATAAGTGATTCTTTTGACTTTTGAGTTACGCAATCCATTACACAATTACCATAAAAAGGGTATTTTGATACACTTATCAAAGTGTCATCTGATATATATACAAATATAACACAAGTTGACAAAAGTAACAAGTTTCAGCTGCTTATCAAAATTATTGTAATATCAAATTAACTGTAAAGGTACCCATCGCAATAAGAAAGTTGACTATCAGTAACACTTGATTTTCCTTTAACTCCACAATTCTTAGAAATACAAATCAGTGTGGTGATGTCATAGCATTCAATGTGACGTCATCATACCTTTAAAGACATGGCAATTAGATGTCACAAGGTCATAGATGACATAGAGATGTTTCATTATGATGGTGTCAAAACAATGATGTGTCAGGAATAGATGACGATAGTTAAAAAGATATTTCCTAGAAGATTACTTGATTTCACATGAGCAACATCCCCTGTGGAAAATTATTTTAAATCGTCAACATTAATAAGACTTGGAGAAGGATAACTTTAATTCTTTCTACAGGATATCTGCATACAGGTGTTTTCAGAAAATAAAGTTGCTACATAAACAGTATAGCAATGATTGTACAAGGGGCGACTGGTGTTGTTGCTGGGCTTAGGTCTGAGTTTGGATCCTGGAAGGGACTTGACCCCAGAAAGTACTTTAATTCATACTTTTGAAAATAGTGTGATCCCAAATATAACAATGTTACAATGTCTATGTTTGTACAGGTATCTATGCGGAGAGTTATCGCAACTCGACATGGATACGGCTGGATGAAGAGGCAGAGTTTAATGCGACTAAATCTGCATCGCTGCCCACCAGAAAACTAACGGAAGGGAGTGTTGATGTCCGCGCTTCAAGTGCTTCCAGTAAGTTACATATACACAAATTTCATGAATCACTACCAAAATAGCACCTATATTTACAATATTTACTGATATTCCTATAATGAAGATAACAATAATGGGAAAAATATATGGGTATACATACATACATACATATCCTCTTCAGCTTAGGTAGGTAGGCAGTTCTGCCTGTAGCTGAACCTTGATTTCTTCCTGTTTATGTCTTTCATAGTGGGTGGGTAGGACTGAGTTAAGGGTAGTACCGGTAAGTCTACTGCGTACAAATAGTCTTTCCAGTAGCTATCTAATCTGTTCTTGAATGAGTTAATGCTAGGGGCTTCAGTGACTGTGGCTGGTAGATAGTGCCATATTCTTGGTGCTCTGTATGAAGGAATTATGAAGTATTTTTCTTTTGAACTTGTGAATTCAACCAGGCAAGACATTTTGTAGGTTTTTAAAGAAAGACTTTGAGATAGCATTTAGTTTAAACATTAGGATATTGATACTGTACCATTTTATGAAATATTGACCCTACCTTGAAGTAGAAGAGAGATAAGCAATATTAGTGGAAAAAACTTGTATTTTGACTACTGACCAGCACAAATATGAGCTTAATGAACATACAAGTGACCAGCTTGGGCTTGTTATCAATGGTGAATTGAGCACTAAGCTTATTGTCCACTCTATTGGTCAAGTGAAACAAAAGAGGTCAATCCTTGTCCTAAAGCAAGCTGGTCAAAAGATTGAGATTCTTTTATGTATTTGAAAGTGCAACGTTCAGGATTTACATGCTGGAGTTGATAAGGGATATATGAGTTTTGTTAATTTTCAGCAGGCATATGCATGTATAGACTATAGGAACATTATTATAAGTATCAAATATTGAGAAATGTAGCTAATGTTTGATATTTCGCTGGTTTATGCTTGTAAGACTTGGAGAGACAAACCTGTTCAATGTCAAGGTTGCATATGCTGGTGTGGACTCATAGAAACAAGCAATCTAATGAGGAGCTGGCATGTCTTGGGATAGACTCATATATACCTTAAAGTCTACCTGTGGTCAGTGAGATATAAGATTGCAAGATTGTCTGGATTTGAAAGCCTTGATGAAGATGTTCCCGTGTCTGGACGCTCTATCCCTGACCCCCACGTTCTCCCCCTGTTTCTCTCCCTCCTCCCCCCTGGCCTCCTCCCCCTTCTCACCAGGTAACAACAACTAGAGACTGATGATCAGGTCAGTACCTGTATTTATAGACTCAAGGAACACAATATTGACCAAGGATGAAGGTCGAGCTTGATATTATTTGCCTCGGGTTTACAAAAAAATATTTACCCTTATGGTTGAAAATAAGTAATGACATATTTTCAATATGAGCACTAGTGCACATATCACTTTGCCTAGCAACAATTGTTGTCGAGCGAGTTCCCGTATTATTTTGCCTGTGACACCATAACGCCATTGTTTGTGACGTCACTAAAGTAGGCAGTCACAAGGGAAGCAGCACGTTTCTTGGATATTTCAGAGATGGTCAAAAAGGAATAGAATATTTACCCTTGGAAGTGTGTCATACAACTTTAACCAAACTTGTGCAAATTTGTTAAAAATTCACTCTTTCGTAAAAGTCATATGACACACTTCCTTGGAAATTAATCTCTGTCTTGACCTCAAACATATTAAAACAGCCTCGGACTTAGTCCTCAGTAAATATTGTTTTCATTGGGTCTATAAAAATGGGTATTAACCTAATTCACTAAGTCAATAAGTTTTTATTCAGCTAAACGAAAGGAGATAAAAAAACTTAGTCATGAACAACTTTTTAGCTTGATTATTAGCAATACTGGGTCAATGTTGTTGAAGTCATCAGGTTTATTATAAGTAACTCAAAACAACTATCACTCCGACTCAGGGTAAAGTCAATAGGACAAAAGGAAACAAAAAACCTGCAGTCATGAACAACTTTTAAGCTTTATTTATTAGAAATGCTGGGTCAATGTTGTCAAGAAAACAATTGCATGACGTCATGAAACAACAATGTTATCAGGTTTATTATAAGTAGCTCAAAACGACTATCACTTTTGATCAGACTCAGGGTAAAGTCAATAGCACTTACTGTCGACTGTCACGTGACAGGTTCTCAACCAATCAGATTGTCGGAAAGAAAACTCACAAAATAAACATTGATATCGCAGAATATCATATGGACATACACAAGTAGGCTGGCTGATTATCGATCAAGTGGTACTATACAATTAACCCATCCATATTGCTTAAGTTCCATACACTGCTGAAATCAAATTAACATACTGTATCTAAAGCAAAAAGTAATAATTGTTAAACAGAGGCTACCTAAAGGAGACTGAGGTATTGTTGATGATAAAGGAAGGCTTTCATGTTTCTTTGAATGAAATGTTCAATCAATAAGAAAAAACATATTTCATAACTTTTGAAAAGATCATATCATTGTATCTACATTTCAAACAAAATAACTTACCATTTCCCCAGTGTCTGATGAGGTGTTCACAGAAGGTCGGGGGTCGCCGCCAGTCGTGCGGACACACAAACGGTCTGATTCATCGACAACCACCCTCTCTGAGACAGAGTTTCAGCGCCAATACACGTCACGTCGCAAATGCCTCATTCAGCGGGACGACAGCCAGCAAGAGTACCACAGACTCTCGAACAGGTTCTATGGTAGGAGGAAATGATCCTTTCAGTTTTAGGTTTTGGAAGCTCTCTTATTGTCATAATAAGGCTTGGAAACCATTTATTAACATTGGTGTACAATTATGTTGTAAAATTATCTCTTGTGGCAATAAGTTTGCTTTTAAAACCATTGACATATGACTGTTTTAAATTAATAGAAAGTAGAGACAAGGTAGTATCTTTCAGCAACGTTTTATCGTAGGATAAAAGTAATTGATTTCAGCCTGTCTGTCTGATTATTTTTTTATTACTTTTAGTCAAGGACAGTTATTTGTATTTATGGACTCACAACAATTGCAATTTATTTGTTATGAACAAGTTTAATTTTGGAAGCTCTGTTATAGGATAAAAGTGTTTTAAATACTATTTAATATTCTTCACATACAGTCAGCTCCCAGAATATAATTTGTGTCTTCTGCTCTTGTTAAATGTAATGTTACTGGAAGTATGATAATTTCATGACTGTTCATGAGGGGCTATTAATTAAGATGTCAGAATCATTTGATTTGCAGGTAATTTTGTTTTATGAATATTCACTTAAAAATATATGCCGTTTATGTGCAGACGAGGAGCGAGTGTTGATTATCCAGAAGGGGGAAGGGGAAGCGGATCAGGACTTCGGACTCCACATCCTGGACTGTCAGCCTGCCTACATCACCTCCATAGATCCTGGTCAGTGGATACTTGTCTACACAATAATGACTGGTCTTCACTGGTATTGGGGCTTCTGCTTGAAATAAGTTGGCCTGTCTGTAGACTACAAATCTAAGTAACATTGGCAATGATAATTGGGGACACATTCCTGTTTATGCATGTCTCATTATTACATTGTTGTTTCACAATTTGTAAGAGGATGAAATAAGTTGCCGGTCTGTAGACTACAAATCTAAATAAAATTGGCAATGATAATCAGCGACACATTCCTGTTTAAATACATGTCTCATTTTTACATTATTATTTCACAATTTGTAAGAGGATGTCTCTTACTGTTATACAAAGAATAACATATATCCATAAAAAAGAAAAACATCCTTGACTGTCAGCCCGCCTACATCACCTCCATAGATCCTGCAACAAATAGTGTAAAGTCTTCACTGGTATTTGGGCTTGTGCCTGGGACTACAAATCTATGTTACATTGGCAATGACAATCGGGAACACATTCCTGTAACAGTGTTTATGCATGCCATTATTACATGATAAGTTCATAATTTATTTTACAAATATTTCTTACTGTTATACAAAGAATAACATACATTCAATAGAAAAGAAAAACATCTAGGACTGAAGTGAATCATTAGCACTTCAAGTCTACACCTGAAAACCCTTGTAAGGGCGTGACAAGGGATTGTCACTAAAGTGAAGCATAGAGAATTGTTTGACAACTGTATGTGGGATATGCGCTTATAATGTGCTTTTTGAATGAATGATTTGAATGTTGGCAAGAATTTTTCTTTTATAATATAACATCTATGTTAATCACCATGGTTACAGGGAGTCCAGCTGCGAGGGCCGGAGCGCAGGAGGGACAGATCGTGGTCTCCGTGAACGGCGTGAACGTGCTGGAGGCCAGCCATGATGAGATCGTACAGCTCATGCAGCAGAGTGAGTGCCTGCAGTTTTCAGCTGTTCCTGTGTAACAGGCAACGTAGCATATTTTTTAGGATCAATTTTAGATTATGCAAAATATATTATCATCAGGGATCAAACATCAAATTGCTTAATCTGATTGCTTGTAGTAGAATGGAATGTTTCATAATTCAAGCTAACTGCATGCAACCATTTTGTGTATTAATTTTTGCAAAATAGAAACTATATATAATGTTTTTAACAAAAAGCTGTAACACTGTAAAAAATCTAAATTGACCTTCCAGACCCGTCTGTGATCAAGCTGGAGGTAGCGTACAGTGACTTCCAGCCGGTGCGAGACCTTCAGGCGCGGGTCATGTCGGGCTACATGTACAAGCTGGGCAACTCCACGCTGATGCGTACCTGGAAGAAACGATTCTTCGTCCTCAGACAGGACAACTGTCTCTACTACTACAAGACTGAACATGTATGTTTACATTTGTTTATGCAAATTATACTGCCATATTATCTCAAAAGAAATATTAAACATACATTCATTTCGATTATTTTATAAAAAGACATTAAAAAAGCCTATGATTTTATTATACCCTCCGCCTCAACGTAGTAAAGGGTATATAATGCTATGTGTGTCAATTCTTGCGTCCGAAATCGTTTCCGGTCAAAAAAAAGGGTACCAAAAAAAATGTCTGTTTACATGTGTACATTCAGATGATACCACAATATTGTCTCAAAAGGACCGTAAAACCTTCATTTCAATTGTCTTATGAAAAACACCAAGCAAGCCGTGGATATTATTATCTATGTTTGCTTTTCAACCCCACTAAGTTGGTTCAGAAGTTCGTTAAAATCAGTATCTTTGTTAGTTGAGTAATGATAAAATTATTCAGGAGTTGATAAAGATTGATTTGGAAATATTTTTGATTTTTGAACCACTTATAGCAATGAGAAATGAAGAAAATCTGTCTTGTTTATTTCGTGAGTATGAAATGAGAAATACTTCCCGTGACTCATTTATGTAGCCTTGGATTCTTGCATAAAATGTTCAAGTTAAATGAGTGCAGGAAAGATCCCTTCCACTTAAGGAAGTATCTATAGTAAGGGAGATAACTCTGATCCCACTACCCTACAGGAGCAGATTCCCCTTGGAGCAGTGCCTCTGACTGGGTACAGCATATCTCGGTACATCGACACCAACAAAGACTTCTGCTTCAAGGCAGACAAGTACGGGGCACGGTCGTACTACTTCATGACCGACAGCAGAGATAATATGACTGAGTGAGAATTTGATATTTTTTGCATTGTTGTTAAAACATCACCAACTATAGTACAATAATCAAACTGCAGTTTAGTGAGCTTCTGAAAATTAAATTTCACAAAGTAGGATGAAATCTTGTCTTGGTGAAGCTTTACTGAGGTTTGAAAAGTCATGGACTAACAATTGGAATTCCCTTGTCATGTTTCTTTCAGTGGATCTTATGTAAACAAAAGGTTCTGATACAAAAGAACTCAATTTAAGAACATTATAACTTTTAAACAAATGACTACCTTTTTTGTCCAGATGGGTTGGTAAACTGACAGAAGCTGCAGCACGCTCTAAGAAGAGGGTAGGTACCAGCTTACATATCGTCTTTACAACTAACATGCAACAACAATAACAAAAACATAAATTTTCTAATTCGATTATTGAATTTCCTTTTCTGTGAGAAAAGTCTAAGGTTCATTTTAAGTTATGCCTTAAGGACCTTAAATGCCACTCTCCTATGCACCAATCAGACTCCACAGCCTCAATTTTGATATGTCATCCTCAGGAAAGAACATGACACGAAGAAATGCTCAACTTTATCTTGATCTAAGTTGTCTAGGCAGTCAAGATTTGCTGCAAGTCACTTAAATGCCTCCCTTTCTTGCTCTTTCATTATTGGAGAATCTAGATCTACTCTTCTTTTATCTCATTGTCAAATCACTTATATGCCTCCCTCTAAACCAACAGAAGGACTCGTGGCTGGATGTGAGCAGTCACAACGTGGGTCTGCCCGCCCTGGAGATCCGCCGGCCCGAGTCTACCGGGTACCTGAGTAAGATGGGGAGACAACGTAAGGTGTGGAAGAAACGATACTGTGTGCTGAAGGACGCCTGCATCTACTACTATAAGCTCATGTCGTCTCACAGTGCACAGGGTGAGGGTTTATCCATTGGCTTAACAAATAAAATCTTGGCCCCATCTAAGAATTAACGCCACTAATGGCTGAAATATTGCCAAAGTGGCGTAAAACAATAACTCACTCTTAGAAGTGTTCCTACGCCTGTGTTATTTTTTATGAATTAACATCAGTATTAATGTGACATTTGTGAAGTTAAGCTTTAAAATATTGAAATTCTTCTCATTTGACATTAAATGGCATTAGGAGAGTAAAACCAAAGTCACCAGGTTTTTCATCATGTGTAACATTTATGAAAAAAGCATAAGAGTGTTATCTTATCAAAGGGCTAAATAACAACTATTCCTTTCATCCAGGGGTTGCACACCTACATGGCTATGAGGTTGACGACAAAGGGTTGCCAGGGAAACGGCACAGTTTTATTCTGCGACCTCCAGAAGCAAGCATGAGAACGTTCTACTTCTCCGCAGAACATGAAACAGACAAAGCAAGGTAGGAGACCAGGCTATGGCATACACGTTTATTAGTTGTATGAATGTCAATTTTGAAATCTGTTAAGACTTCTGTGATGCAGAGTTTAACTTTTGTGCTTTGACAATTTTTTGCAATTACCAATTATATCAATTGAACCTATTTTTCAAGAAGCAATTCACTGTCAATCAATCTTTTGGTTTTGTTCCTTTTAAACAAGGTTTTCGTTTTTTTGCTTAATCCAGAAGTAAATGTACATGACATTGTGTTTTGTTCTGACAGATGGGTTGATGCAATGAGACGTTCAATCCAGAGATGGGTAAAGGTCGACAACTGACCTTGACCTCAGAACCTTTGACCTCTGACCCCAGCAGCACCAAAGACAGTATATCCACTGCAGCTACGGACCTCTCACAACAGTATGAACACCCTGGAGCCTTAACACTGCAACATTATAGATAGGCAGCTGCAACAGAACAGCCAATTGCAACAAAATGACCTGTTGCAAACCTCGTAGGCGGGAGTACTCTTAAAACACAGATGGAACACTTGTGTAAAGTTCCACATTTAATTGTGATGTTTAGGGGCTTGTTGGACCATCTTCATCAGGTTTATTTAGGGTTTTGCTATAGTTGTATTCTTCATCAGTTTTATAGACCACCTGCAAAATTGTGTATGGTGTACATCACAGGCTGAATGATTGTTGTAAAATGTGATGCCTGTCAGTATTTTTTAGGAGAAAAGTTGACAAAAACATTGTGTCAGAAAAAAGGTTGATTACGGTACTTTGAAGATGGAGATGACTTCATTTACATTTCTCTCAATGAATGACTAAAATAAATCCTTATAGCTTAGTAAAAGACACAATCAGTTGCTGCAAATAACAGAAGAAGACAATATACTCTGTTTTTCCTTTATTTGTTGTCATAAAAGCAAGAAAGTGCTATTCTTTGAACAATATTGCTACACCACTTGCTAACAGAGGAGAGAACTGGGAATCTTAAGTATTTCAAAATCAGCTTTTAGGAAATGAGCCAATATTTTGATTGGTATTTGATTCCGAAAAATGTATATAAATTGTGTTTATCAAAACAATCTTGATTGTCTGTTGCTATGCTTGTGATAAGTGCTAATCACTTTGTGAAGATATTCGGCATGGTTTGAAACTTTTTTTAGCAATTAAATCTTGAGTTTAAACTTGGCAAGATAAGGGAAGAAACTGTTAACATTTTGGTGGTTCCGGTAGTTTTCAATTAAGCAAATAATGAAAAAGTGACTATGTTTTAAAATAAAGCAAAATATCTGTATATCCAATGTTTTGATATTAGTTTACCAAGTAGGTTTGATGAAATTGTTTGTGAAGTGTAACTAATTGTCTACCTTGTTATATTTACACACGATAATTAACCTCAAAATTATATGGAAGGACCCTTGGAAGTTGCAATGTTCAAGTACTGTTAGAATTCTCTTATATATAGGAATGAAATATAGCAAAGTCCAGATAAGAAAACATTATATATCAATTGCTTCTCATTTTTATGGGATTTTATTTTTTACATTACTGTAGTAATCAAATATTGAGAGGCTATGTCTATTCAAATTCAAAGTCCTCCCACCATACGAGAATGTGTGATACTTTTATCCTTATCTATACAAAAAATCAAAGGAAAATGTGATGACTTTTTTTCAATCATGTGCTAGTATTAACTGTAACCATATTTGTGTACATGTACATGTTTCAATTTAATCCAAACCCTGCTGTCCTTGTACATGTTGTATAGGTTGGGTATGTCACATGTGTGCAGTATATCTGGTGTCTCTTTGAATGTGCCAAGATTGTGATACAATTATGAGAAAAATCTTTTGTGATACCTTATTATCAGCCAGTCACCCTATAAGTATTGCAATGTGGGGACATGTCTAATATGAAATTTTAATTACATTGAAAAAGAAAACAATTCTTACAATTTTGCAGCATAAAAATTAAACCTAATAGCACCTCATGACATTTTTGATTTAAAACTTTTTGATTGTAATTCAGTTTTGATCGACCTAAGCTGCATTAAACTCTGAAATCACTCACTCAATCAGTTTTTGATCAATACTATTTTAATCAAATGATATGTCATATCAATGCTTTTGCCGTCCTAGGTATTTCCCAATCAACTCATAACTTGCCTCCGTCTCAGTCACCACCTTTCTACATTTCATCAATTATTCTGTGCCCACTTTTCGGCCTCATGCACTGGAACTTGAGATCTCCTGGAGATTCCTGTTAATCTCCAGGGACGGCTCTGCACTAAAATAGAGCAATGAAACAAGTCTTATATTTTCGAGTGAGTGATGATGTCACAAGTTTTGACTTCTAAGGGAAGTTGAGGTATTACATGAAGGTGAAGATGTTTTGAAATGGTTGTGTATGCTTTTAACATTCCAGATAAGCATAGGGCTTTGCATATCACATGGTTGTGCATTTATGATGCTTATAACAGCTTTTGTATAGCATCTGTTTATATATCCTATAACTTACTCAAATTATTCACTAATCAGTTACTGTTGAAATCCTGAAAAGAACTTTGACCCTTTTCTGATAACTGTTTGGTAAAGAAATTACATGTACATTAAATCCTATTAAAGATTATTTTTATTTTCTTTGAATTATATGTATCAGTTAAAATGTCTCATTTTACTAAAACCACCTACATACTTACATTTATGAAGATTGCTCAGTGTTTCTTTGTTTTCTTTGATATTGTTTGACTGTTTTACATTAGTTGTCTTCTTTTCTGCTTTTCTGCCTAACCCACTTATTTACAATAGGGTATATTGATCCATGTTGTGTTTTGTCAGAATCACATTGTCAGTACGATCTCTAAGATTTACGCGGGATGATCACTAGTTCATGTCATTTTAGTCTCCCTTAAGTACGTACATGCAAATCCTTCCAGAAATTCCTTCTGTAACAAAATATATCCAAAATGACATCTATCAGAGGGGTAAGGAATAGAACAACAGCTTCACTACTGCTTGTTGGACTCCTTTTTTTGTGGATGGCGAAACAGGCGAGTTGGTTAACTTTTGATATGGTCATTGCTGGCAGTGTTGCCTGACTCTCTGAGGTATGGGTTCAAATCCTCATGGGACTCGGCCAGAAAAGGTACAAGAATCTGTACTATTCAAGATAGTGTGATCCCAAATATAACATTGTTATAAAAATATATCTAGCAATTTTCATTATCATTTTCTTTATTCAGAGATAACTTTGGTATTATGTATGAGATCCAAGTCTGGGATGGGATTGAGATGAGAATATTGGCCTCTTTACATAAATGGTATGCATTTAACTAATCCAATAAAACATGCACAAGTTGTGAGGGAATGATATTCTTTCCCTTATCTTAAGATATTATTTCAAGAGATTACATGTTTATCATTAGCAATTGAAATTTTGTCAATTATATTATGAGAGAAATCTATATGTATTTTACAGGAAGAATGTTTACACTTTTAAAAACAATATCCTTTACAAAGGCCCCACTTTATGAGAGCCAAATCATTTTAGTTAAACCTTTCGTTAGTTAGAGGTCAATCCTTCATTGCTTATTAATGTACAAGTTGAAGACTAAGTTTGTCCCTCGGTATGGAAGTAAGGATTTAGCAGTTATAGTTAATAAAAAGGGAATGCAGTTTCACCTTTTATGATAAGAATCAAGAATTCTTTATGACAAATATAAAACTGGTTCCAGAAATTACAATGAAATAAGTTATAAAATGGAATAAAAAAATATACAGTTATCCAAATATGCCTGCCACGTAAATTTACACTCACAGTGTATGTCAAAGTGAACACAGGATAGGAGAACAGTGCTGGGATTTTTTTAAGAAAAGGCAAGTTGTTTAGGTTAATGCAGAGGAAAGGAATAAAAACGATATGTATACAATTATCAAAATATTCAATATTTATGAGTTTCCATTCACTATGCATTTTCAAAGTGAACGAAGAAAAGGAGAACAGTAAAAGGATTTGTTTAGAAAAGGCAAGGTTAATGCAAAGTATAGAAGAGAAGTAAAATTTGGGTTGATTAAATGTCCTTTCAAGATGAACTGAAGATATCTGAAATGAGGTTTATAGAAACTTTCATTGTTTCTGTCTCTTTAGTATTACTTTTGTTTCCGGTGTACTTCTATTAAATAGATCTCTTACATTCCAGGGCCTTGTTTTTAAAACCTTTCTTAGTGTTCAGATATTGAGAATACTAAACCACGTTCCATTTAATAACATTTTTATGAAATGAGTGATTTGTTTGGTATTTAACAAGCGAAACCACTCACAAGTTTAATGAAAATGTCATTGTACGGGACCGAGTTGAGTATTTAATTTAATACTTGCTGAATTACATCAGCAGATATTTTAAGAAATTCTCTGACCATCGCTTCTGCTGCGCTAACATTGTGACATCGTGCTTAACAATTATGATGTCATTATGACGTCACATCTTTCGGTCAGCATGCGATGTAAAAAAGTGTGTAATAACTTTGTAGATTTATTAAACAGTTGTATCTTCAACAGGCGAGTAATAAAGTTGAAATTACCATTCATAGCATTGGTTTAGGATTATCATGTTACTAACAAAGATTTGATGAGCTAGGCCCAGATATGTTATAACATATATAGTTATATATATAAATGTTATGAGGTTACAATTTGTTGATGTTTTCTTTTCTCTTTATTATCTAAATTCAGTTTACTGAATAAACTGCTCAGTTGCAATAGTGGATACAAGATATTTACTCAATTGTATATTTACACCTTCTATATATGCAATTATATTGCATTTGTTAAAAAGAATTATGTAAGAAATGACAAAGTAATCATATCATTTTGAACAATAGGTCTCAATATGTATATCATGTCAATTAGGAACATGACCTAGCTAAGAATATTTATATGTATGTGATTGTGTAACAACTTGTGTGAAAGTTTTGAAATGACAGTTCACAGTGTTATAAAGCAGTCGTACTGTAATTGTGAGCATGGTTTCGAATTGAAAATGTACAGCTAAGTTATGAAATGCTGAAATTAATATTAGCATCAAAGTTGAGAAGGAATCAATTATAAGCAGATTTGATAAAAGTGAATTTAGTTTGTAACAAATTGCTAATTGTTCCATGCCAAAATATTAACTGAAATGTTTTCATGATCATATATAATGTTTAATTCATATCATATCCAATCTACTTAACATTTAGACTAATTTACATATCTTGTTTTTGTATAGGAAGTTTATTTACATTACTGTTATGATTAATTACTTCTGTTAAAATGTAAGAAAGTTTACCGGTAGTTTTGGTGTCTACTTGTACTGTATATTAGTTTCCATGTTTGTATTCAGACTATTTTTATTGTTGTGAATTTGTTGATTTCCCTTGAATTATCTATTCAGGAATACATAAAACGATGCATTGCTATAATTTTGTTTGTACATAATGTCTACTATAGGTTGTTTAATGTTGTACAATCAGAATTTATTAATCTTTTACTTTTTTCATGTAATCAGGTTAATTACTTTTTTCATGTAATCAGGTTAATTAGATAATTAGTTTATAAATGAATATTGTCATTTCAGTATCTTGTTTACAATTGTTTGAATATTTTGTGTCAGTTGTGAAAACTTTATATTCAGTATAGCTTGTATATATGATTCAATTGTTACATGTAAATGTTTGTTTTCTTGCAATTCAATAAGTGCTTTGTATGTGCTTCATAGTTGCATTTAGCAGTATATAAAATAAATGTGAAACCTAACCTGTCCTGAAAATGGATTGGTCAATTCCTAAGGGGTAAATAAAGAAAATGTTTGAAAGTTTCCAGTCCTGGCAAAAAGTTTAGAACTGGCAGACGGTCTATATGTTAAACACTTCATATAGTATAAGATTTTTGACAAAATATAAAAAGTTTCATATTTAAACAATGAATAACATAAATACATAAATACAAATTCTGCATATTATTTCAAGTTTTGATTTAAAGAAACAAAATCTAAATTTATCTCAATTTGTTAATCTTGTCTTTCTCATATTTTTTCCTTCAATAGTGACGTCCTGATGTACAAGAAATCAGTCTAAGTAAACCTAGCCTCACTATTATCCATTACATTGCTATACTGAGTCTAGAAAGGCTTGGTTGAGAGTCGCGTCAGCCCACGTGACCAAATTGACCAATCAGAACTGAGCTTACCAAGCCACAATAGTCTGCCTTCGCACGTATAAGGTTGGAGGGTCATAGGTCGCAGAAAGGTCGGCTGACGCGACCCTCGACCAGACCTTTCTAGACTCAGTATAGCAGTGTAACGGATAATAGTGAGGCTAGGTTTACTTAGACTGTACAAGAAATTAAACTTGGATTAATGATGTTCCTGGACAATCAGTGTGCGGTATACTGACTTGATTTTGTTAAGTGTCAAATGGTTTGACTAAACATGGTTGTGTAAACTATATTTTCTTACCATAATAACCATTATTTTAATGGATGATGTAAAAAGGGTAATCATTTTTCATGTCACCTTTTAACATAAATTAACAGAACCAGTAGTACAGGCATGTGTTCTATTACTAGGATGTAATTGATGTTTTCAACAAACAACGATGTATCAATATTGAAATCCTCCAAAAATTCTGTGAAAATAGATTTGATATCAAATTATATGTATATAAAGACCAAATCAGTATTGCTACCAAGCAGAAATTCATACATATACCTAGGCTAGTTGTGTAATGTTTTCGGTAGTTCTTAGACAAAAGATTTATATTATCAGATTGAATGAAGAACAAATATGAATTCAAACAATATTTTACAATCATTTCTCTTTAATGTTCATTTAATATCCATCTTAATAAGCATTAAATTTCCACTATTTTTTTTCATTAAAATTTTGATGAATTTATAAAATTGCTGCTTATAATGCTATGCTGTCATCTGAAAGCATGAACCTAGTTGCTATGGTTACAAGAATCTTCCAAGTCACATTTATTTGAACCAGTTCTGTGATATATAGAGAATACTAAACGACCTTCCATTTAATACTATTTTTATTAAACGAGTTAATGATTTTGTATAAAATGAGCGAAAGCGAGTTTGATACCAAATCATTCACGAGTTTAATAAAAATAGTACTAAATGGAAGGGAGTTTGGTATTCTGTTTATTACTTGCCCTAAATATCACGCAAACTTGCCGAAAATGTGCTGAAACTAACATTTCCGCGACTCGGCACCCATTGTGACAAAGCGCTTACATTGTGACGTCACAACAGCTCACTTCTGTGACGGCATACTTGCATTGTGATATTACACTAGTTTAATATTGCCGTATAAATATTACGCTGCGCTATCTTACACGGGCGTGTAATAAAAGAACATTATAACATTATGGATAGAGAAGTATTTTCTTGGCTCCATCAAATTCCTCTTTTATTCTGCTGTACTATGAAAAAAAATCTTTACTATGTTACATCAAATAAATGAATAAAATTAAAGTGAAGTGAGTTATGCTGCTTGGGCAATATTTCAGCCATTAGCGGTGTGATTGTACCTAAGTGAAGGATTATGATGGATATAAAACAATCCTCAAATTAAAAAAATGTCTTAGTGTTTCACTTGATTGTTATCATTGTCTAAACTTTGAAGGTTTTGTTCATTCTAGTAATGTTATTCAGTTCTATGTTAGTGCATTACAGCTGTATTTGAGCTTCTTGGGCTGGGGTAGTTGCTTTGTCACCGTTTGGTTAATAAACTGTTGTAGATTGACCAATTGGTTTGTTTCTTTGATAAATAAGGAGGAACGTATGTTACCAGGAATGGTATCAAATTCTAAGTATCACAAACACATGACGATTTGTGTACTTAACCTACCAGAGTTCTTAATATCATGACAATCGGTTAAAAGCTTGTACACCTAGGGGGAAGCAAGTGACACAATCAGTGTAAAGGATCAAGGATATTAATTGATAAACCACCAATAATTGCATGACATGCACTTAAAAGAACTTGCTGTCTTCCTTATAGCTCTATAGCAGGGCAAAAATAGAAAATGTTCTGAGCCATTACTGGTGAAAAGTTCGAAACTGAATTACTCTCCACTGTCAAGATAAGAAACAGGATTAGAACAACATTTTCTTATGAAAGTTCTTTAGGCTTAACATGCTGTGTGTCAATAGTTGTCTGAATGTTGATGCCAAATGTCCTGGTTGAATTCCGCCGTGATGCTAACCTAATTTCCATATTAACTGATCTAACATGACCTCTAAATATGTCATTGGAAATAGAAGATAATGACATGACATATTTAAGATTCCCAAAATGTGTTTGACTAGTTGATGTGAGCCACTGTCAAGTCATTTATCATAGTAAAAACTGAATGCAATCATGTCACCGGAGACAAAACCAAATGGCTTTAAAATGATACAGTCAGTTCTTCAAAATCATCTAGTTTAGCATTCACTGGACACTGCAGAGCAGCCCCAAACCTGATTGTTTCACTGTACCATGTACCACCTGAATTTCAGAAGTTGTGAACCTTGACCTTGAATGTGAACAACATTTTTAAGCTGGTATACTCAACAAATGAGTCATTCCAAGGCACTACAATCAACGATTAATGAGTTTTCCAAATTTGATTAAATAGTTAACATGGTCATAACCCTATATCCCATGACCTTTACCTTCAAGATCAAACAGTGAATACTTTTAATTGAGTTTCTAGTATTGTTCCCATAAAGATCAAAGGCACCGCCCACCCTTTATTCCGCAATAAAGTTTAGTTTTTGAGTGACGGCATGTAACAATGGCCCATGACGTCAATAACAACTGGAAAATGTTTTTACCCGTAAAAACAGATGTCTCCCCCTTCCTCAAATGCTCCAAACCTCTAAACAATACTATCATAAAGCACCATCAATGTTCTCTGTATAATTCAACTTGAATAAATAACCTATCAACTCCACAATTGCAGCAAACAAAATATTCAAAATTGCATGGAAATAAACAAAATAATTTGTTTTAAATTTCAAACCTCCAAAAGGCACATCTACATGATATGGAGAGACAATATACCAAGTTTGGTGATGATTGGTCACACAGTTTTAGAGTTCTGCTCCGGAAACGAACACTACCCTTGAAAAAGACTATGTCCAAATTGTTGCCATGGAAATAAAAAAATTTTTTTTTTTAAATCTATAACCTCCAAAAGGCACAACTACATGATATGGAGAGACAGTATACCAAGTTTGGTGATGATTGGTCACATAGTTTTAGAGATATGCTCCGGAAACGAAATGGGAACCCTGACGCCAACGCCGACGGGAACTCAGCTAAAACCAATATGTCTCCAGACCCTTCGGGGGGGGAGACATAATTGCTATGACGTCACTAAGTATGGCCCTGATTGAGGATTTTCAATTTGCGACAGGATGTGATTTACCAAAATGTTTATATTTGGACTAGAAGTAACTTAAACGAGTAAAATTCGACAAGTAATAGAGTAGCCCTAACCATAATGTGTTTTGCAATAAAATATAGTTTGGCCTCATGCTTTAACTATAATAGTTCAGAGCAAAACTATACTTTATTGCAAAACACATGATGGTTAGGGCTAATTTATTTCATAACAATATTGCAATGATTAACAGTGTTAATAATTCAAATAAAGCATATCGGCAATACAATACCTCGCTTTGGGTTTTAACTTTGACTGATTGAAGTAGCAAAAATCTTGACAAAGTGTAAATTTTAGCTTAGCAAAGTGTAAATCTTTGTGGGAAAAAGTTTAAGTCATTGGATGAGCGTGGGGGCAGATCTGGTGAAAACTTCACAAAAAGTAATAGCAGCCAAACATAAGTAGGGGAGGCTTATGACACCATTGATCATGTTTTGCATATTTAGTCTTAACAACTCATGGGGTGGTTCTTCAAGATCTCTACTTTGATCTTTGTGACAAAGCTTTACAGGTTTATTGGGTTACTATGATGTCCATTTACAGTAAATGGCAGCAACTGAGACTTCCGAAGCTTTATACCGGATAACAGAATGGCCAATAGAAATCAAACCTTGTTCAGAAGGGCACTAATCTTAATCACCATAGTATGAAAGTCAGCAAAAACATTATTGAAGGCGCTGGTCAAAGGCTACAACATTTCAAGAGAATAAACGAATTGATAAAAACAAAATAAATGCTTGGATTCTTAATATAAAAATGAAATTTCTGCGTAAATTTTTCTGACTCAAATAGACAGTCAAGTTGCCTCATCTTGTCACAGGACAACGGCAGCTGGATAATCGTTACAACATTTCCAGCAAAATAACACAACGAAGGAATAAAATAATATTAAATGCTTCAATTCTTAAACTACGATGACACCAATGTATCAGTAAATTCCCACTTCAAGTTTTCTGACTCAAAGTCTAGTCCAGTCTATAGGGAAC
This sequence comes from Steromphala cineraria, assembly GCA_916613615.1. Taxonomy (NCBI): domain Eukaryota; kingdom Metazoa; phylum Mollusca; class Gastropoda; order Trochida; family Trochidae; genus Steromphala; species Steromphala cineraria. The sequence goes on along the minus strand of OU744720.1, from coordinate 10,625,579 downwards.
CTAACAGGAAATGGTAAGAAATTCACCAAATAATCAAAGCCACCGTCTCTATTTGAATACCACTTTCTTGGAATAATGGTGGGTATTCTATTGGAAGGATTTAAATGATGTTTTTCATATTCATGGCTTGAAAAATAAACAATGGACAAAAACAAAATTCAAAATAATAAATTAATTTATTATGAAAATACATATCATGTACATGTTATAATCCATGAACACACCAATCAACACACAGGAAATAAATAGCAGGACAAAAACAACAAAACTTAAAACTCTAAACATGCACCTACCTACCTACCTACCTACACTATTTGTCCATGATCAATAATCTAATCCATGCCACAAAGTCCTTACCATCCTAATTGGAATATTGTTCTAAAAATCCATCACTCATCATAGTAAATTCATTGTGATGTTTCTTTAAGTTCATCTCCATCTTAAAAGAATGTTTCAACTGAATTGTCGATCATGAAAATATGTGAAAGAACACAGTAAAAAATATGTTTCAGGAAAAGCATTTAATTTGAACTGTCTGAGGAAACGCTGAACATCTGACATGAAAGCACCAACATTACTTGAGGTAAATGTCTTAAAGCCTTTACATTAACTAAATATAAATCTAGGAAACCAATGAAAAGTTTAATAATCAACTATTGTCAAAGTTTAGCTACAGTCACTTCTTTTGGTAAAAACCTGTCTTTTGACATTGACAAAGTTAAGTTAAGGTATTGCTCTATGCATGTCAGGCTACTGCTTTCACTAAAGTTCAGCAACAACAGACATGGTTGGTAGTGGATGGGTGACAGATGATTTTCTCCTTCACACCAAACATTTTGAAAGACTAGTGCTCTCACCCATGGAAAAAGAAAACGTTATATCTAAAAAAATGTCACCTTGGCAGTACAAATGGGTACCCGTTTGACAGTGAAATCAATGTACATGATAAACTTCTAGCACCTGAACTGGTTTGGGCTGTTTACTGGTTATGGGACTGAGCTTTAAAATGGATGATACATGTTAACATCAGAGTTATACTGTTGGTTAAACTTTGAGCTCTTATTTTGACCTGGATGATTGTGTAAAATAACTACATTCATATGACTCATTTTCACAAAACAACCTAGTCACTTTATTCAGCTCAGTGAAGGATAGCCTTTGATTACAGAGCTTAAAATTACACTGATGAAAAGTAATAGTATCAGACTTCAAGTTATTTTGAGAAAAAGATGAATTCAAATGAGAAATAAAAATTGAGTTCATAAAGACATGTTCAAATGTTGAAAGATAACAAGTACCTCTAATGTACACAAAAGAAGGATTCCAGTTTCCTAAACAATTCAAGAATCTGCATTGTAAACACTTCATTTTTCTAGACTTCAAATAGGAAGTAGATAATATTACAACAAGTCAACAAAGAAAATAAATTAAAGAAATAACAGGAATTAGAATGTAAAGAGTTCATAAGCACTTAAAAGATTCAACTAGAAAGCTATTACAGAAATGACACAAGAAATATTCATACACAAACTTGTTTTGTCACTGCGGGAGTCACTATGATTGAGTTGGTTACACTACCCAGAAGACCCGACCAAAACTTACAAAATAGATGGACAGGATTTATTTCAAACATTTGCCCTGGGTTACACATTGGACCTTTTAAGAAGCCTACAGCTATCCTTCTTAATAGTTATTGAAGGGACACCAAGACTGATTGATTGCTCTCCAAGTGCTCTCTCTCTCTGTGAAACATTGGTTTTGTCTGCTTAGCAATATCATGAAAGGGCATTCTGTTGTTTGCTTGTTGATCTAGAATATACATCATAGTATAAGATAGTTCATTTTAATTTTAACAACTGTGAATGATGCAGAAAGAATAAGTTAACACTAAAGAACACTCATTTAAAGATTCAAAGACAGTTATATCACAGAATATCTCATCACCTTGGCAACACTATAAAGTAACACAGAAGAAGGAAAGATAACTACACGTACATAAATGCTTAAATGATTGATTTTTGAGTAAATAACAACCTTAAAAGAAAATAATTTATTAATACGACACCAATAGTGTAAAAACATTCAATACATATTTATTAAAGTTTCATTTACATCTAAACCCTAGGTGAAGGTCAAATTTTTTCCTCATTTCATTTCTTATGAAAAAGAGAACTAACATAATTGTAAAAAGTGTAAAAAAGCTATGAAATTACAAAGCACTGCTCAAGTATTTCCAGTGTGATGTATTGCTGTATCAAGATAACATGACAAGGTTTACACACATACGACACCATAATAAGCTTCATTGTCAACCAGATTTCAAAACCTCTCTTAGCCTGAACTTGTAAGGCAAGATCATGTATGGTACAGTACTTGCAAATTTCTTAGCGCTAAGAGAGTTTCAAAATCCAGGCCCAGATTATAATAGCTCAAGTAACACTTGCAACTTTGCAAGTACTTGATTCGAAGTGAGAAAAGAAAATGAGAATATCTAGCAACATTATCGGACCTCGATTTTTGCTATCCTTTTAAGTTTAAACAGGCTGTACAATTCTTCAAATCAATTGATTATGACTATTTATTTGTAATTCATTTCAAACATAGGATCATACAAATATTTGTGCTTCTTTTGCTGTTGGAATCTAATTCAACGCAATATACATGAATAAATAATGTTGAGTGTAACAAAATCTGAATAATGTTTAAATTTATGTAATATTGACAATAGGTTTTGGCATGATTTCATTGTAACACAGACCTATCCACACAACAGGTGCTCAGTAAGAATCACTCATTGACCTGCAAGTTTTCCATGTCCCTCGACACCTCCTCTAGAGCCTTCTTCTCTTCTGGACTCGCTTCAGTCTCAAACAGTTTGACTAACTTTAACCTTGCACTTTCTAGATTATCTAAAGATTTTGATCTTGTCAGGTTAGTTCCACCAGTAGGTTTGGTGGGGGACGAAGCATTTGATTTAGATTGGTGACTGTCACATCCATCTTCTTGAGTATAATCAACACTTTCTTGCATGGAATGATAAAGTCGACCAGGAACATTATAGGGCTTGCAGAACCTCCTAGCCCTAGCATGTTTGATTCTAGCTAATCTATTAAACCTTGCTTCAGTCTCCAAACTGTCATCTCCGTCACGATAACCAGAACTAAATCTGCGGGTACGATGATCCTGCCGCTCACCACTCTGTTGCCTCTGCATGCTCGCTCTTGTAATCACACTCAATGGGGAAACTCCTGTTGGGGAAGTTGACGAGAACCCAGTCACATAATTTGTGTCAATCTGTAGGATTTGGAATCCGTTTGCAGACAAATTTGGACTGCTGTGAGAAACATGAACTGAACCTTCACTTTTGGTTCGATTCCTCTCCCTGAGAAATTGGTGACGACTCTCCGTGACTGTACTGAGCATGCCCAGTTCGTTGAGGGCGGAGTCTATGTCCATCATGTTGCTAGGTGACGACTGACAACAGCAGTAGCAGCTGTTTTTCATCTCTCCTCTTGCCAGCAACCAAACTACACCAGGCAGTCCTGAAGCAAAATGACAGGAAAATGTCAATGATGAAAATATACAGCTAAAGCACCCTGGTTTCATATCTTATAACTACTTCATCAGTATCATCTTCATCAGTATCATCATCATCACTTTATCATCATCATTAAATACATCCAGATTCACATCTAATTTGACTATCACATTCAGGTATACATAGTAAATTAATGAGTTACCCTGGTATATCAAAAAGCCATAAAATGCATAAGAAGATTTTATTTAGTTTGATGCTAATTGTGCTAGTATACGTCTTAACTCTAATTAAGTGCTCAATTACCGGTAACACTGCTGTATACATTCATAATTGTCATGAAGACCTTGTGACATTAAAAAGTGGCAAAATAAAAAAGCATGATGTTCTGAATAACAACTACAATCCACCTGATAGATTCAACATACGTGTTGAAATAATATGTGTATTCACAATAAGGAAGTTGTTATTGAAATTTATAATACAGAAAGTTTGAGGTTTTATTCTTATAATATAATACATATAATGCCATCCGTATTATTTTTTGTGTTTCTCATCTCCTAGTGTGTACTTGTTTATGGTCATGTCGTGTCGCCAAATTGGAAAAAGGAATTCCTGGTCGAGATAATGTAGAACTTTTAATAGATGTGTCATAAAACAGTTTCTTTTAAACAGAGAAGTAATTTTGGATTTGGCGGTGGAGGATGAAAAAAAAAACGACAGTAGGGAGGGTAAATCAGGGTCGACGGGAGATGAGAAACAAACAAAATATACTGTCAGCCTCATAAGTTCTGACTGCATTTCACATGTTTCATAACCCCTTCACTTTTTTATGCTCGATCCAATCATGTTTCAAAGAATTTTTTATAACCCAAAGCTTAAGAATTTGAAGCCTAATCTATCTGTAGAAGTTTCCTGACAGATTTGCTTAGGGAGGATTGTTCTTAATCACTTTGATAATAATAACCAAAATATTACATATGTCATATGGATGAAAAGATAAACTGTTTAGGTATTATCTCCAATCTCTGTCTGACAATAAGAATTTTCTTTATTATTCAACATCATTGAATTTATCAGCACTACCTAGATTGGATCCCGGATCCCTTAGTTTGTAAATTGAGGAGGCTTAAAATCCCTCAAGGGCAAATCCTTTCAGAGGGCTCAGGGGCTACGGAGAAAATGGCTCCGATAAATAGGCTTCAGTAGACGTCCATGGAGAAGGAATAGTAATTTCTGACATTTTTTTACTGTTTAACTAGGGAGTCATTCACTTTACCGGATGTTAGTGATTTTAAGTACAATTGGTTTCCAACCCTTACGCTAGACAAACTAACACGAAAAGATCTTCAACAAGGACCAAAGGGTTTGCAAGATAGCGTCTGACGTCCATCCAAGGGTTATAAAGGATAGTACGGGATTGACAAAATGTATTAGCACATGGTAAAATGCATTCTATCCGTTATCTATTTCAGGGGTTTTGATTCTTATAGAGTTATAAATAATTTTTTGACATCTTGTCATCTAAATTCTTTCATTACATAGTAAATATCTAGAATTTGATATTAGAAAGTTAAATTTCTAACAACAAATACATTGACAAATCACAAAATACACTCTCCATTCAGGTAACTTTCCTAAAATCTAGATGAAAATCAGAATACGTGATATGCCAAGTTTTGTTCATAAAGCTCATGGCAAATCGGGATAGATGAGTCATGTCGCTTCCGCGACTTTTGCAGTGGTACTGGCGGTGACGATCTCTGCTATCAAAGAGCTCTATTTGGCGCCTTTCAGTGATGCCAAATGACACGTCAACAGATAATATAGAAACATAGTAGCAATGGCACTCCAGTAACAGTTACTGCCCATTCACTGCGTTAAAAAGGTAAACAAAATGAAGAACTGAACACACCCTTGGTGGTAAATGTACCTGTTTATGGCAGGCTGTTATCCATTACAATCAAAACCAAAACAAACGAGTTTGCATTTACCCACAATTCCCCGTCCACACGGTTGACACCATTTTCGTCATGCATTTTTAAACGAAAGAAAGACAATAAAATCATTCTTCGCATTTTCCATTATAAATTGCTATTAGTTTTTATCACTTTTATACATATTTGTTTATAGAACGTAAATGAATGTTTTGAACAAGTCCCCAATATATTCACAAATTTCTCTTGAAAATATGCATTTACGTAATACATCTCAGAGAATCCAAAGAATGTAACTTGTTAAGCGAGCTCTGTATATATGTCATGAACCTATGCCATGAACTGTTTGGTAATAAATTGACAATAATCTCTCCTGTTGATAATAACTTCATTTATTAATTTTGTCTTTCTCGCCAACATCTTCAGCGCTTTCAGACTTTATTCCGTTTCTTTTATGTAATGAAAGAATTTTCTATTTTTAAGCAACCCAATCACCGGAAGTAAATTTTCTGTCAACAAAAATAATCTTGACATGAGATATTTGGCTCTAACGAAGTACCATGCTTTATTCAGAAGCGCTCGCTTTTTGAATGACAATTGGCGAAATATAAACAGAATTGAGTTCTAAATTATCAGTGCTTCCGCGATAATGTAATCATTTCTTTTATGACCTGCCGGCAAGTTCATCATGGCGCGCTGGCGAGGGAATTTTGAAAGCATATCGAAGTTACTGATTACACAAATTACTGGATTTCAGGTAGACTTTTCATTTTTTTTGCAAGTGATTTAAATAAGATTACAATCAGGAACAATCACTGTCATGATTATTTATTTACTGGCCTGTCAATATCAAGTATGATGTTTTCATAAAGAGGTAAAATGCTGATCTAACCTCTGTTATGATAAGATCAATTCTCTGGTTTCTATCACTTTCTAAGGGTGAAACGGTTCACAACTAGTCAACTACTGTAGTTGAACCGCAGTATTTTGCTTTCGGTTTGGTACACGGTACATTAACTTGAATTTTCGATACATATACCGAATGCATACTTCATTCAAACAATCAAATAGGACCTTTTATTCTCTACAAACGATAGTGTGTGAATGACTTCGTGATTGCCTAATATTAACGAAAGTGTTTGAATGACTTGTTATCGCGAGATCTCGTTCAAAGGTAATCAAAATGGCGACGGACATTCTTGGTTTTGTACCGAACCGAGGGTTCTGTACCGCAATACGTACCGAACCGAACCTCAAGCGTACCGTTTCACCCCTATCACTTTCCAATCACTACAAAACATTGCATGAATGCAAATCTCCTTGCTTGACAGCTTACTTGCTGCCAGTATTGCAGTGTCTTGTTCTATGCCATGATTCATTTGCCTTTATACATCTCTGTTTTGTGTTACGAAAAACAGAAAGAACATGATAATTTGGATAAATTCTAAGTTTTCCTGCAGCATAAAGAAATGACTGAGGCTTTTAAAAGGATAACTTTTGAGTAAGCATTAATGTTTTCATAAGTAACTTTGATAACATCAAATCAGGCTTGACCTCGGGCTTCCCTCTTCTTAAAGTTCTACTTTAACTACTACCGGTAAGTCTTATGTTAGGTACTACACCTATACAGGAAGTACCTCAGTTTGTAAACGTCAGCTCCTCAACCAGATGGCCAGCCAATTGCCAGCCACTTCACACCAAAAGACATTAAAAGATATTGCTACCTTGCTTGGTACTCAGCATTATAAGGATACACAATGTAAATGTCAACATTTCATTTTCATAACAAAAGCTCTGAGATTTTTTGTTATTTGCCAATGAAATGTTGACAGTTGTCTGATTATCATAACTTTATCTTATCGACTTCCGGTTGCGCATGAGAGCAAGAAGGACGTGCATCAACTGAGCTCCCGCAAGCTCGCGGAAAATCCATGTTAATCCACATGAAGTAATGAAAACTATTTGTAATTTGCTTTAACAATGAAGAAAACATTACATTGATGCAACATTGAAAAGACTTTTGTGAAAATAAATCCTGCATTTGTCACAAAACTGTGGACTTCAAAACCACGTGAGTACAACTTAAATATGGGAAAAACGCGAAGTTCCTCCCCCACGTCTACATCGAATATAGAAGAAATTATACTTCAATCCGAAAAGAGATTATCGTCGCAAATTTCCGATGTAAAACTTGAGTTGGGAAATCTTAGAAAAGAAATAAAAGAAGACATTTCTAAGTTGACGGTGCGAGTAGACGACATTGATAGCGGTCTTTCTAGCCATGAAACTGAAATACATGAACTCAAACAACAGAACGCCGCGTTACAGCAAAATCTTAAGGAGCACATCTCTCAGTATGAGAACAGATTACTTCTCAGAGAGATTAGTGATAGAAAGGCCAATTTATTGTTCTACGGCATTTCCAAGGAGCCGAGGGAGAACACAGAGAGGGTTCTACGCAAATTCATGGAGGACGAGCTAAACCTAAGTTCTACACGCGTGGGTGAAATCTATTTTAAGAATATCCACCGTCTCCCTAAAAAGCCTTATGCCGAAGACCCCAAACCAAATGCTCCCCCTGCTATCATAGCGGCATTTTTGTGCATTCCGGATCGCGATGATGTGCTGGAGGCAGGTCGGGTGCTGCGCGGTACGGGTAAATCTGTTCAAACAGATCTGCCTCCCAAACTGAAGAAGCAACGTGCAATACTGTCCAGAAAAGCCCGCGAAATGTATGATCGAGATAACCTCCACACCCGTGTCCGTTTGGTTGGTGTGGAACATGTTGTGGAAACCCGTGACCCAAGGAGACCAGGCTCAGCTTGGTCACGCTATGACATCAACATTGACCACTACTTCAAATGACTCATTATATACATTCATTTCCTGGCGATATCAGTGAACAGAAGTTGACAATGACAGATAAGCAGAAATCCTTAGAAATCAGATTGCAGACAAAACTTTATATAGTTTTGTATCATTACATTTTTTGTCAGTTGTAATCTTTAAGTTTAAGCAGCTTTTGCTCGAGTGCGGAATAACTCTATTTTATGATGATTTATTGCGATCTACATTTACCATGTAATCACGGTCGCCTCTACCGGTATACGAGAATCATTCTTGATGTGAGATTATTCACAAGTCTATTTGATATTGTTTTCATGTTGGTTGTTGATGCCATTTGTTTACATTTACGCGATCGCCTAGTAGGCACAGCCTTCAGTTATTAGGTTTTTTTCAGTTATCTTCACGCGATCGCCTTGTAGGCACTAACATATGGTTTGTTATAGTGTGGATCGCTAAGTACGCATAGCCTCCAGTTTTTAAGTTTTTCAGTTAACTTTAAGTGATCGCCTTGTAGGCACTAACATATGGTTTTGTTACAGTGTGGATCGCTTAGTAGGCATAGCCTTCAGTTGTCACTTTTTTCAGTTATCTTCACACGATCGCCTTGTAGACAACAACATATTGTTAGTTATAGTGTGGATCGCCTAGTAAGCTCAAACGTCTGGTTTTTTTTAGCGCGGAGTCTATCTGTTATATCTTTACGAGATCGCCGTGTAAGCACAACTTCATAATGTTGGTTGTGGAGATTCTTTTCGTCTACATGTGATTAGCAAGTTGACACATATTTGCTAAACTATGTTTCTCCCGAGTCCCTTTACATAATGAAAGGATATTTTTGTTCGATTTTGTGTTCATGAATATTATGTTTATTCTTAACGTGTGAAATATCCTCGCTTAAAAGTTATTTGACATAAGCATATTAACTTAATCATCTTTATTAATTTTTTAATTATTTATTTTCTCTTTGTTTGTATATACGAAGCACTTCTGTTTCATTGATTTCAAGACTATAATGGTACTTAAGCTGCTTACTATATGAAAAGACTTAAATTACTTTACTTACCTTATCGACGTCACCATGGTTCCTTTGAAATTAATACACTTATATAATCCAAAATGTGCCTATTTTGATAAACAATTATCCACGCGGCTGTAAACCATCGCGTTACAACAACCGAGGATAAATGGTAATAGCACGTGCATCACGCGTATCCTAATGCTGTAGCCCCGAGACAAACTACCGTATTGTCTCAGGTATGTGTATCTGTAATTTATTTTTTAAGGTCCACAAATTATCTCAGAACGGTTGACTTCTTGCATATATACCACTATATTTATTTTCTTGATCTATTATTTTCCGCGAGTTACAGCGTAACTCAAAACTCACTTATATTTATGATTTTATATTTCATACCAGTTTCATTTTTTGGAAGTTTTATATTTGAAAAACAGGTTTTTACATACAGGGTCTTCTGGGTTGTGATTTTGATATGGGTACTAACAGCACAGAATACTGTATTTATTCCATATGGCTAATTTAAAAATATTAATACATAATTGTAGAGGCCTACAAAATAACTTAAAAAGGAAAACAGTTTTCAGATTTTTGAAAAGGAAAAGAGCAAATATATATTGTTTACAAGATGTGCACTTTACGTCAAAACAAATTCAAACAGTTAAACAACAGTGGGGCTATAACCACTGTTATGTTAGTCCATATACCAGCAATGCAAGAGGAACGGCAATTTTGTTTAACAACAATTTTGAGTTTGAGGTAAAAGATAAAAAATTTGATAAGGGTGGAAATTATGTTGCTCTTAAAATCAAGATAAAGGAAATAACCTATACAGTTATTACCATTTATGGCCCAAACAAAGATTCTCCAAATTTTTATGAACATATTGAAAAGCTTATCAAAGATTTCGATAGTGATGAAATCTGCCTATGCGGCGACTTTAATCTTGTTATCAACCCCAAAAAAGACACATATAATTACAAAACTGTTAACAACCCCAAAGCTAGAGAAACAGTTTTAGAAATGATGGATTATTTTGATCTCAAAGATGCATGGAGAGAAAATAATATTGATTCGACAAGGTATACTTGGCGACAACCTACTCCATTAAGACAAGCTCGGCTTGATTTCTTTCTCTTGTCACACAATTTATATTTATCTGTGGAGAAATGTGACATTATTCCAAGTATTGATTCCGATCACTCAGTTGTCGAGCTATCATTGAAATCGTACGAACTTCCACGCGGGAAAGGGTTTTGGAAATTCAATAATTCATTATTATATGACAAAAAATATGTTGATATGATCAAAGAAACTATAAAATCTACGCTTAAACAGTATGAAATTAATGAAAATGGAAATATTACATACTCAATAGATGATCAATTACTATTCGAAACTTTACTATTAATGATCAGGGGTAAGACAATTTACTACGCTTCAACCAAAAAGAAAATACAAAATAAACTAGAAGTGGACCTTGGAAATGAATTAAACGATTTAGAAATAGAACTAGATCAAGAAGAAAACAAAAATGATAAGGCTATTATTCTTGATAACGTCAATGACATCAAATTAAGGCTTGATGAAATCAATAACAACAAAATACAAGGAATGCTTACAAGATCAAGAGCGAAATGGATTGAAAAGGGGGAAAAGCCTACAAAATACTTTTTGAAACTAGAATCCAGAAATTTCCTTAACAAAGCTTTTACAGAAATTGAAAAAACAGATGGATCCAAACTTACCGATATTGAAAGTATCATAAACGAAACTAGAAACTACTATACAAAACTTTACCAATCAGAAGATGTGCTTCAAATTGATCTTAACGAAATTTGTAAAAGTTATGACATTCCTAAACTAAACGAAAATCAAAAGAGAAATTTGGAAGGAAAACTAACTTTAAACGAATTAACAAAAGCTCTCAGAGGAATGAAGAACGAAAAAAGCCCTGGTCCTGATGGCTTTACATCTGAATTTTATAAATTCTTTTGGAAAGATTTAGGTATATTTTTACTCAACTCATTAAATACTGGATATGAAAAAGGCACACTGTCAATTTCACAAAAGCAAGGCTTAATCACGTGTATTCCTAAAGGCAATAAACCAAAGAAATACCTAAAAAATTGGCGTCCTATCTCGCTTCTTAATTCTTCTTACAAAATTGGAGCCGCAGCAATTGCAAATAGAATAAAAAACATACTTCCATCTATAATCCATGATGATCAAAAAGGTTTTGTAAAAGATAGATATATAGGGGAGATAACCAGGCTAGTTTACGACATAATGGAACACACTGAATCTTTCCAAATTCCAGGATTACTCCTTTTAATCGATTTTGAAAAGGCCTTCGATTCTATTGATAGAAATTATCTTTGTAGTGTCCTTAAATTCTTTAATTTTGGTCAGAGCATTATTGACTGGATTACCACTTTCTATAACGACATCGAATCAAGAGTCTTGGTAAATGGATTTCCATCCTCACCCTTTAAAATCGAAAGAGGTTGTCGCCAAGGCGATCCGGTAGCGCCATATCTATTCATCCTCTCTGTTGAAATCTTAGGCATTCTCATTAGAAATAATGCTAACATAAAAGGGATAAACATTGGAAATATACAATATCTATTGTCTCAGTTTGCTGACGATACGTCACTTACACTAGATGGGTCAGAGAAATGTTTATATGCTGTCTTGAAAACTCTGCAATTCTTTGCACGTTTTTCTGGTTTAAAGGTTAATGTGGAGAAAACTACTATGGATTGGTTCCAAAAAACGATCTCGTCTCAAATTATGTAAAGATTGGAACTTTGATTGGTCACGATGTGATTTTAAACTCTTGGGAATACATTTTAGCATTGATATGGATAGCATTTGTCAAATAAATTACGATGAAAAGTTTCTACAAATAAAACATTTGATGAACATATGGTTAGCAAGAAATCTTACACCTTACGGAAGAAACACAGTTCTTAAATCCTTACTTCTGCCAAAGTTGAACCATCTATTCTCTGCCCTACCCCGCCCACCTGAAGCTGTTATTGAAAAATTCCAAAAAGAGTGTTTTAAATTTATTTGGAGAAACAAACCAGACAAAGTTAAAAGAGACATCGTTGTTCTTAGTCCGGAACACGGTGGCCTTAAAGTTCCAATTATCAAAGATATTATATCTTCACAAAAATTGAAATGGATCCAGAGATTACAATGTTGTTTGTCAAATTGGAAAGATTTACTCATGCATAGACTGCACAATCAAAGTCTTTTGTGGATATCAGATAAAACATATATTGAAAATAAAGTAATATCTTCAATTTCAAATCCATTTTGGATAGAAGTCTTTAAGGACTGGTCCAACACAGTGGGTAAATATAAACGACATGCTAAAAGTACGTATGATCTACTCTCGCAAAGTATATGGAATAACGATAGTATTAAGGTTGGAAATAAGAGCGTTTTATACAAAAAATGGGCAAAGAAGGGTATAATATTTGTAAATGATTTATTGGATGAAAATGGAAGATTTTACTCCAAGGAAGAATTGTGTACTGTATATTCTCTTGATATCAACTTTCTCCATTATGAGGGTATTAAACGTGCAGTTCTTTGTTATGCTAACTCAATTGATGTTACTTTATCCGATTGTAAGCTTCACAATCCCGTGTACCCTTTCATAATCAAATGTACAAATACTCTTTTGGGTCATCCGAAACTGTATGATATGTTACTTGAGTCACATTTTGTAAAACTCCCTTGCTATGATAAATGGGAACAAGTCACTGGTTCGCACTACACTGATTCAGATTGGGAATGTTTTAACACTATTGCCAACAAATGTACCCCTAGCACTGATCTAAAATGGCTTCAGTACCGAATCATCCACAGAATACTCCCAACAAAACATTTCCTTTACAAAATAAAATATGTTGATACCCCACAATGTACTTTCTGCAATGCAGCTGACGAAACTATTTATCATATGTTCTGGGAGTGTAGCAAGGTGAAAAATATATGGCAAGAGATTAAAATTTGGCTCAACACTGTTGATGTACAACTTAGTTTTACAGTTTCCCAGATATTATTTGGAGTGAAAGGGAAAAATAATTATGTTTTAAATGCTATTATTATGTTAGTTAAGAATATTATATACTATTGTAGTAAGAAAAGTTTTATCCCAAATATAATATATATCAAGAGGCAAATCACACAATATTACAATATTACAAAATACATATACATTAACCAAAACCAGGAAACATATTTCCTGAAATTGTGGTCTATCTTGCATGTTCTATTTAGATGAGTACCTGACTTCATCAACTTTTCTGTATGCACAATATACCCAAAAAATTATTTTGTTATAGAATTACTTGTATATTACCATGTATGCTAACCTGTATGTATGCCTGAAAAAAAGTGAAATAAAAAAAAAAAAAAAAAAAAAAAACTTTATCTTATTATTCATTATTTTGAGATGAATGGATGAATGTGAAAATTGCTCTGTAAATCTGAAATGTAAACTGGGCCTATGTGAGAGAAAAAAGGTGAAAGATGGTTTTAGAAATCCAACATTGAATAATAGTCAAATCCTATGTATTTCAGGATGGTGATGAAAACTTTCGTCTATGTCACCAGTTTGTATCTTCCAACTTCAAGTACCATAGATTTCTTGATGTTGACAGTCACAAGGTTACAAGAGCTCTAGATGGGTAAGATTGTTTACACTCTTCATGCATCAAATAATTTTATATTTTTCATTTATAAACATTTCAAACATTTTTTTATCAATACAGTTTTGTTACATTTGTTCACTATCTAAATGGCATTTATCTCTAACATTGTTGTTGTTAGACTGCGTATCAAGCTTGATGTTCATTCCGAAACTGTCAAAGCCAAGTCCTTGAATGATCTGAAAGAGGAGTTTCTCAACAGCCCTATCACGGATGACACCTCTGAGGTTAAGGTAAGTGTTCCTATCACGATACTTGCAAACGATTTCATGCCATGGAGGATAAGAAGATTTGAGGAGTGGTTGTTATCCTTTATCAAAAGAAACATTCCTGAAGTATTGTCTTTGATTTTTTTGACAGGTACACTTTGCTCTCTCATTGTCTTACTATCATTAGCTTACCTGCTGGAATCATTTAGTTGATCTGAGACATCAAGCCTCATATTGATTAGAGCAGCATGGGAATCTGTTAGACTGTATTTATAAGGATTTTTAGGTTTTACCCTTAAGTTGTAATTCAAACTCACACCTATATTTTAAATACATGGTTTCTTGTGACTGATTTGGATCTACTTGGTGACTGATATATTGCATGAATAAATATCTGTCACCTTTTCAAAGAATGCATTTTAAAAATATGCATAATTCCCAATACACAGAGATACCGGTAACCTGTTTTATGATTAAGTTAGATGTATAAATCCATGTGGTTTGTATTCCAGAGTGACGGCCACTATGCAGTGTTGTACCTTCTCTACCTGCTAGCTGATCATCCCACGGCCTCATCATACACACCTCTCACTGCACAGCAACAACAGGGTAGAACTCTTTTCTTTTTTCATTCAATCAGCTTTCTTTAAAGGGGCAGTAGCACGTTTTTAGGGGGAATATAAGGTGATGTCAGGAAAATGAAAATAAATGGTTCTAATCTTTAGACAATGTATAAAAACCAAATGGAGCAGTAATAAATCAAATATACAATGTAAAGTTAAGCCATGCGATTCCTTTTCTTACACAAAATGAATTAAAGGTGTTCACACAAAAATGCCTGCCAATGGAATTTATGTGAATCCTCATACTTTGTTCTCTGACTACGGATGATTGGTTTGTGTTATGAGATTTATGATACTATCAAAGTAATACATTTAGCATTAACTAATAGTTATCAGTGAAAAATTGAAAATATAAAATTGTCAAAAAACGTGCTACTGCCCCTTTAAGACTAGATGGAGAAATAGGATGCCAGTTAACACTCCATGATACAAGTTTGCTAAACAAAGAGGTTGTTAAAGGGACAGTCCTATCAGAGTATTTATTGTGGGAATGAAATTCAAGAGGATGCAGTGATTAATTCTATTCTTTGTCAAATTGTAAAAAACTAGACCAGGTAAAATGTTACCCTCACTAACATACATTTATATGACAATACGTGTGAAACAATCATGTAATCATAATATATAAGTTTAAACAGAGAAGTACTCTTGAATTTTGTTTCCTTAAAAATATCTCAATAGATCTGCCCCTTTAATTTGATTAATGAATTTCCAATTCTTTTGATGATATGATAAGATAAAAGTTTAATGACCTTTTAAAAATTATCAATATTAATGATGTATCAACATGCTTCCAACGGGCTGTTATCATTTGTCAAAGAGTTAGATCCTTATATATATGGGAATGAAAAAAATTTAAAAAATGACAAAAGATAATTTATGTACTTTCCAGAAGAGGAGGATGAGTTTGACTGGAGCGGTTACCTGTTGGACGGAGAGGACGTCTTCAGAGGATCTTATGCAGAGTCTCCGGTAAGTAACATTAGTACCACAGCTGCATTATGTTCAAGAAGTAAAATATTCTATATTCATGGCATGATTTTTTGCAAAACATGATGATTAAGGCCAGGGGCGAAAATAGTTATATCACAGTACTAGCTATTTGGTCCAGTGGATTTCTAACATTAATAGCCAAAATGCAATTCCAGCTGGCCCAGAACATTGACATGATCATGTTATCCTTAAATTATGGCTCTAGTCCTTTCACTTCCAGTCCGTTGGATACTGGACAAGTTCTAATTTCTAACATCAAAAGCTACTCTATTTTATTCAATGATGTTGGATGTAAGTTGATTAAGTTTCAATCAATAAGTTATCAGGGTAATGTATTCGTGTCATGGATACATATAATGAGATGTTACAGGATTATTACTCTGTTCTGATTAATTGCTTGTTCCTGTCTTAACTATTACCATCTTTTATGTGAAACGGGACTCATCTTTTTTTGATAAAATAAGGGGTACTGAAACGTTGTTTTGACAATGACTTGACAGATCCTTTCTGAAGACGAGTTGTCTGACTCCGACTCTGATGAGCCGGAAAGACGTTCAAGGGTGGAGGGAGACGATAGCTTATTGGCTGGTCCAACAGTCACCATGGCAACACAAGACATGTCCACACTGCTAGCACATGATGACACTGTTGGTGAAGAGACTGGTTCTGATTGGTTGAAGAAAAACCTGGTTGTCCAATACTGGCAGGGTGATAGTCGTGAGAGGGATGTGATTGGTGAACACCACTGCTCTAACCTTTCTCGTGATTGGTGAGTTTGTTATTCTGGTGATAAATTTAAAGTGAATAGCATTCAAACATTTAAAAAGAAACTAGCTTTGGTAAATTTATAATCATCTTTTAAGAGACTCAATCTGTGTGTCTGCTGTTTATCCAGGGAGTCGTACCAGTCGAGAATCAACCCACTCTACGCTGAGACGAGAACAACGTTCCTCACAGAGACCCAGGTCATCAGGGAGGTGCTCTGGTCAGTGGTGTTCCTTTTTTATTCTATTTGATAATTAGAAATTCATTTTGAAAGTTTTTCGGTAAAATTCCAAAAGTCTTTCAATGGTATTTAAAGGTACATACATTTATAGCTGATAGATTTTGGATAAAAAGTAACCTTTACAGAACTTGTGTTAATTCAAATAAATATTTTTGCTTTAAGGTTATTTAGGAATCATCTATGTAAGTTCCTTTTCTTTTTTAAAACTCTGCTTATAACATTACTATCTACTTGAATGCTTAATGTTTGTGTGTGTATTTCAGGCTGATGTCTGGTGTGAGAGATCTCTTCCTATTCAAACATGTTGGTTCAAGGTTTATTCTGCAAACAAACGTCAGAGTATCACATCTTACAATCGTAAGTTATAATCAGCTCAGGGTGAACCAGTTCATCAACCATATCCTGCATTCACAAGGCAAGGGCATCATAATCACATAGCCTTGGTGCAAAATTCAGGAATGGAAATTGAGGTTATTGTTCCAAAGATCTATTTGTAAAAGGAGCCAGAGAATTTACGTTTCAGTATTAAATCATTGTGCATGTATGAATTGTTTTGTGCATTTACATTTCAAAGTTCCTGTTGCAACTATAGAGTCTACAACAATGGAGGCCAACTTATCTTAATGTTAATAAATATTAAATCTTTAACTGTTTTTAACATTTTCAAACTTCAATTTTACAAACATACAGGATAAAATATCTCAGCTAGGGTTATCTATATCAAATGTATGACTCTATATATATGCGTTGATATTTCAAAGCTTCATGTCACAACAGAAGTGTCTACAAAATCTGTTGCTCATATTCTGTAAGAACGGGGGTTGACTTATCTTAGTTTAACTATTCCATGTATGATTTTGTACAGTTATATCAGAAGTTTGTTTAATCATTTTCCTTTTACACCTATTGTTACAACAGGAGAGTTTAGAGAGTCTACTGCTCCCGTTCTGCAAGCACGGAGGCCATGTGGAGGTGCTCAAGTCCTTTGTGGAGGACATCGTGGCTCAGAGTTGTCTAGGGAGCGGCCTCGGGGCCGTGTCCATGACCTACCAGGCCTTCTCCAAGACGATCTCTCAGTTCCTACAGGACCTGCAGAAACACCTGTCGGCACTGGAGAAGAGGGTCATAAACCAGGGTCAGTGAGACCATGTTGTATCTAATGTCACCTCAAGATTCATAATCACAGTGTTAAAAGTGTACAAGTAAGTTTACACATTTTTGTATATTTCGCAAACAATTTTCTGTTTTCCCTCAAAGATGATAAATATCACCCTTGCAGTGCTTGAGTCAAAACTCCAGAATAACTTACCATTACCATTATAAAAAAAATTTTTTTTTACTCAACTCCTCAGAACTCAATTTCTGTTGTATTCTATAGAGGAGACAATCACGCTGGCAGTGCTAGAGTCGGAGCTGCAGAGCTGGATGTTGAGGATAGACCTGGTGTACTCCCTGTACATCTCGGGTGTAGCGGCGGGGGCCAGTCTCCCCACCAACAGTCTCAAGGCCTCCCATCTCCTCAGTGTCCTCTACAACACCGTGCTGGAACACGACTCCCTCGGGGACTTCACGCCAGATGTTGTGCGTTAACTGCCTTACTTGTATTTCTACATGTGTATGGATAGTTCTTGTTGCAATGATTTCAACCTTTGAGCCATGACTTGAACTTAGCCTGTGCAACATAGACAACTGATAACCTTACATTGCTTTGTTTTGTCTTATGTTTCTCTTCCAGTTGTTGCTGTCAATCTGTCACCTTTCGACTATATCTCTAGTATCTTAACATTAGTTTGTGTTACCGCTTTGATTTTGTATAATATTCAAATTAATTTCGTAATAAAACCTAAGTGGTTCACTTGATGTCGTCAGTTTATCCTAGTGATTGTGACTGGTTTTACGTAATAAGTTTATTGGTTCATGTAGATGTCACTGCTACTGCCGATGTGGATTGAGACGTCCCAGCCATATCTGCAGATCATCGGGGACTGGATCAACAATGGGCAGCTTATGGACCCCATGAATGAGTTTGTGGTGCAGAGGTAATGTAGATATAGTTACCATGTCTTTAAGAAGATTTCCCAATTTTCAAGTGAAAATCAAAATTTCAAGAAATATCAAAAATTGCTCATCTGGCGTGAAAGGCTCTTTAGCTAATGAGGATTATTATTCATTTGCTGATCCTCCAGCCTCTATAAGGGCCAAAGAAGCCTTGCCTAGAAATCTTCATCCTCTCCTCTAGTAGAAGAAGCCCTTAACATTTACCAAGATGCCATAGCATAAATAGTTTGTATTTTTGGATTTGCTGATCCTTTGACTGTCATGTGGTCAGCTGACAATTTCTGTAATAAATTAAAGAAAGCCTGATGAGCTACAGAATCAATTTTTTTTTTTTTAGCACATTTCTTGACTTCTTTTTAGGAATGAGAATGTGAAGTCCAAAGATGAGAACTTTTGGGAGAAGTCCTTTGTGCTGCACATGCCAAAGACCTCAGCCAATTCAAGTATCTTGAGCACTACGATTGCACAGTTCCCAGAACATGAGCAGGTTGCTGTGGCAACAGCCTGGGCGCCAAAGTTCCTGCAGCCAGTGATCAAGGACATCGTGTTGACGGGGAAATCGATGGAGGTTCTGGAACAACTGGGTCAGCTTTCTCAGGTCATCGGAACTACTCATGGTGAGACAGAAAGACTTTATTAACCCTTTCACTCCTTAGAAACCAGTAACACATTCATTTGTTATCCTTATTTCTGGTTTACAGGTATGATAGGGTGCAGTGCTGCTGTGCTACCGCCTAGATTGTCAAGCCTCACTAAAATTTAGTTAGCCCAAGTCAATCTAATCATTGGTACCTACATTTATCATCCAAAACTGGGTTCAACAGGAGATATCTTTAAATGAGATCAAGGGATATCGACAAGGATGTGACAGTAGATTTTGAAGAATGCCCTGTTGGCGTTATCTAAAACGTCACAATACTTTTGCATCATCAAGTAGTTGAATCACAATGCCAAGACATCAAAAAAAAATGACAATGGTAAGACATCACAGCATTGAAAGCAACATGTCAGTTCTGTTTTGATGTGTACAGGTTGATAAAAGTATTAAATCTTATTGCTGAGAGAGCTTCATTAATTTGAGTCAAGTATGATCTTATTCATATATATATATGTTGGTGAGATAATTTTGTACTTGTATAACATAAACAAGTTCTCTTTTGTAGAAAATGAGAATTTTTTAAATGCAAATTGTAAGGTGTTAATGCTGTAATGGAAACTCACTTATTTCAATGATATAGACTTTAAAAAATGAAGATGAGATAAAAACATATTCAATATGTTTCCTAAACCCAAATCACACTCTATCAATGTTAGGACTATGTTTGAAGGTAGCTGGTACGTATTGTTGATATGACTATGTTACAGGACACGCACAGTCTCTTTATGGAACATTTCTCCGCTCATTGGAGGAGATGCTGGGCTCTAAATCTCCCTCCACTACTGAAGAGTTGGTAAGGGAGACAACTGTGTCGGTGTTCACGGGTCAGATAGAAAAGCAAATGGATGTGAAAGGAGTATATGACCCTCTGCTCAGAATCAACTTTGAGGCTGTCTTCACCGAGATTAAACTGACTCGCAGTGAGTCAGAGAGTGATAAGGAGTTGAGGTAATCAAAGGGAATTAGAGTAAACAATGTGTATCATACAGCTGACCGTATATATACTCCCTATTGTGAGTTCTGAATTGATATTAATTTTATGAAAAGATATCGAAAATACAATCTCACACTGGTATATCTTCAATTGTACACAATGAGCATTTATAATTTCCCAATGATTCTCTGTTAGGATGCATTCTAAACATTGTATGGGTAAAGGTAATCATTATATAACAAAAACAATGCAGATGATACATATCCTCTCCTTAATATAAATAGTAAGATGAATGGTCATTTCAGAAACCTTTTTCATGACATGAACCTCACTTTTATGGCTAATTTCTCTAATCTGACAGATTTTATAGCCAATTGCCCAAACTTACACAACATTTGCAACAACTTTTCGAGGATCATATATTTGGGTAAATGGTATATTGTTCTATCAGACTGTTGCGTGAGCTGAAGTCTGATGACCTGGAACCTGTGCAACTCCTCCTCCCTAAGTGTCTGTACCCCCACGTGCGTCGCCGCTACGAGACAGTGTGCCTAGAGCTGGTCCGTATCCTCAATGACAAGTACAAACTCATGGACTACCTTACTGCTATGAGGGTATGTGCATTTGGTTCATTAAACAGTGATTATAATATGCTAAATGATAATGAGCCATGATAAATACTGTCGGATAGTAACTATATTTATGTCAATATTTTCCTTGACACTTTCCTTGATCTAGCAGATTGACATGACAAATGTTAAGAATTGTGTTCTATCCATTATATTATATTTATGATTTTTATCATTCTTGTTTTGTTGACAGAAATTCTTCTTAATGGAAGCTGGAGACACAATGTTTGATTTCTACACTGAAATATTTGATAGGGTAAGTCAAATATCTTATGTTATTTAGTCATATAGCATGATGTTTTGAGAAAACACAACCAATAACAAATTGAAAACTGGTTATAAATAGGCCAAAAACAAGAAAACTGGTTAAAAATAGTCCTTCCCAGACCATTTAACAAACAAACGATGAAAGGTTTATTATAGCCAGTAACCGAAAGTCTCTTCTCTACTCCCAGATGAAGAACATGGAGACATGGCGGGACGTGTCACTGCTGAACCTGATCCTACACGAGGTCCTGTACACGCACTACCCGGAGGAGGCCAACAGGTGATTGGGATTTCTGGGATGGCGAAGGTTAAGGGGATGTGGGATTGAGTGTTTTGTTTTGTTTCTAGACCATGAATATTCACTACCCGGAGGAGGCCAACAGGGGAGATCACTCTCAAAGCCTTTCATCACTTCAATAATTATTGTCACCTCTAAATTAAATATTTGAATGGACTTGAAATCATGGTTATATAGGCATTTGTTTTACCTTCCATCCATATTTTAAATTTGGAATACCATCATATGTAGGCTGAAGAAGTTAGTTTTATATCAAGCATGTCTGAATTTCACTGACACTGCATAATTTCCATGGTCCTTAGGTTATTGACAAGGCTAGTTTAAGAGATAGTAAAGAATCTGATGAAACATTGATTACAGTCTTCAATACGGAAACCATTCAAGCATGATGACCTAAAGCTTTACAGCCTATAGGTCTCTTTTGTGTTGACACTATGTTATCTGTACATTTTGACCCAAGTTGGTGTGTAAGCCCGATTCCTATGTAGATGCCTGTATGTTGCAGACTGACAGTAGAGCTGGTTGCCCAGAAAGAAAAGTTCCCTATCAGTGTGACCGACTGCATCAAGCTCGCCTACCATGTGAGACATCTTACATACACTTCTAGTTAAACCTGTAGCTTGACTTGATGATCAAATGAGGTCATATTTCTTCCTCAATCTCAAACTTGAGAATGATTTTGTTCTGGAAAGGATTCTTGGTTCTTGTTTGTGTATTCTTTTGTAAATTTGCATCCAAGTACATCAGTGCATATGTTGCCGAGTTGAGCTCTAACACATGATTTTAAAGGTCCAAAAACCTTGTATCTCTATATTTAGACAGTCAATGATATGGTGCACATTCTGCCGTCGCTGGATGAGAATTGATAACAGTGATGTTCAAGCAGTCTAACAGAAGTGCTGTTATAAATATATTTGGGCCATGCTACCACTGCTGCTGCTAAGCTCATAAGTCGTGTTCAATAAGAAGTCTATAAGAGGCATTACTAGATTACAGTGTTTGAAATAGTTTGGTTGAAAAATAATGTTGAGTAACTAGCCATCGACATACAAGGCATTTGGCCCAGTGGATATCAGGGTATTTGTTGTTGCTCTACACAGACACATATATGCTGATGTAGCAGGATTGTAAATTTGAAAGTTCATATAGGATATAAATTAGCATAATAATTCCCTTTAACCACATCGCCATTAGTTTAATATTCAGATATGATAAATTGTACTTCATGGAATCAGTGAATTTCCACAAGCACAAGGGTTAGGCACATAGCTTACAAAGTAATGTTTCAGTTGCTTTTTGGGGCATGTAAGTATTGAAGCACCCTTAGATATTTTGTTCAAGGCATTAGACATGACAACCTGAACCAGCATTTTAATGATCATCCCTGAACACAGTGAATTATTCTGGGGCTCACCAGCCAAAGCATGCACACCACTGTAAGCAGAGGGTGTAAGAACTTGCACCTCAGGAAATACAAGGTCTACAAGGTTGTTGTTTTTCTAACCCTGTGCAGGTGCCGTGGCCGGTGAACCTGGTGGTGAGTGCGCGGTGCCAGGACGTCTACAACCAGATCTTCTCCTTC
Organism: Steromphala cineraria; assembly: GCA_916613615.1. Lineage (NCBI taxonomy): Eukaryota > Metazoa > Mollusca > Gastropoda > Trochida > Trochidae > Steromphala > Steromphala cineraria. Next base: position 10,602,261 of record OU744720.1, on the reverse strand, counting down.
CTCCTGCAGGTCAAGCGGGCCAAGTACTGTCTCGAACAGATCAGGTTCTATGGTACAGTGCAGCATTTGTTATTGTTAGACTGGTTGAGGGTTGAAGTGTTTTAGAGATTTGTCGTCCTGCTGGTCAAAAGGGCCAAGAACTGTCTCGAACAGATCAGGTTCTACGGTACAGTGCAGCATTTTTTAATAGGAATTTGATAACAAATGTAGACTGGTTGAGATTTCAGGTGTTTTGGAGATTTTTCATCCTGCAGTTCATAAGGGTCAAGTTCTGTCTTGAGCAGATCAGTTTCTAGGGTGAACAATCATCAGATTGTATTAAGATCAAATGCAATATATGTTATGAAATCTTTGACCATGTAGAAACAAAGATGTTTTAGATATTTTGTACTAGTTTGTTAAAATCAACTGGTACTTAGTTGAAAAATACCATAACACTGCCATTGATGCAAATTGCAGCCCCGTTAATAAGCAAAATTCATTTGTTAAAATGTACATCCTGTCATCATTAATCAAATGATGTTAGTGTCAAGAAAATATAACAATAGAGCACATGCTAAAAGGGGCAGTAGCACGTTTTTTGATAATTTTATATTTAAAAAATTGCACTTATAATGGTAAGTAAATGCCTAATGTATTATATTGACAGTGTCAACAATCACATTACACAAGCCAATCAACCATAATCAGAGGACAAAGTATGAGGATTTACATAAAATCCATTGGCGGCCATTTTTGTGTGAACACCTTTAATTCAATTTTGTAAGAAAAAGGAATCGCATGGCTGAACCTTACGTTATATATTTGAATTATTACTGCTCCATTTAGTTTAAATACATTGTCTTTCATTTGGAACCATTTATTTTCATTTTCCTGACATCACCTTATATTCCCCTAAAAACGTGCTACTGTCCCTTTAACAGTTACTCAAATACTTTATGGAATGGTTCACTGTACATGCTTGAATTTATGATGTGGGTGCAGAAAGGAGAGGCAGAAACTTACATGTTCGTTTATACTATAAAGATAAGAGATGATGTAGATGTTGATCTGTGCTGCAGACCTAGAGAAGGAGGATATCCTGAAGTCGATGCACATGTCCCAGTACGAGACTGAAGACTTGACACGAGACTCTCGCATCCACCGCATGCAGGTCCTCCGCTTCCGTCTCCTCTACTTCGTCAACAGTCTACACAACCACCTCATGACACGGGTAATCATTGCTTTAACCAAATATCAATTCTGTCTTATCAAGGGGCGAGAAAGTGGTACCAGAGAAATGACAGTTTGTATTTGCAGACACAACCACTTCATATGCAAGTTAACTAACTGGATAATGAAATATCATATTATTAATACATTATATTGTAATATTATCTTTGAAATGTTATTGCATATTATGTTCTCTCTATAGAAATCTAAGCTTAGATGATACATATCATCTTGAAACCTCCTTTGTTTTACTCCTACAAGTCAACCAATCAAATCAAGTTTTCGTAAATGTCATGGTAGAATGCTGATTTTACCAAAGAAATAACTAGTGGCAGTTAGTTATTATTTTCTATCTCTCACAGGTCTTAATCCATCTCTTGTCTCTATCTCCCCCAAAATCCTCATCTATCTCTTGTCTCTATCCCTCACAGATCCAAATTTATCCCTTGCCTTTATATATATATCTTGTCTCCATAACTCCCCAGATACTTCACAGCACAGGTCTGGAGTTCCAGCTGGACATAGAGCAGAGTGTAGACCTCGACCAGATCATCGCCTCCCACAACAACTATGTGAGCAAGATCCATGAGCGATGTCTGCTCCACCACAAGGTGTCCTTCCTGCGTGAGGCCGTCCTCAAGGTCCTCAACCTCAGCCTCAGCTTCCACCACATCTGGGACCAGGGGGTTGACCAGATCAGGTACGTGTCCTGAGATCAAACGTCATAATCATTTTCAACCTTTTGTTCAGTCATAATCATTTTCAACCTTTTGTTCAGTCATAATTTTTGTGGTGATTTTTCCCACTGCTGTGTGATAGCATTTGATAACCCTGTCTGTCTGTCTGTCCGTCAAGCTATCTGTAATATCTCAATCTCAATGAAACCTGGTATGTGGATCAGGAAGTGTAGAGGTGACTTTTAGCATTTTGAACTCCTTTGGATTTTTTGGGGGGGGGGGGGGGGGGGGGGTGGGCATATACCATGGAAAAGTGACTTAGAATTCCATTGTTGGGAAAAACTCCAAATCGTATGATCTAGCTTTGTGAAACATGGTATTTGGATAAATCACCATGTTTAAATATCTTTTTGGACTATCTACTTCTTTGCAATTTCATTTTAATGAATTTATTGAATTTCTTATAATTGGGTCTATAACCTCCTGATGATTCTAATTTACATTTTCTGACTTCTTAATAATTTTCTTGTTTATGATTTTATGGAAACAAGTTTGATTTAGTTTGTACAGGCATGCAACCCATTCTTTTTATCTTCCCATTATTTAACATGTGATTTACCAATGTATTAAAGTGTTATATTTGTTGACCGTATTATGTGCATGCACTGTTCTGCAGCATGAAGATCATTGAAGACATGGAGCTGGAGTTCTCACGCTGTATTCAGTTCCTGGCCTCCTTCCTCAACAATGTCATTAAGCGGGGATCCTTCCCTCACTGTATGTACACTTTCAAACACTTTCATCTTAGTTTCTCTTTGTGTTTCTTGCATAGTAGGAGAAGACAGTACAACTTCCCTGACAAGATATAACTTGTTCCAGTCTCAATTGCTGGTCTTTTCAAGCCTTGCTGCTCAAAATCTTTGGTTTGAATGTACGACCTGATTGATGTTTGGTAGTAACCTGCAGAATTTCTGATTGAACTATTAAACTTCAGGTTCAGTAAGCTGATGAATTAGAATAGAAAAGGGGATAGTCCGATTAGGGTTAAGCCATTTTAGGAATGATATCGTATTTGATAATTGTCAGCCATGATGTTTGAACCTTTTATCATGAAGCACACTCAAGTTATTACTTTGTGCAAATATATTCAATGTTCAAATAATTTTACAAATGTTAAGACAGGATGAACATTTTAACTAGGCAAATTGCATGATTGTATGTTATTTTATTTTAGTGGAATCTCTTGCCTTCTCTCTCATCACGTCTCTGGAGCACAAGGGGAGATAACTCTGTGTATCACATCTCTGGAGCACAAGGGGAGATAACTCTGTGTATCACGTCTCTGGAGCACAAGGGGAGATAACTCTGTGTATCACATCTGTGGAGCACAAGGGGAGATAACTCTGTGTATCACATCTCTGGAGCACAAGGGGAGGTAACTCTTTGTATCACAATTCTGGAGCACAAGGGGAGATAACTCTGTCTATCAAGTCTCTGAAGCACAGAGGGAGATAACTCTGTGTACTGGACAAGGACCTTCAAGGCCATGGAGCCAGTTCAACATTCAAAGTTTAGACATGCAGTGTGCCAATGTCAATATTGAGAGTACTCACTGTCCCTCAACCAAGTCTTCAAATGATCAGTAGTGCAGGATTCCTCAGAAACATTTGTGTTTACCAACCATGGTATGCAGAAGCTGTACTTTTGTAATAATCATCTTAAGACTCATAAGCAAGTAACTTGCTTGCTACTTGACAATGGCTTTGACAAGCGGAAGAACTGAAGATTGGAGAACCTGTTTGTGGTACTGTCATAGATCAAATATAAAATTTTGGCGTCAGAAGTGGTACTTTGTTTGATGAAAAGGAAGAATACAGCTATTTGTTATTGACATGTTAATGCCGATGCTTGCAACAAAAAGTAACTACCGGTAAATATTAAAGAAAAGAAACTTGATTAACAGTTATTGCTCTTATTATGTTTCCGTAAATATGAAATGCTGTCTTGCTTTCAGGAATTTCTCCCAAATTGTTATCGAACACTCTAAGACTTGTTGCTCTTGTTAGTTAACGTTTTGTAAATAATGTGCATTATGGAGATTATATTGAAATATTGTTGTTAACAAAGCATTTCAAACATATTTTTGTATATTTAGCAAGAAATCATGATCATGATCTGAAAATGATGATAAAACAAGGAAGAATTATGTTTATTTTTTTGTAGTGTTTGGATCTTCATTTGAAGGTTCTCGATTATTAGAAATGTGCATGTAGATGTTTACAATTGCATGTACCAAAGCCAAATAAGACTTCTTTGAAATATTCACTTCTTTGAGTGGCATTTTAGAAGTTGAAAGTCAAATAAGGACAATATTTATGGATGACAACTTCTTTATTCATAGAGTGCTCTATGAATAAAGAAGTTGTCATCCATAAATATTGTCCTTATTAAACATACACTGTCCCTTCATGTACAACTGGTCACACAGAAGCTTGTAGAAGGCTCAAAAGCATCCTCAAACCTTGGTCAGGAAAACCAAGGTGGTTATAGATGATTAGAAGCATTGTCAACATCAAGAAAAACAAACAACAAACTCAAAAATAACAGAAATGTAAACAATGGTATTTTATACAGTAGCTTGCCTTGTGTTATGTGATTACTATTCAAATCCTTTTATTTTATGGGAAAAAATAGATTTTTCGGTCAGCAATAGCAAAAATGAGACATCCAGATCACAACTGCCACAACACTGGTATTGCCACTGTGGATAAGAAATTCTCAAATGCTGTTACTAAGACACATGTCATCACGCACTTTTCTTTACAACCAACCCTACACAGAGGCATGTTTGTGAAATTGTGAAAAAAATGAATGTGGAAATGGAATGTGTGCATTTATATTTCTATATTATCAATGCTCTGCATAGATTTAATTTCAGAGGAACTCAAAATGTCTTGTTACTGAAGGAGTTGCTGTGAAAGATTGGCATTAAGCAAGCTGTTCCTCATACATGTATTAGAATTGTAAAGGAAACCAAATTGTCCAAAATAACCTCCTTCTGCTGATCTTGTTGATCATCATGTTCTCATCATCTAGGAAACAGGTAGAAGGTTCTGTGTCTCGTCCAGTCTAGTCCACATTGAGCTTCTTGAACATCCCGGGCATGGTTTCAGTTGCATCTTTAGATTTCTTCTGGGTCGCCTTCAGTGTCATATTTACATAACCATACTTCGTCTCTGCTTCAAACTCCTTCTGTTTACTGTATAAAGCCCTGTTGAACTCCTGTAAAGGTCATCAGAATAATAACTTGAACTTCTCCTGAAATACTAGTTGTCTGAGTAAGAGACTTAACTTTGATCCCTATAAAGGAGATATCAAATGGGCTAAATGCTGTGATCTACGGTATCTCTTGCAAATTTGCTTTAGGTCATATAACTCTTTATGCTCGTTTTGAAATCATGTGACACTTACATGCAAAGCAACAATGTCTTATACTTTATTTGATCATTTCAACCACAGAAATATTACCAGAAGTGCAACTTAAAGAATTGCGCTCAAATAATAAAAATATCTAATGAAGAGAATTATTCTCTGCAAAAAAGGCAGTCAGTCCTCACACAACTTTTCTAACCTTTCCATCCTCGTCAGGCAGATCACCACCGTAGCGTTTGGGCAGGTTACACTTGTCTACCACCTTGAGGAGTTCCTCGTACTTGTCTCCGTGGAAGTTGATCTGGGGAGAATTGTTAAATGTTATAGAATAGTACTATCAACAATACTGCTGCTGCTACCACTGATACTTTCCCTGCAACTGCTACACAACTATTATTGATACTTTTATGTTGTTTTTTTTACCATTTTGACTCCTTCTTCCATTGTACTTCTACTAAAACTAGTCAGACTAAAACAGATTGACCGTGTATTATGGAATAACATTGAAAAAATATTGAGTCGACCAAGATTTCAGTTCTATGAAGCTGATGTTTCCTTTTCCCAACAATGTAGTCATGTTTAGTCCTCTGAGTGTGTAAAGTTTTAATCGAGCGACTAAAATAACTACAAAACTCCCTAATTGATGGCGATGACAAGAGTGTTTTGATTATGTACTTTGGACAATTGACTCTAAAATGTAAAGCATTGTATAAAATTTATGTATATCCTATTAAGACATTTCAAGAGCTTTGTGTTGTAGGCTAAAGATTAACACACATGAAACACAAAAAGTTTATCATAAAAAAAATCAACCAGACTTTTTAACACCTCTTCTATGTAACCACAATTAAATTGTAATTGCAAATTTATTGAAGAGAATGACCAAAGCAAGAAATGAAGATGCCTCACCCTTGACTTGAGCTTCTCGTTGAGGAACGGTTTCAGTATTTCAAATGCGTAGTCAAAGAATTTGGATTCGTTGATGTAGTGTATTCCTTTTATCCTCAACGGGAATGCATCCTGAACAAGACAGATGATCATAATATAAAGCATTTGCATAGAAACAAACAGAACAGAAGTGGTAACAGTTGCCAATTTTACTTGGTCAATCACAAATATTGATATTTAAAGATGCAATATAATGTTGATGTTGACACAACTTTCTTTGGGATAAGATACTGAGGTTCTTTTCTAAATGGGCTAGTCCTATCTTGAATATGATATAACCTCAGTTATTAAATATATATATATAGCAATTCAATAAGGTTATGTACATTATTTCTAATCTAGACCTGCTAAAGAGGTTGTTAAAAAAAGACATTACTTTAGTCTCATCTGGAGACACAATGCAAAATTCCTTAAATGAAATGCCAGCTGGTAATGGGTGAAATATTGTCCAAATGTCGTCAAAGTTGCATGAAAGAGAGATACTGAGGTGTCACAAAACCAGGGCCATGTTTGAAATACTTAATTTAATGTGTCAAAGTTAGCAATGCCAATTTCCTTTTATGTGATGAAGTACAATAAAAGGCTTGGATATAACCAGGTACTGGATCTAGTATGTTGTTGAATGGTGAACATACCTGAGCCATATTTGCCATCTTCTTGGCCATGGATGGAGTCATCTGGACAGCGTGGGTCATACTGAAGTCCTTCAGGTCCACGATGTACCGCACCCCGTGGACTTGTACACCCTCGTCCTGGGAGGACACGCAATAAAGTGGAGATACATCTATAATGTGGACAATTCTCAGGGGCGGATACAGGTTTTCTGTTTTGGTGGAATGCTCCCTATGGGTACCACTTTTAAATGTATTACTGTGTAAAATTCATTATCATGTAAAATTAATTATTTTATCATAAAATAGATAATAATAATACAAATGTCCATGACATACTATGTTTTCACCCAATTATTAGTGTTTTCTTAACTAGGGTATACGTATAGTAAACATAATATGTCATGGGTATAATATTCTCTTCATTATTGAAAATAATCAAGAATAATACTTAGAAGCGCATTAGTATCATAGCACTTTTAATGTCATGACATCAGAATGGAAAAGTGAATTTATGTACCGGGTAATACTATATTGTATGAAATATATGAACCAAGATATGACTGTCCTGGTGGGTTATAAATTGTATTATTAACTTCCTCACCATCATCATGAAACTAGAGGACTAGGTGGTACAGAACACAAAGTTTACAAGTTGCCATTCTTGTGTAGTATGACATGAAAAAGCTCATCTTCCTACGCAGAGCCTAAAAGGCCAGTTTCCAAACTGTCATTTTATGCCTTGCTGCATAACCTTGAATTTTCTGTGCTTGCTCTCTACTCTGTAGGGGCACTATAGCAGCACAGAAAAGTAAAGTCTCTGCAGCAAGGCATAAAATGACAGTTTGGAAACTGGCCTTTTAGGCTCTGCGTAGGAAGATGGAAAAAGCTATCCTGGCCTTTCCCCTGTCGGATGTAGGGGATGTTATACCATGGAGGGGATGTTATACCATTTAACAATTGGGTGCACACATATTGAAGGAAATACTTGTATAAAAGGCAATGCATGTCAATCAAGTCTAAATAGTGAGAAGGATAATGTGTACTTAAGTGAAACATGATTTATGAGGCTTTTATCAAGTTGGCTTATGGCTTGGATATGCAGAAACTCATAGATTAAATATATATATATATATATCCTGAGTATCAAATAGCTACTTACATCAGATACATGCACGTTTGTGAGAAAGTTACTTTTGAAGATGTCTTCCATTGGATGTTTTGAAGGGTCCCAGTTTTCTGAAATGAAATGATAAATCTGTGTATATTTGTTAAAAGAGTGATAGAGAGAAAGAGTTATACAATTTAAGAAGACAATAGACAGCTCCATAAAATTCTTGATGGTCGAGGGACATAATGATAAGTATTATTTCTGATATTTTATTGGATGATTATGAGATTTTTTTTCCACTTGATTTAAATGTACTAAACCTTTTGACGTATAAGTTTCTCGTGTGAAAATAATTTAAAAAGCAGTCAAATGTCGAATTAAACATTTTGTACAACTTGTGATATAAGGGTGAATATCTGACATGAACATGGCTTGTCCGTCCGTGAGCACTCACCTATCCTAAAAATGACAACAAGTTCACCAGTCTTGCTCTTCCCGGGCAGTACACTGGTGATCTCTGCATCCAGCACATGCCTAATGTGGTGAGGGGTGCACGTGGCGAATATGTCTTCATTTTCTTTCTTCATCTCGTAGTAATTCTTTATCAGCTCATACGCCCGCTCTTGGTCCCACTTCCGGCCACGCAGGAACTTGATCAAGAAAGCGTCGTCTTCTCTGTGTTTCAAACCTGCGGATTTCAGTGATTTGACTATCAATAGGTGTTCTTGGGGAAGAATACTTCCAGATTTCTTTGATTGTTTGATATGCTTTAACGAAAGTAAGTGAACTTTGGACGAACAGGGAGCATTTCAAAATTCCAGTGCTAAATATAATTTTTGTTAAGTTATTGGTACATGTACTCCAAGGCCTCAATTAATGTCGCATGATGTCATGACAAAAGACTAAGATGACCATCTCTGAAGCCTGAGAAGTGGTATGTTATTCCGATTGAAGAAGGAATTAAAACTCGTAAAAACTAAAACCAAATGATCAAAACGGGTCAGAATCCCTCTTGATTGCTGCTCAATTAAGTTTTCAATTTCAGAAGTAATGTGGATATGATCAGAGTCAGATTCTACTCTACGCTATATCGGCTTATCTAATAACTTGTATATCAAATGTCGATAAAATAATTAATAAAAATCAAAGTAAGAAAGCGAGAGGGTCTCCTGCCTACCCTTGATGTTGCCGAGCCTCTCCCTAAGGGTCTGTATCTCTATCCTGCGGGTGCTGGGGTCCTCGCTCAGTTCTCTCCTCGCCTTGTCCAGGTCCGCCTCGGAGAGTGACGTCTTCAGGTGGGCCATCTCGGATCTATGTAGGGGAACAAAGGGAAGTTGTTAATCAAATATGTTATTACAACTATCAAAATCTAATAAAGAAGTACAGACGAAAGTTCAACAGATAACATATGTTGGGTAAAATAATGACACTAAAAACAGTGTATAAAATAGATCGGATACCTAGCCTGTCCTGAAAATTAATTGGTCAATTTCTTAGGGAAAATTGAGAATTTTTTGAAAAGTTACCAGTCCTGACCAAAAAGTAACCAGTCCTGGAAAAAAGTAGCCAGTTCAAGGACTGGCAGACGGGCTATATTTTAAACACTGCTAAAACAATAATAGGCCATTTCATGATTTGAAGCGTTCAAATTTCTTGCTGTACAGAAGGTAGGAGATTTTTTCAATGCGACCACCGAAGCGTGGGGTAGACATACGATAGCCTGCGTGAACTGTGTTGGTGTCTGTTTCTTTAAACTATAAATGGTATGGTCGGGCTATGACTGGGGCACTCATTGAAGACCATGATTTATTTGAATATTTAAACACACTTTCCATTCAACTTACACTCAACACAGGTAACTAAGATGTGATTGATGTTACAGATGTTCAGTAGTGCATGTCCAGGTGTGGTAGAATTTTACAAAATGTACTTTTGTGTTGAAAATTATCAGCGATGATGTTAAAAACCGATTTTCCTGCATCTTGCACAATGTTTTATACTGTAAATCACGTTTTGAATTCTCTGAAAATCCACCACCAAACATTTTATTTATGGTTACAAACCTTCTTCGATACCATTACAAACAGTTCACCTGTGAAATCTCCCTTTGTTAGAAAATGATACGTTATTCCTAACTTTGCTTTCAGAAATAAGATTTTAATAAATAGGAAAATCGATCAACCTTAAATATAATGGGTAATGAAATACGTCAACCGGTATAGTATGGATGTACAGCGTCTACATATATACCTGTCCCGTTTTGGGTCACTACATACGTGTCGTGGCAAATCCTCTTTTATACATCACCTTAAAAGTTGAGGCTCTTCGCTGAGAAAACTTCTAGAAACAATAACCCTCTCACAAAGACGTAAGATTTTATGTTAAAAAAGCTGAATATCAGTTCCACTGAATGTCATGGCCGAGTTCATGCTTCATGTATTCTGTACTGGGTTGATAGAGAGTGACTCAGATAGTTCAACGAGCAGAGCTCCAGTAGAGTTCATAGTCGGTAGAGAGAGGACAGGAGAAGTGGGTATCTCATCTACCCGACATATTACTAGGTTGTTAATGGAAAAAGTCAGTGACTATGTAGTTAGTATTGTCATCGACTTGTTTAGAAACAGGTTTCATGTACCATTATCTTCTAAACACGAATAGCTTTACACATGTTCTCCATGCAGCTGTAACGCTGTTATCAAATTAGAGCCTTTGGATGTTGTTAGAATTGATAGTCATTGATATTAGGTTTAAATGAGTGAGTTGAATTTCAAGCAGGGAAATAATAATTCGTTTACAATAAAAAAAGCAGTTGACAACTGCAATAAATAGCTATTTCAACAAAAGAAATATTCAAATGAATATTTGAAATGGATAATACATGAAAAATACTCTTATTTGCTTGACTTCCTGTTAACGTAATATTTGTACGTTCGTAAAAGCATTATTTTCAGTTTGATAAGAGCATGAACGCCTTGATGACCCGGCGTTACAGATACAAGGTTCAACGAGTACCCGAGTCCAAAATGACCTATACACTTATATTACTACCGATTCATTCCTTCGTAACTATGAAGCTAGTTATACTGAGATTCCGCTACATGAGATTAGGCAATGAGGAACGTCTTACCTGTGTTCACTAGGAGCCGCTGCTATCTACACTAAACTCGAATGACCAGGCTTCTTTAGCGATCTCTGACATAGGTTATGGACACAATCAGAGCATGAAGACGTTTCTTGTATAATGGATCAAGTTGCAGCAGCTATTTCTTTAAACGGGTATCATACAGACACTATACAATCCAAACCTTTCAGGTAAAAGTAGGCCTGAGTCACAATAAAACATTATTGGGTAACCTGGGTGGTTTGATAATGTGATAAGAATGTGATTTACATGAGGAAAGGCAAGGGGTAAGTCAGGCCGTATGTAGTTCAATTCATGGACGGGTCATAAGTGAAGCAAAGTAGATTAAACAGTGCTTTGACACAAGAAAAAAGATTTACACTTGAGAAGTAAGCTCACTTACCGTGTATGGATTAAACTACATCGGCGATGTTACAGTATAAGTGTACTTAGATACTTAAAAAACGATAAGACAGTTTACCGTCTCGATGACTACACTGAGTGAAGGTAAAGTATATACAATGTCTCCAGACATATATTGAAAGACTACGGTACAGCATACAACGTGTGTACACCCGTCTGTATAGACGACTTATAAATAGTTTACGTGCATAAAACACCAATGTCGCTAATGTTACAAACCGTCGCCTTATTGAATGCACCTGGTGTCCTAAAACTGTGTGCTGAACTACTTTAACAACCTCGTTTATATACAATTTAAAGCAAATGTAATACGTTGGAGAAATTCTCAGGACGACTTGCATAAGCCATTGCAAAAATCATCTTGTATGATAATACGGACACGACTCCACGACCAGTGAAATGTCCAATGACTTTACTTTATGGGTGAACTGACACAAGAATTGATTACAACTTCAGTCTCTGTCAAATTGAAATCGAAACAAATTTACAAGCTTTGAAACTATGACCATTTACAGAAACGCAAACAAATCGACATTATTAACGGATATGATGACAACTGCTGGTAATTAATTTTTACATATTTATCATATTAATTAATGAGGCTCACATGTAACACTCAATCTCATTTTAGGGTAAAAAATGTCATCATTTTACAGTGATTAAGGATGAATGTATAAAAACTCAGCTGGATTAACTAATATCTTAATTCAAAGCTCAAATGTTCAAAGATGCAAATGTGAAGTTCATTGGCCAAAACTCTTACCTTGTTTGGGCTTATTTTGGACGTTAGCCCTCTCACGTCAATATTGATTAATATAGTTATATCAGTAAGATTGACCAGTCGACCGTTTAAAGGGACGCATGCTATAATAAATAACTCAACTTTCTAAACCCACTAATCATGTGAAAATTGAATCATATTGAGAAAATCTGGGTCATGATTATATATGCAATTCGTAGGTGCAAAAGTACCTTTAATTTTCTCACAACCATATGCAGGGTATAAAAGTATTCAGATCATATTGAGACGTGTTTCTATGCATGTGGATGTAGGTGTCACTTCTCTTTAGATTTCATCAAGGTTGGGTGAAGCTTTACAAATACCTCCCTCCAGGCGCATCCACTGACAGAGCATGTACACATACTTGGTACGGTCCCCAGGGTATTCAAAATGGTGTTCTCAAACAAACGATAATATTGAAATATATTTTTATCATTTCATCATACTGATATTTAATTCAACCGATGACTTAATGCAAGTGGGTCATACTATATATGTATGCCTGATAACCATCAACCTACTAGTATTTTCAAAACATAGACTAACATTTAGTCTCAGAAGCATTTTTTCAATATTGACAAGTATTGATATTTACAAATCATGTATTATAACAAATTGGAGCCAAGAAGATGCTTTCACTTCAGAGCTGAGCGATCTAGACTTGCTATACTTTTCTATACTGGGTTGGTCATCAATGAAATATTTTTGCTTTAGGGTCTGGATGACAGATAATTCATGACATAATGTTTTTTTTTTACGTATGGCATATATGTAGTAGTTGATTTTATATAAAACAGTTATTGGATACACCGTAAATGCAGCAAAACAGTTTTTTTAAACGAAAAGAAGAAACTTTTACAACAAACGTATTGTATACTTGACTAATCGTCGAGTGTTACTTTTATTAAATTTTGGTGGCTTAAATCATGAAAAAATATAATCCTTCAAGTAAATAAGAATATCAAGGACTCTCATGTAAATTTGACAAGGATGACAGGTCTCTTGTTACCTTATCACGATTGATCCACTGAAGTCAAGTGTAATTCTACACCAGGAACGAACAGGATCCAGAACAATACCAAATGATGGTTTGCAGCAAGAAGCCTTGTAATGTATCTGCCTTTTAACATCGTTCGAGTCTTTACAAGATATTTGTGTGAGATATAAGTTGTTTTAAATGTGTAAAATGAAACGTTCACATGCAAAAAATCCAACATGTTTATATATGTTTGTGTGAAATTATTACACTTTCGCCGTCAGCATTGGTAGGCGTTTTTCATGAACGTCTTTAAAAATCTGCTTTTCTTGTTAGGTGAATTTGTTTCGAACTCTACAACTATCATCACTGTCAATTATAGTTTATGATAATCAGGACACTATTTGGATATCGCTTAAATGCATAAGCCATATCAAGACAGCATTAATAATGTATGATATCAATAACATTATGTCAATGAAAAAAACCCAATCACACAAACAAACAAACTCCAAAAACATAAAGGCTTGGTGGTCGAGTGGGTAAATCGTCGATACAGTGAGTGCTGGCTGTTGTATCCAGACTCTGAGGTTGTATGTGCTAGTTTCAGAAAGGAATCGACCCGAACTATTCAGAGAATTTCATCAACCGAATAATGTGATCCCTATTATAACAATTCCACACTTGCATGATTAGGATATAAAAGAAAATGTCAAACACGTCTAATCTACCTACCTACCTTCTCCAGGCTGCTGGGACGGGTTGATGGAACGACAAGCTGTGAAGTGTAAAGTTACACGGATCAGATACCGGCAACTATTTCCTGAGTGAGACAGCTGAATGTCCTCAATAAAGAGAATATAGAAGCTAAGAATAAACCTGTCCGATCAGACAGATATTTCGACAGAAAACAGTGTGACAGTGACGTCTATCTAATTATCTACTGCATCTGTTGTGCTTAGTGTCACGACGAATCATTCGTATACTTATATTCAATTATTATTGAATGCTATTTAAGCATTTATTGAGAACCGCTTTTAAGGCTAGGTAATTGAGAGGCATAAAGAACCTTCATATTGATAGACTCAACTATCAAGGGTTATTAAACGGCTCTCTCGCAAAGGTCGTTGATCTATGAAGATTATTAAGCTGAAGATTTATTAACAGGTTTGTATGGTGATTTATAAAGTTTTGTCAAATATTTACTTCATTTATAAAAAAACCCGCAAAAACTAAGAACCTAAGTCTTGACGATATGATACAATGTTAAAATTGTAATTTAATCTGTTTATAGAATTGACGGAAAGCAGGATATTTTCGGTAGTAATGATATCAATATCCCCTGTTTCTTTAATGTAATCATGTGAACGGCATATATTGTTCGAATAAAAACCGACATTTTTATGAGAATATGCATATTTTACTACCAAATAACTATATCAAAATTGTTTGGAATGTGAACCATAGGATATTTTAGGACTTAAATAGCGACCAATCCAGTACAACAGGTAAGATAGCCTGGGGACTGGTGGTGTGAACAGGTGCTTCCCCTACGGACTGGAAAAATACATTAATGTGACCAGGATTATCAAAACTTACTTCTAAGACCCTGAAAGGAAAATTTCTCCAACGAATCTGAAATTAGATTTTTTCAAAAATACAAATGAAAGGTTACTCTCAGACAGGATTCATACATTTAGGTGATCAGGATTATCAAAACTTACTATTTAGACCCTGAAAGGACAATTTCTCTAACGAATCTAAAATTAGAATTTTTAAAATATAAATAAAAGCTGACTGTCATGCAAACCTTTCTTAATTGTAATTGACTTGCTAAAGCTTTCTTGAGGTTTACTCCCTATCGACTTGTTTTATCTTCGGGCCTTGGTGACAGGTCCAGGATTACCAACCAGGATTACCAACAAGCCACTGTCAAGTGTAAGTGGGCTACTAAGATCAGAGCGAGATATGTCCCCCTGAGCCGACAATGTATCTTATATCGTATAGAGGTCTCATGACAGCTGGACCATAGCGGGAGGGGATGTAGTCCCTCTTATCAGTTTACCCCCACTTTCATAAGAACGAGTATACTAACTAATGCTATGAGTAGACTCACTTTTATCGGGACATCAGAGGAACTGGAGCATGGCGGAGGGAAACTCCTCTACTTTATATACATGAGATTTGCTTGAGGCAGTGTTCAATTATGAATACATTTTCTATGTTTGTGATAATGTGTGAAAATAATGTTTTCATAAGAAGAGAATTGACGAATGACACTCTTTACTCTGTAAATAAGGTTAACCAATCACATTATTTTCTGTAATTTAGCTAGAAGTGGAATGACTGTTAAGAATGAGAGACGTCAACTTGAGATCATCCCGCTTGTAATGTTTTTTTTTTATATACTGACAGGTGAAACGTTATTAATATCAACATTTGATGACAAACGAATATTGTTTCACCCTCTCATATTTACATTAGACAACAGGATTAAACAATTCCAAAGGAAACACCGTAACAATGTAGGTCATTTATTTTATCAGAATAACCTGAATAAAATTTTTCAATGCATTAGTGTCGTTAATAAGCATGCAGGTATAATCTGTGACGTCCACGAAATTAATAATTTCAATAATATTATTAACCGTTATAGTAAATGTATTTACCTTAAAACGTCGTAATTATTAGTCCTATAGAACATTTGATATCTCTGTCCTCAGTCTGTTGCATAAATACAGAGTGCCATCTGCCACATATTTGCCACAAGCTTATTAAATTAAAACAGCTAAAATGAGAAACTAACCATAATGTTCATCGATCGATTCTTGTTGATAAACATATTAGCTATGAAAATATCACAACAGAGTTTGTTGAGTAAACATGAAATTTTTTTCAATTAATTAGCAATTCCTGCATTTTTTCCTGATGTTAGATGTCAAGTTACAGACAGGTCTATGTAAAACCTAATTTAAACAATATTGCTGCAGATTAATATTCAAAAGTAAAAACAATAACATCTATAACAACCATCACATCACAATGACTTTTTTATTTTGAAAAATGTTTTGCTCAACCAATAGTTTGCTTGTGTTTCATCCCCATACTCTGTAGATGTTTATGTTCTGTTATTTGGGTATTGTAAATAAACCAAACAACCAAAATAACACCAAATATGTGAGATTGGTCTCTTTCACAATGTTACATATAAATGCCTGTCAGTCGATGGTAATTTGCTCAATCAGTATTACGTTTCCGTGAGACTTCACAACCTGTGATATGGAACTAAACCAACTATGATTTGCTACCTTCAGGACATTATCGTATACGTGATTCAGAGGAACCTACCTAGCTGTTATAATGGTAACAGAGCCTAGAAGACGAAACGTTATCTTTAATCTTCCATGTGAAATATAATCAGAGATCCATTTCACAATCGCAGCTAACGTTATGGATTTCCCAGCCCTCAAGGTGAAATGAGGACAGCTGATCTTAACGTTACTTCAGCTATAACGTGGAAAGTGTAATGTTGATCGTAAGATCTGGTTTTGTACATAGAGGATACCAAACGACCTTCCATTTAATAGTATTTTTATTAAACGAGGTAATGATTGTGTGTATAACGAGCGAAATCGAGTTTGGTTCAAAATCATTCACGATAAAAATAGTATAGAAAATAAGTGAGTTTAGTATTATGTTTATTACTTGCCCTTTAAAACCAAGCAAGCCGGCGACAGTTTGCTTAAACGCAAATTTCCGCGACTCGGCAGCCATTGTGACGGCGCGCTTCCCCAACAACGTCCCAACCACACACCAATATGACGTCATACTCGTCATACACGTCATTGTGTTTTTACACTAGTTTAATATTGCCGTATAAATATTACACCGCGATATCTTACGCGAGCGAGTAATAACATTTATCGTTGATCGTTCAGCTGCCATCATACAAACATTCATATATCAAGTATCAGCAATATCCTCCTTTTTTTAAGAGAGTTTCCCCTTTCTTGACAACAAAGTTATAAATATGTGTCTAATTTATAGATAAGGATTTGGTACACCATATTTATAACAATTTTGATATCCCCCTATTTTGTTCAGACCTAGAATACAACCTGATATGTTCAATAGCATCATATTTAGTTTAGTTTTCTTTATAAGGAACCATGCTAAATTAAATTAAATATGTTGAGGTTTATTTTCAAATAAATATACAAATCTACAAAATTCAGTTTGATCAAAATCATTTGTCCAAATTCCTAAACAAACATGAAGATGATAAATTTCTATTATATCGTAGCGATTCTCAATAATCTTTTAAATGCCTAGCATTTTACAAACACACGAACACACCACTACCTCTCTCACTTCACGATTGTGTCATAAGGTCAAAGAGAAGTTTTCGAGACAAAATGTCGAGAAAAGGATGTCACATACGTCTTCTAGTTATGTACAAAATGATTTGCACGTTTGATGAAATGGTAGAAAACTGCAGAACGTTAACATCATTTGCATGATTGAATCAAGTGAAAGTTGTTTGTAATGCCAATTCATTATGAACCATAAACACTCTTTGCTTTATCTAACTAATTCCAGTTTCTGACACATCTGAAGATGAGGTCGTCCACAACAGAAGAAGAGTCCCATCCTTGATTATTTTACAGTGTTCAGTGTTCACTTTTCGCTAAACACACTGATCAAAGTTGTAATCTTTGCAGGTTTTCACTTCGAACTTTTATCACAACACATCTCATCGAGAGAACCACTACATTAATCCGTGTTTAGTTTCTTGAATGTTCCCGACAGGTTTTCCATGGCATCTTCCGTCTTCTTGGTGTGTTTTATTGTCATGTGGACAAATCCGTACTTGGCATCATCCTCGAAATGTTTCTGTTTACCAAGAAGACTCTCGTTGAAAGCCTGGAAAGTAATTTGAATAAATTCATTATTTTATATCACATTTTCTTCAAATGGAAAAAAGGAAAGGTCCTATCAACTGTTAACCCTCAGTAAAAATCAAACAGTAATTGTGAACATTAAATATTGTGTTTGGATTCAGAGCAATACAATTGAGGTATTTGACGATTATTAACGATACTGTTTGCATCAAAAACATTATTCAAATCAGGTTCCTATGAAGATTAGTATGACGTAGTACTTTGTATGTGAGAATAATAGGTTTCTCACCTTCGTATATGTCTCAGATAAACGCTCAAGATTCACATTATCACTTTTCTCAATTTAACGTAAAAGAATCAAGTTGTGATTCAAGTCTATGAAGAACTTTTCAACAAGTAGTAAGCGCCTTGAGCAACCACGAGTGGTTGGATAGGCGCGCTATATAAATATTCATATAAACAAAAAATTGTTCATTATAAAAACAATATTCTTGATGGTAACAACTTTATCGATGGTCTTTCATTAGGTAGGTAACGTGTTGAAGGAACAAGAACACTCCGAAACACCGTGTCTGTTATCATACTTTACCATTCAATTAACCATGTCTGTATCGTTCTTCTAGAATCTAGCTCTCTCAGGTTGTGATTCCTTACCAATGACCTGGACTATTGAGCAGGTATTCTACAACTGACAGTAGTGGAGAGTAAAGGCAATGGTCTCACCTTACAACAGAGCGCGGGTCCTGTGCCCTTGTACTCCTCGGGGAGTCTGTCCACCTTTATAAAGTCGTGGAGCTGTTCTACCTTGTGGCCATGGAATACAAGCTGTCACGAAGAGAAATTATCGTAAGATTAATCATAAAAATGAACTTTATCTATAAATACATTTGCTAATTTAAGTGTTTACACTTATGCCATAGTCTATATCTTCTTTGAGAGGCATTTAAGAAGCAGGTTTGATGAAGAAGATCAAGTTCTTATGGATAATCAACTTCTTTATTGCATGAAATGCGACGTTTCGGTGTAGATACTCCATAAGAACTTGTTCTTCTTCAATGCATTATACATGGATTTTTTAAGGATCTATATATGATTCAACGAAAGTTCCCATTCCCAATGAAAAGACAGCCAGGTCTTGGTTTCTGTGAAACGAGAATTTAAAAGTTTTATGAAATCTTACCCTGCTGGTAAGTTTCTCCTTCAGGAATGGTTTGATGACAGCAAAGAAGACGTCAAATATCCCGGGCTCATTTACATGATGGACGCCTTTAACTCGAACTGGAAACGTATCCTGTTTAGAATTGGAAAACGAATATTTGATGAATTCATATATACATAAATATGATATGTAAACAAGAGACACTTTCCACAAAAAACTTAAGACTCTGCTTTTCAGATTACATTTTGGCACTTCAGCAAATCTCTTCATCATGTCAGCTTTGTTATAACATGTCACTGCAAATTGTTTGTGTACCTACTTGTAAAGCGCTATAGTGCGCAGGTTTACCTGGATATTAGGCCCTATATAATCAATTGTCATTCATTCAGTCAAGGTATATATTACATTGGTCTAGACATCTTATGAATGTTTCTCAATCTAGATGGGAATGTTTCTCTATCTATTTCATTCGACCATTCATGGTCACAGTAAAATGAGGAAAGGAATTGAGAGACCTCAGAATTTCTGAGCCATGAACCGGTCTATAATTCGTATACAATATGAAATGTTGCTTAAATGGTAAAGACCTAACAACATTTGTGCAATGATACATATACGAGTACAATATGAAAGGTTGATTAAATAGTAAAGACCTAAGAACATTTGTGCAATGAACCGGTTTATGATACGTATACTATATGAAAGATTAATTGGATGATACAGACCTAAGAACATTTGTGCAATGAACCGGTTTATGATACGTATACTATATGAAAGATTGATTGGATGGTAAAGACCTCAGAACATTTGTGCAATGAACCGGTTTATGATACGTATACGAGTACAATATGAAAGGTTGATTAAATAGTAAAGACCTAAGAAAATTTGTGCAATGGACCGGTTTATGATACGTACACCATATGAAAGATTAATTGGATGATAAAGACCTAAGAACATTTGTGCAATGGACCGGTTTATGATTCGTACACCATATGAAAGATTAATTGGATGATAAAGACCTAAGAACATTTGTGCAATGGACCGGTGTATGCATTCTCTCCCAACAGAGGCAGATCAAGTCATGAAATATTGATACAGCCTCTGTTATATGACGTCGACTTTTTGGGATAGAATGGGAGATGCCTGATTGGAGGCAATCAAAGTTAGTTGTGCAATCAGCAGCGCTGTTTTTAAATCATCATTTTGGCTACAGAATCATGACAAAGGCATTGTGATTTGAACCAGCCTTTACATGCGAGAAGCGTTGTTTTTTATAAAGAATTTCAAATGGATTGTGGTGGAATTGTTTTCCCGCTAGGGAATACTGCCGGTACCCAAGGATTTCGGCGTAATAGAACAGAGGCTGTATCAACATTTCATGACTTGAATGCGGTTTATGATAAGGATACAATATGAGGGTTGGTATGTTACCTGGTAGAGACCTGAAAACTTTTGTGCCATGGAGGGGGTCATAGCTTTGATGTGACTCCAGGTGAAACCATCCAGGTCGTAGATCACCTGTACTCCGTTCACCTGGGCTTTCTCGGACTGCAAGAGGACAGGAGAGATTGGGTTAACTCTTCAACCATACAAGCCAACAATCAGGCTATAAAATGTATTTGTTACTGTTTTAGAATTGATGAAAAAGTTAATGGAGTTAATAGCAAATAAAAGACGCCCCTTAAAATTGGTTGAATCCTACTTGAGCCGGATTAGGATAGCTGCTAAGAAATGGTTGAATCCTACTTGTTGATATCTAAATTCACTTGGCAACGAATAATGTACGGGTGATTGGATTTTACATTGATACGTGATTTTCTATTCTTCCATTTAAAATAGATTTAAGCAATTTAGAAAGGGGATATTGAAATAAACCTGTTTGCAAAACTTAACATTATTAAACTGATATATTGAAAATATTTTTTATTGTGTATTGTATTTGCTGTACGAAATTTAATTACACAACGCATTAACAGTTTGTACATTTGTACGAATGTCTTTTGAATATTATTTGGTACTACTGAAAACACGTTGGTCATTAACAACATAATTATTGGCAGGTGGTAACAGCTTTGTTTCCATCACCCGACTAGTCCTTTCATTGTTTGACAGAAATAAAACTTTTACAAGATTATGCTACGAAAACGTTTTATGTCATAAAAATTGATCATGAAAAGATAACCAAACCTCTATAACTGCACTCATGAAGAGAAAGTTGCTTTTGAAGACGTCTTCTATGGGTAATCTCTCTGGATCCCACTTTGCTGAAAAACAGGTGAAACATATGTTTTATTAGAAATATGACATATTTTCTCAGCACTGTTCTCTGTAAGCATTCTGGGCAAAATAAACAATAGTTTTTGTTTATTTCAACAATCAAATTTTCATGTACAGAAAAAAAAAGTTTATTAAATGCGACCAAAGAAGAAAAAAACCCGGTCATTTGAATTTACTATCGATAAAAACTTATTTGTCAATGTCATCCATAGGAATATGACATGTAACTCTAATAACAACATAATTACATAGTCACAAAGTCCTTTAACACTTATATATTTTCTTTAACTGAAATTTATAATCTAACGTCCTATTTATCACACGAATATGAATAAAACAGTTTAATAGTCTAGTTATTTTATATTAAAGATGAGAGAAATTATGAATCGTCAATGCATATGTGACATTTATGTAAAGAGAAAAACACCGTCATGCAAAAACCATCAACAATTGACTAACAATAAGAACAATTCTTACGGATGAACAACTTCTTCATTCTGCGTAAGCGACGTTTCGACATTATTTCTAATGTCGTTGTCAAGCAAGTGATGACAACAACATTATAATCCATGTCGAAACGTCGCTTACACAGAATAAAGAAGTGTCCTTATTGTTCATCACACCAACTTCTAGAATGTCATTCAAAGAAAACAATTGACTAAACATAGACCTTATTTTCGATAAGTGACTTTCGATTTGTCCAAATTCAACCAATAACCTGCTTTAAAGACGACGACTGTCTCGTTATTCTTGCCCGCCTCCGGCATCACGTACATCACCTCGGCGTCCAGGAAGTGTCTCACCGCCATGGGAGTCATCTCGGCGTAAATGTCCTCGTTGTCCTTCTTCATCTGGTAGTAATTGAGGACCAGCTTAAAGGTCCTCTCCTGGTCGAACTTGCGTGGTCGGAGGAACTTCAGGAGGAACTCTGTCTCTACTCGGGCGTTCAGACCTGGTGCAGGTCAGTGGAATTTCTGATATGTTACTACCGTGTATATTATATATAGTCCCCTGCGATAAGGGTCTTACCTCCCTTTATCAAGTTATCTCCCTTGACATGTACCTAGTATACCCGAGTCAAGTACCAGAAAATCTTAAGGTCATTTTTCGTTTTTAAATATCAAGTAATTAGCCTTGGATATAGTTTGAGTGTACAATATACTCACATCGGCCATAAATAGCAATCTCCAGATTTCTGATTGACTATCAAAAATACATGAAGAATAGTGTGAATTTAACCTTATGGAGGAAAGTGCAGTAGTTGAAATAACTTTAAAAGCTTCCCTTTCAGCAGTGTCAGCAATTTCACCAAGTAAATGTCTGCAAGTGATAAGCAGAAATCAAGACTTCATATCCGTTACCGATTTGATAGCAGAATAGTTAAGGTTCATATATTACGAAATCATTTTCCTTCAACAACAGTATTAGTTCATGGCCCTCAGGTAACCCAAAAGAGCATAAGACAAGCGCACCTGGGTATCTGGCTAGTCGCTCCCTGAGAGTCTGCACCTCCAGTCGGCGTGTCTCCGGGTCCTCGTTCAGCTCCGTCTGTGCCTTCTGCAGGTGCTCGCCAGTCAGGGTGCACGTGTACCCGTCCTTGCTCTTAGACATGCTGGCTGTACACTGGCTACTGCTGCAATTGATATGTCAAGGACTGATTCTGAGTCTTTGCTAGAGTAGACGGAATAGATATTAGTAAAAACGGCAAAGAGTTGAAGCGTACAAAGTGGGGACACAAGTATAATATGTAGAATCGTATAGTTTGAGCCTTATTGGATAATTCATTTAAGTTAAATGCATAAGTGTAACACAGATTTAAAACTTGAAACAAAATTGCTGATAATAAGAGAGGATTTGTTTATGTTGGACGAAGCAGCAATCTCATCTCTTGTCGTTTTCATGATCTCATTGAGTACGACTTTGACATATTAGTTTAAAAAGTATATTTGGAGCTGAAGGTATATTGTAATAAAGTGTTATACTTCATTCCAAGTTTTTGCATTACGGTAATTATTTTTATCACAATTAGCCAATTAATTATTTCGATATGAATTAATATATCAATGATGTGAAATATTTCCTAATCGTTTGTATTGGAAGATTTTATTACAATAATTTGCCCTACACTGATGTGAGCACATATATATTTGCCGGTGTCGCATGACCCTTCTGCATTCCAAATGTTATCGGTAAATCATTTTCGACAAACTCATTTTGCTAAACACATATAAGGTAACATATCACACCTGTGATTCATGCACTTATAAACAGAATACATTAACCGATGGTGTATCATAGCCAATAAGAAATCTGACAATATTGGACACGTTATATCCTGAAGCTATGTTATACTAGAAGACAACCGCTGTTACTATGTGTCATACACCACGCTCTGATAATTGCATGGGTCAGAGTTTCCATTGATGAAGCGCTATTAAAAGATCATTTAATTTGTCATAAGCTTTCCATAAGGAGATCACACACATTCAGGTTTAGGGGTCTACGTGGCGAAGCGGTTGAGCAAACTTGAATGAAATTGAGGCTTTGGGGGCATTGACATTTGAGAAATAGCATACTACACTATAATATTAATCAATTCTGACATATACCTAGTGAATAATAATAGAAGCATTTCACTGTTTGTTAAACAAATTCACAATTATGTCTTATTCATATGTTGTGCAAAAATTCGTATCTTAATGCTAAAACGATTTCAAAGAATTTAACAAAAAAGTCATTCCAAGATCTTTAGTGAAATTGTCGACTTTTGGCAATACATTTATTGGAACAACAATTCTCTCTTGAATAATCACTGTTTCGTTTAAAGTTTCGAATGAGAGACTATTAGTGTTGATTATTAATGATCAAATTTATATCACAAAAATGACTTACCTTTAATGGAAGGGAAAAAACACAGGAAAGACAACCGTTACTCCCTTCGCCCTGATCACTTTATCCACCTGTGTATGTACAATGAGACCTCCCTACTGGAGCGTGGCAAGGTTCTCTCCTACCACTGGTCCTATTTATAAAACATTCACACACAACACCGTAATGGCTCCGGTTGAATGGTTTTGTCAAGTCACTACTGAGGGAAATTACTTTCGATAAAGGTAATACTAAAAGATCGCACATGCTAACCCTTTGTAAAACGTTCTATTGTATATATAACGATGTTTTAAAATATGATATAAATATGATGGGTTTTAAAAGACAAAAAGTTTTAAACCAA
Organism: Steromphala cineraria; assembly: GCA_916613615.1. Lineage (NCBI taxonomy): Eukaryota > Metazoa > Mollusca > Gastropoda > Trochida > Trochidae > Steromphala > Steromphala cineraria. The sequence continues at coordinate 10,577,400 of OU744720.1, read as the reverse complement.
AAGCTTCGGTTCAATAGTTTTGCCCCAGTGCCTGCTCAGGTATTATAATCCGATAAAACAACTATCATAAATTCATATATTATTTACATTTGCATAATATTCTATTGAATAAAATATTCAATTGACTAAACGAGTTGACTAAATGAGTGGATTCAGTTCAACAGTTATGGGAACATGTCTGTTGAGGAACGGCATTCTAAAGGGGGGTTATACAACTTTCGACAAAAGTACGAGTAATAAAACAGCGTCGTTTTTAAATAAACATTGTATATCATTGAATTAAGTTGTTAGAAATCTTCAAAAAGCCCTTAACAAACAAGATTTTAAATACGTTAATACAAAGTTACGCTTTTAATACACTGCCGGGTTTTGAAAGCAAATTTGTTCAACAACACATTCATGTCTTTCTTAACAAGTATTTACAAATCTGATCTATTTTAACAGTAGCGAAATGTTAAATCAGGCAATAAAAAGTGAATTTAGATACGAGTACCTCGACAGGTGATTGAAGATCTTGAAATATCGGCATTGTGAGATGCCAATGAGACAAAACACCAATATTTTTGATATCATGTTTTGACTTTTGCGCAATGTTTTAAAAAACAAGCCCAATCGCTTTCTGACTTTCATTGTTAATCTTATAGGGACAGTAGGACGTATTTAGGTTTAAAAATGATCTCACGAAAACCGTGGCGAAAATGTATTTTACGATTGCGAGAAACTGTTTTTTAAAAGTCAAAACATGCAGTTCCTAAACGAATGTACAATGTCAGTTTAGCTGAGCGAAACCTACCCTACTTCAAATGAATCATTTTAGTAAAATAAATTTCAAAATTTCAAAAAACACGGCCGCCATTGTTTTTTGACACTTAGTTATTTTCTCTTAGCCTCAGGTTGAATAATTAGATGCTGTACACTCTGAATGTTATAAATAAGCAGTTTATACATAAACTAATATAAATAAAAATGGACAAAAAAAGATTAAAAACCCAGTGCTTCTTCTCTGTAAACATACGTAACCAGTTGTACGCCTACAGGTCCTGATTTTTATTTAACGAAACCGTGTCCTATTTGACTGATGACTGTGTAGATAACAAGTCTTAACTTTCAACTTTGAATATTTATTACGGAGATCAGGAACCTTAAGACGTGTTTAGAGTCACAAATACCTTGTTTAACTCCACCTTTTACAATCAATTCAACCTGGTTAACATACTCTTACAACATTAATCTCAAACACATTCAAACAGCCGTTGCGTAACTATTTGTTTAAGCCTAAACTTTGTACCTCATAAAAACTTACAATGTAAGCGATGTCAAAATGCTCTGCTACAATTACGGCATTCATGTTAAACATATTTGAGGTTATGACTCTCATGGATATTTTTTACCTGCACTTACTGTTAAAAAGGCGTTGTAGTGCGTTTTCATAGAGAGAATTAAGGATTCTCACGAAAATAAACTTAATATTAACAACAATCAAAGCAGTTCTTACACAAAAAACACATGTACTAAGTTAGGTTAGGCTACGCGAATCAATGCCATTTCATCAAATGATCAAAAGGTGTGGACACTAAAATGGTCGCATGAAATACTCGACAACTTCGGATAATACTCGATAATTCGGATCAGATATAAGATGTTTAACCACCTGAAAAATATATTTTGCGAAATCTTATTTTTGTAGATAAATTTGAACAAATATAATCCCTTCCTGTGCAATGGTGAAAGCATGCAATGGAGACTCAACTGTTCTATTGTTCGTGGCTATTTTTTCATGTTATCGGCCAACTAAAGGTGTGTGTGTCGTTTTCTTATTTTAAGCCTTAACATTATATTCCAAATGATAGTTCACATTTATTCAAGGATTGTAAAGAAAACACAAAGAATGGGTATATGTTTATATTTAATCAAAAAGATTAAAAAAATAAATCGCATAATTAACAATCAACAACTTCATGACTTTAGCATGGCATTGAAACAAATCCGTATACAGTAACAACATATTTAGTTTTGTCATCATCGTTTTCACTTCCGAACCGAATTATTGTTAATTAATGTAAGTGACACAATAATCTGATTTTAAATGTCACAATTAAAATGTGCAGCAGATTGGTCAAAGCATGTTTACAAAATGAAAATCAGTATTCCTTTAAAAAACAACCCTTCATAACAACAACATGCAATATAAGTTAATATATGTGTATTCTTTGCATATGTCTTCCTTTTTCCATATATGATTTTTGTTAACAGATTTACACAAAAAAATAATCATGAACTTTTGACAACATTCAGTACCATTACGAAACCATGAATACATGATGCAACAACAATAGCAGCAATATTTCTTTAAGTCAGTGACGACCATAAAGGGTATCAATCAAAGTCTTCAAAACAGGCTATCGAAGAAAACATTTCTGAGAAAACTGATGTTTGATATTTAGCGCAATGTAAATCTGATTATATGACTGTAAACAGTGGTGTCAAACAATACTTTGTGATTTTGAGTTTTGGAACAAAATGATAAGTGATCGTGTTGGAAACAAATGCAAAAGTTACGGTTTATCAAATATTTTAACCGTTTTAAGTGTGTTTGTAATGTTATCAAATGGAATTGATTCTTTATCCGATGAGCGAGTGTATTGTTCAGATCAAGTGAGAAAATATTGTCAATCCGTGTTAAGTTTCTTGAATGTTCCAGGGAGATTTTCCATCGCGTCTTCCGTTTGCTTTGTCTTTTTCTGCATAGTCATGGAGAGATACCCGTATTTGTTGTCATCTTCAAACATAGAGTTGTACTTCATCACGTGATTTGTGAATTCCTATAAATTGAAAAGGAAAAAAGAAGTAATTTATTTGTAGTCAAACGAAAACATTTCTATTAACACATTAGATATTTTAACGTTAATGTGAAGTACGTTAAATTTATATGATATTATTTTGCACACACAAGTACGAGTATAAACAGATAACTGTACATAATGACATGAATCTATACTTGTAAAAATGCTATCCTCTAGAACATAACATTGATATAGGTATTATGGCTTTTATGATTTGTTTCTTAATCTTTCAAAATGTCCACAATAAGATTACAATTGTTCTGTATCGGTGAAACAATTTTCCCTAATACAAAGACCAATATATCAATCATAGCTGTAAAATTCAATTACATAAGAATAGTAATCCCATTTTAAAGAAACAAATACCTCTGTCGAGACTGTTGCAAGTTTGCCCCCATATTCTGTAGGCAGATTCTCTGCATCTATAAACTCTAGAAGTTGTTCAACCTTATCTCCGTGGATAAAGAGCTGAAAGTAAACAATAATTATTGCTACGACCTATATATTAAGTAATAGTATCGAAGAGTGCATGAAAACATTCTGAAAAAGAATTCGTGTCTGCAGTCTCTCATAAGTTTAATAAAGGATGATAGAACAAGTTTTTCTTTGAGGAGTAGAACAGAGGAAATAACGCCAAAATAATAAATAATTTTAGGTTCAGAATAAGGCTTAGGCTTCCTTTTAAAGAAACCTACATTTAGTCTGATATATATATATAGATGACCATAAAGTGAAACCTTATTTTTGCATTTTGAGAATTAAGAAAACTACGTATTTACATATCGTATGATAACCTGGGGGGTATTAAAATCACACTTTGAATCATATCTAGATAAACGTTGATGAAATTTACATCATTGAATGTTTACTGATTGATGTTTATTCAACTCCAATATCAACAATATCTATAAACTATCCTACCCTGCTTGTGATTTTCTCCTTGAGTAGAGGCCTGATAAGAGCGAAGATGACGTCGAAGAACTTGGGTTCATGGATATAGTGGATACCCTTCAGTCGCATGGGCAGGGCATCCTGCAGTGAGAGATGGTCGTTATGCATGGTAGATGAGCACGTTTTGAGTTACACCATATATATGTATTGATGAACATAATTCTGTTCAATAATTTCAAGTGTTGACGCTAAACGTTATAAAAATGATTTCATTCAGTAATATAAGTCGCTTTTATTTTTCATAAAGCTTATGATATCAGTGTATGCACTCGTTAGTACAATAACAAAATGTTGATAAGTTAAGTATCATACTCAACAATATAGGAATGTATCAATCTAATAAAATGGACAATAACAGTTAGGGATATTTTAATTATCATAATAAATATTTAATCAGGTTGATTATGCATAAATATAAAAAATCTTTCTCGTTTTCACACACCCCTCATTTATTTCGTCCAGCACATAAGCATGTAGGTGTATTACCTGTAGCATGCCGGTGATGTTCTTGGCCACGGAGGGAGAGAACCCCTTCATATGGCTCCAGGTGATGTCCCCCAGGTCGTCTAGGAACCTCACCCCCGTCACCTGGGTCTCCTCGCTCTGCCGGGGGAGAGATGGGGTTCATTTATATTTTATGTGTAACGTGTTAACTTAACAATTCCGGTCCATTCATAAGTTTGTCGAGACAAATAAGTTGTCGATAACATTTTCTTTATTCAAAGTCAATTTTTACACTCCTTGCAGTCCTTTTGAAATTATACTGGTAAATGTAAAAATGTTATTTAAAAAAGAATTCTTAAAGATTTTTTTCCAGATGATAGAAGTTTTTTTAAACTTGTGTGATGCACCCATATTTCTAACAAGTCGGAAGATTTTGTTTGTATGCTTGGTAAACTAAAATCGTTGTCCAATAACTTTTTCACTTTCCTGTAACTTACAAATATGTCAAATACCGGTTCGTGTATATGATCTATGACTGTACAGTGAGACACGTACCTCCAGGACCACACTCATGGAAACGAAGGCCGTCTTGAAAGCGTCTTGAACCGTGTACTTGTCCGGGTCCCATTTACCTGTACAAGATCAATCATGTAAGAATATACAACGTGCACTTTACATAACAGTGGTCGTTGTGCATATTATTGAATTCGTGATTTATAATCTTTTTCACACATGTTTGATGCAACATGAAACCTTTATAATTGAATGAGTATTCGATGACATACCATTGAGGATAAGTTCTTTTATAGATATTTTGAGAGCTTTTTTGTGTTTGTATATATATCTTTATCTTGTCATCATTGCATTCTTAAATGAATGTGTAAATCCATAACAAAACCTTTTGAATAAGGATATACAAAAGTATTCATTGGTACAAATGCAGATCTTTTTACAGCCGTTTGATTCTGAAACTGAGCATTAATATCATAACAAGAACGAGATCTAGAGCTAGAGCTCTCAAATCAACTGCACCATTTGGAAATCTACACAAATTACTTATTGATTAATGACAACGTTTTGCATGAACTGCTATTTGATCAATGAATGTAACACTTCAGAATGTAACACTGTACTTTGATAAGAAGAAATTCTCAACAGACATAAAGATAAGAAGTAACGCTATTTTCGATTTATTGAGAAATACCTTTTAGTTTATTTTTTAGCCATTTAACATTTTCAAGAACCAAATCTCTATGTTTATGATATTACCGGGTCTGAAGATGAAGATGGCCTCCCCGCTCTTGCCTCGAGTAGGAAGAAGACAGGACATGCCTCCATCAAGCATAGGTTTCACATGGCGAGGGGTCATCTCAGCAAACAAATCCTCATTTTCCTTCTTCATCTTGTAGTAGTTGAGAATCAACTCGAACGTTCTCTCCTGGTCGAACTTCCGGGCTCGCAGGAACTTGAGAAGAAACGCATCGTCCACTCGGGGGGTTAGACCTGCTCAGGGATAACTTCTTAGAGAGGCATTCAGAAGTTGGAATGCGATAATGTAGAGGAATAAATGGATGACAACTTCTTAAAAAACATGAAATATATTCGAAATATTGTACAATAAAACCATAGTTATATAAATGATGTATCATTCACCATCTCTCGTGCTTCATTTAATGTTTGTTGATTGTTTTCCTGGTTCGCATAGGAGTGCTAAGGTTAAATATTCTAAAAACAATGATTTCAGATATTAAGTTCAAAGAGAATTTTGATTTTTTTTTTGTGTGGGAGTTCTGAAAAGCATTCCACTATTCATAGGTACCACAGTAAGTACTAATGACGCATACTATCAACTGACCAGGGTAGGCGAGTAGTCTGTCCCTGAGAGTTTTGATCTCGATGAGTCTGGTGTTCGGATCCTCACTCAACTCCTCTCTAGCCCTCTCCAGCAGCTTCTCACTCAGCGTACACCGGTAGTTGTGGACTGTCTTCGTGCTCATGCTGATGCCTGGAGACCAAAGTGGGGAAGATAAGACCAGGATTTAAGATCTTGATTAGACCAATATCCAGACTCTGCATTAAATTACCTCAAAACGGTTTGGATAGAGCTCTTTGGCTCTTTGTTGTTCACATCAGATCTAGAATCCATGTCCAAGATTTCAGGGTTACTAGGCTCAGGTTTAGGATCATTATATCTACAGCCTGCAGGGAATATTCAAAGAGAGTAGGAAAATAAAAGGGTATTGTAAGTCTTCTTTGTCACTTTTTTAATTGTTTTAAACAATATATAAACATCTTCAAAGCCTGTAGTGAAGATAGCAAAGATATTTGTATACACAGATACTTTTGATTACATGGTTTACAGAAAGCTGTCTGTTACGCCACTATGATATATAAAATGAATTACTTGGATTGAGGAGAAACATTTGTTCTAAAACGCCGTGTATGTTCACACTCCTAAATAGAAGAAAATACATACAAGTGACTTGAAGTCGTGAGGCGCTCCTTAATGTATCATACGTGCTTTCACATTATAACTTATACAAATTTACAAAGGATGACATAAATTATCTAACAGGATACAGGGCATGTGTCTTCCGTGTAAGGCTTGCCTAACCAGAAATTCAATCGTTTTAATCTTGGCGATAAGATGATGGGAAGTACGCTTTGTCAATACTACAAATGCATATCTTAAGTTTGTTCACTTACCAACGTTTTTAGTGCAACTATCATGTAATTTGGAATGTCTTTGGGGCATCATAGCAATGCCAAAACGAAACGGATAATGTTGAAATTTTAGTACATAAGTTAACATTTAGTTTGCGTTAACATATTCGTATGTCATACCTTATAGATAACCGTAACTAATTTGGCAGGGCATTGAAATGACTAGGGGTAAAAATTTCGAAAACAATATTTTGTATTTTTCGCTACTAAATCCTTCATTAGTGATCGATCAAGCTTACTAAGCCATGTTTGTTCCTTTGCACAAATTTAATGTAATTGTACTGTTTCTTTCTTACAATGTTTATATGGAATATTTAAAATGAAATTCACCTGTACCTTTGTTTGATATTAACCTGTATCTTAATCAGATATTGGATATATTAATCCGAGACATGTATGAAAGAACAGTCAACTTGTTTTCAACATCATTCATCTTCTATTTCAATCTTAGTCACCAACCAGTAAATCGTAAATATTTCGGTACTCTATCCTAGTTCACACTTTATTCTCAAGCCTTCTGCTGTCACCTGTTGGTGAACGTTTATGTTTCACATGAATAATTGACATCTTTACAAGAGAGGACACTGACCACTGTCCACATACGATATGCACGGCTACATTCTTGGTCGTTTATGTACATTGTTGTCATGGCATCCATTTTCCATTAGTTGAGATCAATGATGTGGAAAGGTGTTGTTATCTTTGATCACGACATGCTTCTGAGAGTTATAGCTCCTGGCTATTCGCACTATCTAATATTGGTTATTTGGTATGCATGACCAGACCTTATCAGAACTACACGGCGGAACATACATAGCGAATCGAAGCCTTATATGTCAATGGTCAATGAATGGAACAAGAGAAAGACAAGACGTTCGTTATCACTACCAATCATGAATGTACAGACCTTACTGCATGCAGAGTTCATGGTTTACAGTGTCGACATCGTACGGGATTTAGAACTACTAGACTGAGATAATCAATATTTATTGAAATATTCATCTGACAGATTATGGAAAATACAAATAGCTTTATGAAATATTATATTGTAGACTCTTAATTGTGTTTAAAGTTAGTGCATAATAATAAAAGATATTGTGATAAATATTGAAAAGGGGCTAGTGAGACAGTCTAGGTCACTGACCGATAGTAACCAACAACTGACCTGAAAACAACCTGTTCATCAAGCATATCTAGTTTTATTACTTTTCATGGCACAAAATACAGTCGGGTGAAAAGAACCGGGTTCCTCTACTGTTGACTACTGGACGAGGAAGCACCCAACTGTCAACATGAGTTGGGCATATTATTTATACATTATTTAATATAACGATCTTATGAAGGCCAAAAAAACAACGAAGAATAATTATTCAAGCGGTGGTATTGACACAAACATGATAGGTAAATAAGAACATTTCATACCTCTTGGAAAATACAAATATCCTTATCATTGATTGTATCATTAAGAATGTACACATATATGGTGAGGTATAATTGTACGAAAGCGATATAAACAAATACATAATTTTTCAACAAGACTAATCACTCAACCTCAGAAAAGTAATTCCTTGTAAATGAGTATTTAATTAAAATCGAAAATGATTTTTATCGATAACGATGTTTATAGCAAAGTTTATCAATTTGTTATAGATTTGTATTGTATGTAGCTATGTTTCAATATTATCACGTACTTTGGAGAGAAACATAATTATATTTAGCGAAAGGAACATGGTTTAAAGAAATATGCAAATTTGCAACATAATATTCCAATGTAGCCTATTGAAATGTTATGAAAGCTCTCGGTGTAACAACTGCAGTTATAAACTTTTTGAAAGTGACAACATTCAAAACACAATTTATGACCAGTAAGCCATGTACACATAAGATGAAGTAGAAATGGGTTTGATCAAACACAAGACGGATTTAACCACACGATTAGATTAGTACCCAGATTACAGACAGACCTTGGTTTGTAACGTATACAATGTAAGATATACGGACTTGTTCAGTCAACCAACTTATCTGAACACATCGCGAATAACACACTAAACTTTATCTCGGAATCTCCTCGTGGAGAGAACACTAAAACACCTGGAATAATATTTCCATAATTCGCTTGCTCCAAGTTGTAAGGCAGGTTTATGTAAGGTACGAAACTGTTAGGCCTTCTTCGAAAATTTACATCCTGGTCATGTAAACTAGACATTACGTCAGGGGTATTTGAATTATAATCACTGATTTGTCATTTATAAATTCAAGATCTAAATATCTCCTTTTCTAGTTTGATATGAAGTAATGGTCTTTTAACTGCAAATCCAATAACCCCCTCTATCACGAAATAAAATGAAAATTGTTTAAACAATATGACTGTTTACTACAGAAACTTTGATGCAGTGCAAGTATATCATTAATTTATTTTGGTCATACATATTACTCTTTACACGTGGGTATTCGTCCTAAAATATTCCTTAGAACAATGTCAGCATGACATGAGACGGAAGATAAGGTAATGAAACATAACCCACATTCTCAGTGGAAAGATTGCGAGCCTGTAATACAAGAATTTATGACTAGATTATCCACGAAGTACATGCCAAGCATTACTCAACCCAAGATTTTTTACAAATCAATGTGTCGAACCCCGAACATTTTGCATTACAAGTTGTGGCTATGACAATTATGGGTATACAAGTTGTTAACGCGTGTGTTGATATACTTATTCATGTACGTATATTAGAACATTAACATACTATATAAACTAGTAATAGAACAGCATGATCACAAAACGATTGTAACGATGGAATAAACTGTTTGCATATTTACATATATACCATAATGTGAATCCGGAATATACTGATGTGTGTGGCAAACTAATGTACTTACGACGTCGTGTATATTGCTTGTGGCTAATGTTTTTGGTCCAACCAGTCGGTTTGACCTAAATGTTGGTCGTCAAACTGTCACCCTCTGGTGGCTTTCAATAACGTATAAACCGTATTTATTAACAAGGAGAATACCAAGCTATCAGTGTTACAAGTTCGAGTTACATCCCTTTGATTAGGTTCCATAATCGTTTTTCGTGAAATATGAACATTTGCTGTATGTACATGTATAAGTATTTGGTGTTGAAATTGTTACTTTTGTAAAAGTGTTCTATCTTAATAAACAGACAAACCTCACTCTCAACCTAATATAGTGGCCACTCTCTCACTTGTGTGGTAACAATAATAAATCTTCACTCAGTGAAAAGGATATAAAACATTTAAATCCAAATTTTACAATTTTAAATTATAGAACAGTTCAAAATGTGGTCGGAAATATAATATCAACTATGAAAGTGGAACATTTTGAAATTTGAAAGGCATGAAAAGGAAGATTGATGAGTAACTGGTTCACGAATGCATCATTTGGTCTTGTATGCAATAAAATGTCGAAAGGGTAATGTTGCACTAGCGGATCCAGGGGGGGGGGTCCAGGGGGTCCTGACCCCCCCCTTTGAACACCCGCCCCCTTCAAAACTGGAATTTTAAGATAAGGAAACTTTTTAGTGACTGTGATTGCTGCTACCTTCAAGATTCATTTCGACCCGATACTATAAATACATTGGAAGATATTCTATTAACTGACTATAGATTAGCATGGACTGAAAGAATACATGACAATACAGGGAAGCTGAGAACTTATAAGACTATCAAGAAAACTGGGTATCAAGTTGAACATTTTGTAGTCTCTCATATACCCCGATGTTATAGAAGTGCTTTTGCAAAATTCAGACTGGGAGTAGCACCTATACGACTTGAAACAGGGCGATATGAACATTTACCCGTGGAAGAGAGGATATGCCCTATGTGTGAAAATTGCTGTGTTGAAAATGAATATCATGTTATTTTAAACTGTCCTTTTTATGATGATTTACGATATTCCCTTTTTAAAGAAGCTGAATATTTTTGCCCAAATTTTAACCTTTTTACAGATGCAGGAAAGTTTGAAGTGCTCTTTACCCACGTTGATTTAACTCTATTGTGTGCCAAAGCCTGTTTTAATATTTTACGAAGAAGAAGATGGTGTTTATATAAGTAACAATTTTAAATCGTATATTACCTTTTTATAGTTTATCTTTCTATCCCAAAGGATGTTTACTGATATGTTTTATAACATTTTTGATGTACAATGTTAAACTTTTAATTATCCTTTTTGTCTCTCATAATTCCTAAGGAATGGCTTGTGTATATTTTATTGATAAATTAACATGTATATATGCATTGTATACACAAGGTGAGACGTTAATAAAATATCTGTCTGTCTGTCTTCAAATCCATGTATAAGGGGTCGTGGAGCCCCCCCCCCCCCCCCCCCCCCCCCCCCACTGAGTGGAGAAAAATTATTTTGGGACCCCCCCCTTTCAAAAATCCTGGATCCGCCCTTGTGTTGTCATGTGTTATGTAGATTTTGTAAGTTTTCCTGTAAGAGATGATTTACAGGATTTCCACCTAAATAGGTTCGACATACCACAGAAAAGATCAACCAACCAAGACAGATGATAGTCATCGAAAAGTTATGACCTATCAATAAGAAGGGTTACCATCTATCCTGACTAAAATACAATACAGAAATGTATAGTGACCTAATTTAGTCATATTTGTGTTTTAGGGTTGAACGTTCACCAATTAATACATATTCAAGCATTTTATGTTCGATTCTCAACAAAACACGCACTAGTATTGTGACCATGATATACCATGTCTTCCATAATAGATCTCGAAGCTCTTGAGTTGTAAATAATTAATTCCCTGATTGAAGACAGAAAGTCCATCCATTATCTGAGTGATGTGGTCAGTGGTGCAGAACTTGACTGGACCGGAACAACAGGTCAAGGGCAATATACACAAACCTGCACACGCAGTGGCGGATCTACGTATTGAGAGATGGCTGGGATTGGGGGAGCTTTCTGGAGATCATTTTTTTGCTTGTTATTTTTTCTGATGTTTGTAACCTAGCTTTTGCATCTTTGGTTGTAAGGAAAGTTTTATCTCTGATGAGGTCTTTGATCTTATATCACTACTTTTTGAATTTCATAGCTTTTAAAGTGTAAACTTACTGCTTCAACTATAAATGTTAATTATTCAAGAGAATTTAAATTCAAGGATACAACATTGAAATAACAATACATTTTTCTAAAAGTAAAACATGAAATTGTATTAAAAAAATGGATTATGAATCATGATCTTGTAGACAAGTAATTTTTAACTAAAACGTATTTAACTTTAAATATTGATCACTCCTTTTATGCTTTTGCAACATTTTCCATCCTTTCTTTGTGTATAAAGTATGAATCTTTGAGAGCATGGGCTCCTGTCTTATGTATCCGTTGCAAAAAATACCCCCTCTTTTCAACAGGTGGAGCAGGCATAAGTGAGTGAAGCGCTAATAAAATACAACGTACAAGCCTTATTTCGGTCAGCATTATCATGGTGCTTTTAAGTAACATGTGTCATATTTATTCGCCAAAGACTTTTTCTCATCCTAGAAAAGTACAAGGGAGACGTTCCGAAAAAATGGCAAATAGTGAGACTTTGTTCACCACCTTTCTTTTTGGACAGTGTACAACAATTACATCTACATACATATTGATATATCAGTATATACAAACAGACCAGATGAATATGTTCAACTTTGATAAAAAAGTTGTGACAAGATCACCAAAATGAGATAAATTTATCGCATTTATTTGCATATTTGTGTATAAATATTTGATTTGTGTAATTGATAATTATAATTCAATTTTGGTTTCAAACCTGCATATGTATACATTTATACTCAACTCGTTCCCCCACTTACGTTGATATTACACACAGTGTCACTGTGTAGATCTTTGTTGAAAAATATACTACATCCTTTCGTAACCTTCAAAAATATCATGTGTTTTGGGAAAATCTGCCTGTTTACTCATATTGATCGAGCTCTTTTTTATATAGGATATCAGACCTGCATATTCTAGAAAATATGTTTTTACTCCATATTGTTTGACAAAATCAGAGAAATGTATCGTTATCTGCTAAGAAGTCATTTATGAGTTTAATGTTTGACTGCATATAATGACCTAGATTACAGGTTGATTTTCTATTGCGATGTTACCATTGTTCCAAATGAACCACTGAAGGAGTTATTACCGTATCTACAATTTTCTTGTTCTGCAGACTAAGCACCAAATACGTCTGTCCAAAATGGGCTGATAGGTTGAGGGTAGTCTAACAATAAGACTCTGAAATGATTTTTGTTTCAATAAAACTGAAATTTGGAAAAAAAGGATGAAAAGGAGACTGAAATTTCTTCATTTTCAGATAAAATTGAGCTCGTAAGTCTTATTATAGACTTGCTTAGGCTTGCATTTTATTTTAGGGTCTGGCTGACAGACTAGGTTGAGGGATACTGTGTCTTACGATACGATGGTCCCATTTGATTGGGTTAAATTTACCAACTGGGTTTGAAGTATACAACAAATAACTTAATTTGGAATCCTGTACATACAATCTTCTAATCAATGATATCTTCTAAAACTTAATTGTCTCTTGTGTCGTTTGAACCTTCCGACCTCCTTCTTGATACGACTTTGTGAACATCTTTTTATTTTAGCAAGTTTACCTTTCCATATAACGGAGAAACATTTATTTAAAACAAATAATACTTTTTTATTTTGGAATTTGATTAAGTGATTGTACCGTAGTAGTTATGCCTCAAGCGTATAGTTAAAGTCCACATTATCAACGTTTTTAGCTTGTCTTCATAATTTCTTTCTACCATTTCTGCTTTATTGTGTTGAAATAATATGCCTATAAAGTAAAAAAAAATGGCCTTTGTGTCCAAACAAAGTTATACTCGCTGAGAATTGTTTTGAACCTATCCAGACAACCTTGATTTTGTCAATATTGATATCAAGCCCGCGGCCGTATGCCTAATTAGTATGCTTCAATCAATGCTTGTAGTGTTTTTCTAAATGACTGTTCAGGTCCATCTAAGATTATAGTTGTATCATCTGCAAATTGCGTTGAAAAATATTCTATATTTTGTTCCTTTTTTCAAATAATGGAGTAACATGTAGGCCAGAATGTTTGCTACAATAAGAAACATGTACTGCGATAGGAGATAACCTTGCCTCCATCCACGTGTAATTTTGAACAATTCTAATGGAAAACCGTTTACAAGAACACTTGAATTCATATCATTATAGAACGGTTTCAACCAGAGTTTGATAGAGGGTCCAAAATATAAAAGTAAAACATTTCTCGATAAATGACCACCCAAAATCAAACGCTTTTTCGAAATCAGTCAATATCAGAAGTCCAGGGTTGTTCACAAAAGCTGTGTAGTCAATGATATCATTTACTAGTCTTGAACAGTCGCAAATGCCTCTTCCTTTCATAAATCTCGTTTGATCTTCACTTATCAATTTCGGAAGTATGTTTGGAAGTGCGAACAGATATCACTCCCGAGGCCGATTAATTGTGCGAAATGTTTAATAACGAAATTGGTCTAAGGGTTTTCAAATATTATTTTGGTTTGCCTTTTTATATACATGTAATAATACCTTGTTTTTTACTTACTGATGATTCACCTGATTAATAAGCTTCATTTAATGAACTTTTAAAAGAACTTATAGAACTCAGCAGTGAAGGACCAGGGATCGTTTCATGTTTCATATTTTTTAATGAAGACATGACTTCCACGTATTCTAACTCGTATTCTAAATCGTTACTGACAGGTAATCGTGGTATTTTCTTATCTTTGAATAGGTTGATGTAGTAGACATTTTAAATGGTACATAAAGTATTTCTTTGCATGGTCGATTATATCTGTTGTTTCACTTTTGTGCCTATCTTTTGTTTCTATTTATGTTTTCGCCTTGTAAACATTTTGTTTTCTAGGGATAAGAAGTAATATCTCCGTTTGTAAGACGAATATTTTATTGTAAAACCTCTTATATTATACAATAGTACAATATAAGAATTTATACAAAAGGAAAAGAAGAAAGGAATAAAACATTCTAATCCGGTGAACTCGATATTGACCAGATGAAAGGCGACACCAAGAGCCATAATTACCTCCCCTGTTTATGTTCCTGAAACTCTCAAGATGGGAGTAGATGATCACTCGACTGGCAGGTATTGCTAATAGTCTTGAAACTTTTACTGTGCTTTATTAATGTTTTTAAGGATTTTTTTTATTAAACAAGAAAGAAGCAAAAATAAGAAATCAAGACATTGTTCCATAAACTCCAAAACAGACGTTCAAGAAACACTTTTTCGTGGACATATTTGATGTGATGTAAGTCATTGATCATTGTCGATATCATCTATATAATATGCAGTGAACCAGAGCCAATTTCGATACTCTACACTAAATGATTACCTTATGGGCATTTTATTATTTTATTATTATCTAAATAGTCTACGGCAACATCGGATGGTCCTGAAGAGAATTTACAAATGGCACGATATGACAAGCGCAAGAGTTGGTCATGCATTGCAGAAAGTGGCCCCAGGTGATACTTTTGTCAAAAAGAAAGGTTTCCACTCTGTTTGAACCTTTACTCATGCACTGAGTGAAACACTGCAAACCAGGACAGGTTGAATCCAACATAATACAGTAGAACACAGATAAAGCAAACTTGGATATAGCGAACAATCAGATAAAGTGAACAATCAGATATTGTGAATAAATTTGTATGTCCCGTCAAAAACCCTATGCATGGCGGCCAAACGTGAGTAGCAATAACCAGATATAGCTAACTAAATTCTTTGGTCCCTTGGAGTTTGTTATATCCGTGTTCTATTGTATTTTCATTGTTTCTCTTCAGAAGAAGAAGAATAGGTTTTGCTGATCAAGGTACCAGTTCCTCAGAACTTGGTAGGGGTAGAAGAAGATACTAATTATAACAATGTTACTGTATTTCAAGTGTTGAGAGTGATAGGAAGCAGTCATAAAATATATCCTTACACCGTGAGAATGATCACTGAAAACTTGACGAAAAGGAACATTTTTTGCTAAACCATCTTTAGTTCTTTCTTCAATTTATGAATCAATCAACATTTTTGACTTTGGAAACTAATTTTAATACAATTTATACATTTTGAAAATAAGTTTTACTAAGTCTCTTTCAAATTATTTAATTTCAAATATATGACAATAACTTATTTCTGATACCTGTGTTCAGCATTTCATTTGCATTTGTGTAAAAGGACCAAAGAGTGGCATTTGCACTTTCTTTGAAATGTCTTTATCATTATAAACATACAACAAGGATGAAATAATGCACATTTATATTTTGCGTGTGATATATTTCCACAAACAACAAAAATAAATCAAATAATGCATTGATATTTTCATTTCGAAACAAAATATTTTTGTTTACCAAGTGGTAATTTTTCTTAAATGTTATTACTTTTTCCAGACAACCCCAGAAACACTGCAGACATATAGCTGACAGTGAAATATGTCTACATATGCTGAAGGGTAATGTACATTCTGTTTTTACACCTTTGTGTGGTTATCATTTGTCATCATGTGTCTATTTATTTGTCTGTCTGTCAGTCGTCTTGTCCATCAATCTGTCCGTCTGTCCATCCATCTTGTACAGTGTGTGTGGTCAAGTTGCTCGCACATCAGAATAATGTATGGGCCATGTCCATCCTCTGTAATGGCAGTCACCGGAACCAATGCTTTATGGTGATTCAAAACCCAGCTTACACCTGTGACTAGATACTCTTGTAAATTCATCAAGATCTTTTCTGACATTTCCAGTTCTCAAGGTGTGATGTTAGCCAATGATTTGTGTCAAATCTAAGTTTGATTTCAATGTAATGATGTGCATCTTTAGAAGGAGAATTTATCATTTAATAACATTTTAGCCTGACAAAGTTTAAATTCAAAGGAAACCAACTTGGCTATAAGGAACATCAACGCTTTTTTAGTGAAATTTTAGTGAAGTAAAAGTGTGTATTTGGGCAGCATGATATCATGAGGACAAGAAAATATGCAAATTTGCATAGACATTTATAATTTGAAGATTTTTCTTCATAGACACCTTTTGCAATCTTGTATGATTGATTTTTTTTATTTAGGTGTAAACTTAAATGATACTTTCTACTACTGTAGTATAATTCAATTCTTGGTTATGTTAAATTCAACTGAAAACGTAGGAGTTCCTTCTGGATAAGAATATATGGCTGCAGTTAGCGGCACAGGTGGCTTTACTCTGATTTTTTGTGATGTCTGCAAGTGAAAATGAACCATAAATGAAGCAGAAAGTTATAAACTTTATCTTTTTGTCTGGTAAGTGTTCACCTTATTGCTCTATGATTGAAGAAAAATGAGAATTGCAGCTGACAATGTTTAAGCATGCATAGAAAGAACAAAAACTGCTGCATTATTACATGTCTGTTAGGAGGGTCTGAAGATCATCAACTTAGAGTTCTCCTGGGCAACTATTCAAACCACTTCATGTGAATTATCCTGCAGTTACTCTGGGTGGTCCCTGTTTGAAACACTGCTTGGTGGGACACAATTATGAATAATTAAAGATAATCAATACCAGCAAGTATTTCCAATTGTTTCAACACTAAACTTGCTTGTTCAATTTTATACTTTTTGAATACTAACATTTATTTTTGGAAGATGGGACACAATTATGAATAATTAAAGTTAATCATTGCCAGAAAATATTATTTCAACACTATCCTTGCTATTTAAAAAAAATTTGAACATGAAAACGTATTTTGTGCATGCATGTAAGTACTGTTGGAGAATAAAACAAATTAATTAAAAAATTTAAAGAAGAGAAAAAAAATAAATTTTGTGTGTTGATTTTTTACTTTTCTTCAAAGAGGACACCTTAAGCTAGCTACAAAACAAAAAACCAAAGAAGGATGAAGTGTACATTAAACTGAAAGTACCTGGACAAGAGGATAAACAAACCTTTTATTACATTATTTTTTTTGATAAAATGTTTTTATCAATGGTTTATAATTTTAAAAAGAAAATGATAATATAAAGTGTTAGATATGCCTTTCAGAGCAGTACATATGATGTATCTATCAAAATGTGACAAGGAAAATGTTCCCTGCACCCATGAGTAACCTTGACATGAAGACCTTGTTACAAGAAAGTCTCTCCTTGTGCTACAATGTGTTTCCCCTCTAAATACACAGTTACATCTGTGTACATGCTGTGTAATCATCACTGCATCACAATTTGACCAAATCTGTTTGCACATCTTGCATAAATACTTGTACTCTATATGTTTACTCACATGTGTGACATGGATCAAGTGGAATAAAACTCACTTTATGTGTTTTGAGACTATCGACAGGAAATGTTAAATAGATGTCTTCATCAGATAAGGTTTATCACCTGTGGGCATGGTGGTTACACAAGAGATGAACAGGTTTATGGGCAGTTTGATGAAAGAAAGAGTTGTTTGTTGATGCCAAAGAGTCTCATTCTTGCTGTACAAACTTATGAATAATCTCAAATATATTATATTGATATGAGGTAGTCTGTTTTCTTTAATTCTAGCAGAAAATATATAGCTTTAGAATTGCTCAATTTGTTTTAAGAATAATGAGATATTGTCTTAAATATTGAGAAAAGTGTTCCTGAAAATTGGTATATTTTTATTTAGCTATCAATTTGTGTAACATTTTGAGGGTAATTTACAGTAAATGGGACAATAATGATTCTAGTGTGTGAGAGATAATTTCTAATGATGTTGAGATTTATGTAAATAAGCTTCTTGCTTGTTATTGTCACTCATTCATCCATCAGTAAACAGTCCTTATCAAGTTCTTTATGGAAAAGAACATTCAGGAAAAATAGATACTATGTGTTTGTTGATCTTAAGGCCATGGTTGTTTTGTTTTTGTGAAAGCAAAATATGAAATTTATATTTTGGAGCTAATATTAACATTTGGAGGAAGGCAACAACAACATTGATTTCAATGTCCCTTTGACTTTTTTATGTTAAAAACTAAAAAAGAAAAAGTAAGATCTTTGTTCTTATAATTCACTTCTTCTTGATATTCAAATTCTACTGCTTAACTCAGGTCTGTACATCCAAGGCTTTTCCAGACTTTATACCTTTATACAGTGATGAAGCAGGACTTAGGATAAGCTCATTCATGGGTTTGCTAGAAGTCGGTCCTTCATCCATTGTCCATCTCAAAGCTGAAATTGTTGTGAGGTAACAAGCTTGCTTTATTAGTCCTGATCACTCCTCCAATATAAACGGCAAGTCTTCTTCTACACAGCCGACTGGCAAGGGAAGAAAAACTGTTCAGAATCACAGAATGACTTTTAACCAAACTACCAGTAAACTTTATAAAATGTTCTTGTCCCTCACTGTGCCCCACCCAATGTTGTTGGTCAGAATATCAACCGTCAAAAAGAGTTTGTGGTATTAAGAGAAGGAAATTGATTTAAGTTCTGCTTGGAAAGAAAAAAGCTAGAAAATGCTTCAATCTTGTTAAGAGCATGTTAACTATGATTGAATGTTTGGTGAATATTCATCTTCTTAGTAAACCTTTTTATCATTCATATCTCCAAACCATAGAAAGTTAATGATGCAAAGATGGAGCCAACAGCTCTACTTTTAACAATCATTCTTTTAAAATATTTTTCTCTTTTTGCTTAGTGTTTTCCAATTACACACTTTGTCTACTGTGAAATATTTTGCTTAAATAGAAAGATGAACAAAAACTGTACAAGTTGTTGCTCATTAATCATTCTCTTTGATGCTTTTTTTTACCATGGCAAAGTTTTAGTTCTGTCCCTTTCGGAGACGATTTTATCGGCATTATTTAGTACTTATTGAAATATAAATGAACTGCAAACATTTGTGATTCTAAACATTTCTTTTAGAGACATTCAGAAGTTGTCTAGATGAATATGGAAGAGTTAGGATTTAACAAGACATTCATTCTTAACATTTTATCAAGAAACTTTTCTAAAAATTCTATCAATATTTCAATTGTTAAGAAGGAGAAAATGTTACATTGACTCTCTTTTACTGAAGATGCTAGTCAATACATTTGCTGATTTATTTGGAATAAGTTAAAGTAGAGTACAGAATTCACTTGCAGAACTTGTATTATTTACCCATATACATTTCTCATGCATACTTGTGTTGATGATAATCTGAGGAGGCAAATTCAAAAACTATTTGCTATTCACAATTTTGTCTTGTTTGAAAACTAAGTTAACTTGAATAAATAATTAGGTTGCAGTAAAATAAATCTAGAGGTGAAAATTGATAACATAGCTCATGTCATTACCTATATAGATAAGAAAGAAAAAGTTGGACCATTTAAAAATGTTATTTTTGGTTTGAAATTAAATTAAAATCTGCAATCTTGTTGAGTGAAGAATTTCTGTGGTGTTTAAATGATAAGAAAGAAAAAGTTGAACCATTTTAAAATCTTGTTTTTTGGTATGAAATCAACTTTTAATCTGCAATCTTGTTGAGTGAAGAATTTCTTGAGTGTTGAGATGAGATGCAACAGGTGTATGTGTGTAACATGGAGAGTAAGAGATAGGATATAAGATACATAGTAGTAGCAGGGTTTCCTAGGAAAAGAAGATCAATGTGGTAGACCCTCCTGTAGAGATCTCATACTGAAACTTGAAGTTTTAGTGTGAAGGTGAAGAGAAGTTATGGCTTTCTTTGATATATAAGTGCCTTGAACACTGGTTGTGACCTGCAGCTCTAATCTTTGTCAAGTTGTCAAGTCTATGCTTACCATTCAATAAATTTTTCAATTGGGTTGTGTTATAATCATGTACTAATAACATATACATGTATAAACTGGAATGTTGATTAATTAAGGATTCAGCCATAAGGCTGAATCCTTATTGTTATTGGCGTGTTTATTATTATTCCACGATTTTTGTGAGCAGGATTCAGACCAAACGGCTAATGCTATCGAAGCCAAATTTTGCTTGCCGGTAGACCTTGTTAAGGAGACGCGACAATAAGCTTTTGGGCCAATTTGGCCCATAAATAAATGGCCCAGCAAGGCCCAAAGTTTGAAAATTTAACATTAATTTTTTTTTCAAAATGCACTTAGAGACCTGAAACTTTTTTTAAAAGATGCGCAATAAAAAATAATGCAAAAAGACGAAATCATGGCAAATTGGTAGGTCACGTGGTTTGGCCGCCATCTTGAATTTTCTGCATTATTTTCAAAAGTCCAACCCCAGGCACCTTTCAGGAATCACCACTCGGCAACTGCTGATACTAGAAAGCTGAAACTTACACATAATGTAGCTGAGACATTGGGCTATAACAAGTTTGTTTCAAAATTTAAAAAATCGAAATAGTTTTTTTTATAAAAATATTCAAAGATTGCACATTTTGCAATATTCAAGGGCAGATAACTCAAAAACCTCCCAGAAGAATTTGATGATTTTTGCATGAGAGTTAGACATTAGCAAGGTCTTCAAGATCAAATAATAAAATCGCTCGCGAACAGTCATTTCCGGTCACGAGGAAGGGTCAAAGTTTGCTTTTTGGAAAACGGGTGTTTTGGTGGGTATGTTTGAATACTCATTGCTAATCAACGACGTACGATATCACATTGCTCTATATATCATATGAAAGCCAAAAGAACATACAATCTTGGATAAATCTCATTAAAATTAGTTTAAACATTAACATTGAAATTCGGAGTATTTCAATGTGGTCAATCCTACTTTCGTTTTGAATGATTATGATATATGAATGATTGAAAAATTGTAGTTCATTGGCAATAGAACACTAGGCAATATTTTATCATCAGGCAGCAACAAGACTCTTTAAATTGAGATGATTCATGTTTGCAGCCATGATGAATTTTCTGTAAAGCCTAAACGTTGAATATCAAGTGCAATGTGGTCCTTTTTATAATGTATTAGTTACTGTTTACATGTACCTCTTGAGGCTTACGGTAATTTGATTGAAAACATGATATTTGCGACAGATGTCGCATCGCTCACCGTTTCTTTACTTTTTCATGCTCATTAAGAAATAATACATCCATATAAAGACAATTCTCTCCTCTAAACAATGGTAAAAACAATTTTGGAGTGTCTCTAATGGTTCGGATGATAGGAATGCCGCACGGTGAGTGCCGTCGGTTAATTTGAGGAAAAAAATATACAAACTTTACACTGATAGATTTGATCTTTTGTAATAACGCCAAAGATGATGCCTCGTTGCTACAGCTATGTTAAATAGCAGTGTATGCATAAATGAGGTCTTGCCTTTAAGTACCGGACTGACAACCCTTGTCATTATTGTAAGCATTCTCGCTCAAGCTTTTTGACTTAGATAATTACCTCTGTTAATGAAAATTAACACCATACAGCGCTGAATCCGTTTGTCGTCGCTTGCGACTATATTTACCTTTAATTTTGTTTCCTTAATAAATATCCCGATGGGACTGTCCTTTTAGGGCATAACCATAATGACATGTGCAGAAAAGTTCTGTCAGTCTCAGAAAGCTTATTGAGAACAGATACTCTGAAAACGTTACCTGCTTATATGTTTCCTCTGTCTCATTAAGTGAGTCGGTCAATGTAAACTGTGTGTGGTCACTCTTACAAACCCTCAGTATTATTCATGTGAGCAGCTGTGTTTGAATATATAAGCAGGACATATACGAGAGCTGATGAGGCTTGAGGTGGTATAGTTTAGATATGGTTTAGGGTTTGGGGAAACTGTTATCATTACATTTCAAGGTATGTGCACGGGTCGTGTCGTGCATTACATTCAATGAGATAATCAAATATCATGTTATTGCTGTTCAGCAAAATTAAGCATTTTAAGCTCATCTGGCATGTAATCCCAATGGGCTTATAACATGGATGACATGTTGTCCGGCATCTGTCCGTCCGTCCGTCCATCTGTCCATCTGTAAACTGTGCATCTTTTTCTCCAGAAGCATGAGGCCCAGAAAGCTGAACTCTGTATACTATAAGGGCTGTAGATGTCACTCCCTACAGAAGTAAAAGGCCTAGAAAGCTGAAATTTTGTGAAGAGACTCCTACTAATGAGGACAGTTTTGGTGACCATATAGCCCTAAAAGGGCTTGGTGAACATTTGGATCCTATACTCTAAATTATCAATTAGATATTTGAGCAATTACCATTTCTTAATTGATTACTGGTATCTGAAATCACCTATATACCCAGACATGTGATATTTTTTCCGAGGAGTGGTGAGGGATTTGGTTCAAAAAGGTGGGAGATTGGGCCCCAATGGTGGGAGATTTTGCAAAATCTACGAATATATAAAGAAACGAGAACAAAATCTTTATTTTGTTAATATTAGCCTACTTTATAGTAGCATTTAATGAAATATAATGATCATATTCAAATTCTAGTTGTATTTTTAAAGAAAATATTTAATATTTTTAATTTTTAATTGTTGTATCTCCATACAATGCAAGATAATTTACATAATCAATTCAATACATAACAAATAAGATAATAAATCCATTACTAAGAAAATATGATTTATAATTATTTGTTATCAAAATAATCAATCAAAACTAAATATTTTTTTATTTGAAACATTTGTGGAAATAAAAAGATTAGCAGACATGTGGATGTGGATTTTAATTGTAAAATAATGTGCATGCATATACCTGTATAACATAATTTCCTATTTCAAACATTTATTAAATATAAACATAATCCCACTTCTGTGCAGTCAAGACTCGTAGTTGAAATAATTTACGATGTTGCTGTTCCAAAATTCAAATAGTTTCCTAGATTTCCACTAGACAAATGGAATTTCTACACCTATTCATAGAAATGGCCAGTACTTCAAATTATTTCATTGAATGCCTTCTGAAAACACGAGTGCGGTCATTTGTTTACCAGCAAAGCATAAACAGAAGGGATTTTGTGGTGAAAGTGTTTTCCGTATGACATGTTCACTATAAGAGATATATTTTCTAAATAAAAAAATTATCATTAATATTTTGTAAATATATTATTTACTAAAATATACTTCATTGAGATAGAAGCTTTTAATGATAAATTGGAAGAAAATTTAGTTGTAAAAAGTATTTTTTTTATTACAAACCATATTCGCAAAGTTAGTAGTCGTCAAGAAAATGGGAAACGGTCTTTTCGTAGGAGGATCCCGTTCGTAGCAGTGCATTTTTCGTAGGAGGATCCCGTTCGTAGAAGGTCTTTTCGTAGGAGTAAAAAAAAAATATGTTCGAAGGAGTGATAATATTTATGTATAATACGGTTTAAGTATCGTTAGCAGAGCCAAGTAATTGGTTATGATCTTTATATATCATGATTTACTTTTAGACGTTTAGAACTGTAATGTCGACTACAATACCTTGTTTGTTAAGAAAACTATTAAATTGGATTGTGACAACTACTCTCAAAGTACAATGCGTAAGTTATTAGAGACTATTCAATCAAGATAGTTATATAGATTTTGTCTGGTACGAACTTTAGGAATATCGTTCGGTTTTTGATTGTATTGTTTTTGCTAGAGAACCAGTAATTATAGGTTGTGAGATGCTTTTGATTGACAATTGCCAGTTACTTACCTGATTAAAGTCTTTATTAACAAAAACAGCACTCAGCATTTATATATTTCTTTGAAATTTTCTACTTCTACGAAAAGACCTAAAAATCCTCCTACGAAAAGACCGAAATTCACTCCTACGAACGGGATCCTCTTACGAAATGACCTACACCCAAGAAAATACGGTCTAGATCGAAGCGGTGTTTGAATTGTTTTGTGTCTCATGAGATGATAATCAAAATAAGTTGCCATGTTTCTCTTAATAATGGGATAAATATTTTGGAAAGGATATTGTATCTTTTACTTGTTGTCTTTATTGGTTTACTGTAATTGTGATATATTTTAAACAACCCACAGACATTAATTTATCAAGATTAACGGAGTTCATGTGATGTAAATATTTAGCAGTAACTAATTCACACAACACCGATGCATTAGAAGCACATGTTCCCGATCATATCTTTTACAAAGACTATCTAAATTGTTTATAATAGTTTTCTCTTTCGATGTTTTATTGCAATAACATAAACTAAATCTTTTGTGTGTAGATTCATAACAATTATCAGATGCTGTCAACTTTATTTTATCATGAAAAGATCGCTGAAATCATCGAGTGGAGCTTACTAGACTTGAGACAGGTTGAAAAACGATCTTTTTGCAGATTTGTTAAGTTGTTTTTTTAATACAGAAAGTTATGAAAAAGCGGTAGATTTTGACCTTATGTCGGGAGGGTGGGAGTAGGACCTGAAAAACGGTAGACTCCCGCCAAAAGCGGGAGATATCACATGTCTGTATACCATATTTTGGGATTGGTGACCCTGTGGTCCCTAATAAAGGGGAACCACATTGGCCACACTCTACAGCATAATTGAATATAAAGCCCGTTGAGCTACAAAGCCAATGGCTCTATATTTATACTAATAGATTTCAACTACGACTCTATCACAACATGTGTTTTCCAGGAACACTGCAAGTCAGAAAATCCAGACATTACTGAAAGACAAAACTAACAATTCAACATTGAATGTACAATTTATCAAGTAACATTTAATTATTGAATCTGTTTGCAAAGTTAAGTGTCACAAGAGCAAGTTGCAATATCAACCTAATGATGAAAAGTTTTTATTTTCATGTAGTGTTGGAATAATATCAGATGTGTCATGTTGTCGTTGATGCAAACATTCAGATATGCAAAGATGATGGTGTCAACATAAACTACATCAAATAATCCAGATAATATTTCTTCATGAAGGCTTACTTCAATATCATTCTGCAATCTGCATTCTGCATTCTGGATTCAATTAATCAAGTGCTTATAAAACATTGAGAAATTAGCTTCTTTCATAATTTATACAAACGAATCCAAGTCTTGAATCTGAAAGTGCTTAGAGATATGTATAGAATTTGTAACGTGTAACCATATCAATGTAAGTTCCCTAAACTATAACAGATATTTATTTTCAATCTCATACCATTTTTTTGTATCCATCAATGATATCCAGACATGTTCTTGAAACTGTAGTCTGAGAATGCATGTAATGTTTTGCAATCCTGTGTCTACTACAGCCTACTACAGCCTACTACAGCCTACTACAGCCTACTACATCAACTTGAAGCACCTCACTCAGCCCTCTCAAGCACCTGTTGCTAGCTGTGTGCTTATAGTTGGGTAACTGTCTCTGGAGGATTCTGAAATTATTTATAACTACATGAAAATGAATGAACTGATGAATAAATGAATGTATTAATGTAAGTACCTTCAGTTTTCAATCCAAAATCATGGTACATAGTTCAACATTAGAAAACAATATGTACGCAATTATATATATAACATTTACATGTATATATTAAGAATATTACACCAAAGAATGTTGCACCATTAAGCATATTGTAGAATGAATGCTTAACTTTCCAATTTCTCAATACTACATAGTTCTTACATCTTACTAGTCATTGGTTGTCCTTTTAAGAATCTATGACATCATCTTGAAGAACCACATTGGGATCTCTTTAGCACCTGTTTCAAAGTCAAAGTCAAAGTCAAAGTCTTTATTCGGTATTGGAGGCCTCATGGCCCAGAGTACAATTTTGTTGAAATTCATTGTTTTGTATGTGGAGTGCAACAACAATAACATGGCTATATAATTTGACAGTAAATGCTAAATATAATGGCTTCTACAACATCAAAATATGGGAAAATATGAAAATCATTTTACAAATAGGTTTCTTTTCAAATACAATGCCAGTCCTTTCAATACGTAAATATCTTTTGAAGACATAAGTTGCTGTAGTTTTTCGCGGGTAGGATAGTGATGATAATATTTTGGAATAAATTTGTTTCTACTAGAAATATAATATGGACAATTCAATATAAAGTGGAACTCATCTTCGACACTCATAGTATCACACTTGTCACACATTAAAGTAGATTTAACAACAGTTTCTCTACTTTTCTTATAACGTTGTTTCTGTATCTTCAAGTTATGAGAATGTATACGAAACTTTAAGAGAACAACTTTTAAGTCTTTGTCAAAAGAATTTGATAATAAATAACTTTCTGGGGCCAATAGTGATTTATAAGAACTATAATGACTCAGGAATATTGAACTATTGATTTGCTGAAACCAATTCTGAATTTCTAAATCTATACATCGTTGTTTAAACAATCTTAGGAAATGATTCATATCTCCACAATCCTGGGCAATATAAATATATGAGAATCCAGTTTTAAACAACAAAAGTCTAATGTGGGACACCCAGTTAACACTGCCGTGCTCATCCTGAATTTTCATCATATTATAACAAGCTTGTGGTTGTCTAATGGAATCCATGCGGATCAGTCTACACCAATATCGAACACTTCTACAGAAATAATATGCACTTACGTTGTGCCGCCCAATCTCTCCCAGTACTGCGCTGGATGAGCAGTATTTACTTAGTCCTAGATATCTTTTAAAGAAGGCACTTTGAACTTTATCAATGGATTCTCTATATATATAACCCCAGATTTCACTGCCATATAAAAGAATGGGCAGTATTTTGGTGTCAAACACTTTTGTAGCTGTTCTAAGTGATAT
The DNA here is from genome assembly GCA_916613615.1 of Steromphala cineraria. Taxonomy (NCBI): domain Eukaryota; kingdom Metazoa; phylum Mollusca; class Gastropoda; order Trochida; family Trochidae; genus Steromphala; species Steromphala cineraria. The sequence continues at coordinate 10,549,780 of OU744720.1, read as the reverse complement.
ATCAGGATACTTCTTAAATAGACTAAACACAGGAAAACAAGCTTTCCTGGCTTGCAAAGCAATAGTTTCACAGGCACGTGACCATATCAGTCGCGAAGTGAATATTACACCTAGATATTTATACTGAGTAACAACTATCATCTGCATACCTCTGTAGAACCACTTTTCGACTTTTTTAAGGTAACCACCATTGCGAAAAACAATGATTTTTGACTTATCTAAATTTACTTCCATGCCCCATTTGTCACAGAAATATTCCAATACATTTAATTTTCTTTGTAGATCTATGACAGAATCCGCGACAAGTACAACATCATCTGCGAAAAGTAATAACTTGATTACGTCAATGACTTCATTTACAAAAATGCCACTTGAATTACTGTTGTCCAATTCTACTACCAACTCATTTATAAATAGGATGAATAACAGAGGGCTTAACATGCAGCCTTGTCTTACACCGCATGACGTAGTGAAAACATCAGTACGACGAGCATCGATCTTTACACATGCACAAACATTTTCATACATGTTTTTAATAACTTGAAATAATTTACCATGACAGCCTTTTTCTAGCAAAATATAAAGAAGTTTCTTTCTGTCAACATAGTCAAACGCTTTACGGAAGTCAATGAAAGCAGCATAGAAGCGATGCTTAGATTTCCTGATATATTTCTGACATAGAGCATATAATACAAAAATATTGTCAATTGTGGAATGATCCTCCCTAAACCCAGCCTGTGATTCCGATAACAACTGATTACACTCGGACCAATGACGCAGCCTTTCCTCCACTATGGATGTGAAGACTTTACCAGTCACATTTAAAAGAGAGATTCCCCTGTAGTTGGCGGGGTTATCTGTCTTTCCGGATTTATATAAGGGAATTATTAGACCAATATTCCAAGACTGCGGGAAGATACCGTTTTGCAAAATAGCATTTAACAATATTTTAAATAGAGGAATAATTTGTAAAAGTTGTTTTACAAACTCAGGTGGTAATCCATCTACTCCCGGTACTTTACCAGTTTTCAAGTGGTCTATTGCTCTCCGAATTTCATTTTCCATAATGTCTACAGACAGCATATCGGTGGTATTGCAGTCATTTTCTGTTTCTGTGACTATAAAGGAGAGTTACTTTAAGTATCAAATTGACATTTGTTCCTAGGGAAATCTCAAAGGTTATGAAGTGACCAGTATATGCTACTGAATAACAGCTAGAATAAGATATCATCAAATATGATAATGTTTCTCTGATTATATAAAACACAGATGGTCTATGTAGAGGAATTGAAAAACACTATCAACAACTGAAGCAGTAATCCATAAATCAATGAATGGTCACTGCTTAAAGTGACACAGAGTATCTTTCTTAAAATTTTATTTGGTTTTGATAAGCTACAAAATATCTAATATGCTGGTTGAAGTTCATATCTAATCACTGAACTTGCAAATATATCCATAATGCATAATATCTCTAAAATGCTTGATTTTATGGAAAAATAAAAAAACCATCTCAAATACGTTTCATATTCGAAATTATGCATCCAATTAATCTACCTATTAGTTACAATACCTAATAAACACTATCAAATCGAATATATCTTCCTGTCAGCTTATGACAAGGTTTCAAAATTACGTTTGGCGAATTTGCGCGCGCCACTCGAGCCACATTGTCCGGTTTTCGATCAAAATCCCGACTTTGAATGGCTGTATTTTCGCTCTAATGTACTTATTGACCTTTAACTTGTTATTTTCAGTAACATTTAGTGGTTCACTATGTAATACATCGATTTCAAAATTTGACATATGTGATCCTATCAACATACTCTGTGTCTCTTTAAGGTTGATCCAAATATTTTTTGTAGTACTGGATGTGTGTTCATCTTTATTTGTGAATTGACCATCTTGTAACCATTCTAAAGCCAAAATGAAAGAAAGCAAATATTTTAGCTAAAGTTCAAGCTTTGTGATTAAGGAGCAACAATGCACAAATATTCCTCAAGTCAAGCAGTTGTAAAAAAAAAAAATACAAATAAGACAGTTTCAAGATTCCAAAACCTAATTTATAGGATATTTTCTCCTCAATGCACATGTTAACATCCCAAAAGGTATGTTGAAAACACTTTTAGTAAACATCATGTGGAAAAGCAATTAAAATTGTTTTACTTAGCAACTTGAAATATTTCTGAGATAAGTTGTCTCCTTTGGATGGCTAACAAGATAGTAAGCACTAAGTTGAAATGCACCACAGTAAATGCTTTGATTTATCATATCCATCATGATCTGAACAGAGTGTATACTAGTTATGCCTTCTTTCGGTTTATACTTATTGTCACTTCTTGATTTATCATGAAAAACTTTGAACATGTGATGAATAGGGGAAACAAAATGTTTGGATAACAAATGGTTATATCTTAGCAAACTTACCAAAATCTTTCAGAATACCTTTGCTTGCAATATAATGTGCAGTCTGTAATAATATTAATAACATTGTTTTTTCAGTGTGTTTACTTTTGTGAGGTTGCTTATTTATTAAAGAATGACTTTCTTCTTTTTGGACATGTTGATGTTCAAATAATATAGTTTTTTTTCCAATATACAAATATAAAATTTACTACAGATTCAGGTTTTTTCCATTAAAATGTTTGTAAGAGTGTCTGATGTACTAAGTTATTCCTTTTCTATTTCAGACAAGTTTGAGACCTTTCAATAGAAAAGTTTTTGAATTTCATCAAGTTCTTGGAGATAGATCAAGAGTTTTCAGTAAAACCATTGAAGGGCTTTAATGATAGATATTGAAGTTTTCCACATAGATCTATCTGTTGACGACCAAGACACAAAGTTAACAAATTCAGTTAATTTTAATTAAACCATTCACTTCTTATCTGAAATCAAACATATGAGGAACTTAAATTGAAGTATAACTGTTTCATTTAGGATTGCAAGAATACTCCTTTGTGAATGGAAATTATAAAACTGACAATTTCATGAAAAATTGGAAAATCAATAAAAGGTTTGACAAATGTAAGTAAAACAATTAAATGTTGAACATAGAAATTTCTCTCCTTCATGAATTGCTTATATCATTCAAAAATACTATTCCCAAACATAACAGTAACAGTTGCAGTAAAATATCAAAGTATGTAGACATACCGGTATGTTGTATAGAGGTGGAGAGTTATCTCCAGAGAATAATGAGAGTATGTGGATTATTCCAGAATCTCTCTCCGATCTCTCTCCGGGTACATAAAGATCAGTTTGAGCTGACACTGATCTCTCTCCGGGTACATAAACATCAGTTTGAGCTCTCTCTGATCTCTCTCCAGGTACATAAACATCAGTTTGAGCTCTCTCCGATCTCTCTCCGGGTACATAAACATCAGTTTGAGCTCTCTCTGATCTCTCTCCGGGTACATAAACATCAGTTTGAGCTGACACTGATCTCTCTCCGGGTACATAAACATCAGTTTGAGCTCTCTCTGATCTCTCTCTGGGTACATAAACATCAGTTTGAGCTCTCTCTGATCTCTCTCCGGGTACATAAAGATCAGTTTGAGCTCTCTCTGATCTCTCTCCGGGTACATAAAGATCAGTTTGAGCTCTCTCTGATCTCTCTCCGGGTACATAAACATCAGTTTGAGCTCTCTCCGATCTCTCTCCGGGTACATAAACATCAGTTTGAGCTGACACTGATCTCTCTCCGGGTACATAAACATCAGTTTGAGCTCTCTCTGATCTCTCTCCAGGTACATAAACATCAGTTTGAGCTGACACTGATCTCTCTCCGGGTACATAAACATCAGTTTGAGCTCTCTCCGATCTCTCTCCGGGTACATAAACATCAGTTTGAGCTCTCTCTGATCTCTCTCCGGGTACATAAACATCAGTTTGAGCTCTCTCTGATCTCTCTCTGGGTACATAAACATCAGTTTGAGCTCTCTCTGATCTCTCTCCGGGTACATAAAGATCAGTTTGAGCTCTCTCTGATCTCTCTCCGGGTACATAAAGATCAGTTTGAGCTCTCTCTGATCTCTCTCCGGGTACATAAACATCAGTTTGAGCTCTCTCCGATCTCTCTCCGGGTACATAAACATCAGTTTGAGCTGACACTGATCTCTCTCCGGGTACATAAACATCAGTTTGAGCTCTCTCTGATCTCTCTCCGGGTACATAAACATCAGTTTGAGCTCTCTCTGATCTCTCTCCGGGTACATAAACATCAGTTTGAGCTCTCTCCGATCTCTCTCCGGGTACATAAACATCAGTTTGAGCTGACACTGATCTCTCTCCGGGTACATAAACATCAGTTTGAGCTCTCTCTGATCTCTCTCCGGGTACATAAACATCAGTTTGAGCTGACACTGATCTCTCTCCGGGTACATAAACATCAGTTTGAGCTCTCTCCGATCTCTCTCCGGGTACATAAACATCAGTTTGAGCTGACACTGATCTCTCTCCGGGTACATAAACATCAGTTTGAGCTCTCTCTGATCTCTCTCCGGGTACATAAACATCAGTTTGAGCTGACACTGATCTCTCTCCGGGTACATAAACATCAGTTTGAGCTCTCTCTGATCTCTCTCCGGGTACATAAACATCAGTTTGAGCTCTCTCCGATCTCTCTCCGGGTACATAAACATCAGTTTGAGCTGACACTGATCTCAACTGGCTGATAGCTGGCTGATATGTTTCTTACCTGAACATATAAAAATCAAATGGAATCTGAATACAAAAAAGTTAGTTGGTTCTCAGATACAAGAAACAAATTCCTTTTTTACACATCTCTGAATGACACCATGTTTTAGAATGCCAACAGTTTTTTTTTAAGGAAACAAGATGATAAATCAGAATAGTTTTGCAATACTTTCCTCTATCTACCATTGACTAGTACAGTTTCTCCACTGACATGAGGTAGATTGATCAAGGTAAGATTTATACCTGCAGCGCTCCACCAAACCAGATAGCAGTTTATAGGATGTCTCCTGAGATGTAGAACTGACTACTTCACCACTTGGTTAATCTCCAGCTTTCCTTCCAGGAGTTTTATTTCTTCTACATCGACATTGATGTAGGAGACAGTTTGTATACAGGCAGATTTGTTTGATGATTTAGAGTCTTTTTATTCAAACGTTCATTTTTGAAACTTATTTCAACAACAGATAAGCTTAAAAGATAACATGTTTATAGATAAAATAAACAACTTTTCCTTATAGATGAACTCCTTTGGGAGACAAATATCCCTTGACTTAAAAACATGTGTTTTCATTCGCCCACCATTTCATTTTGTCTTATGGGATAACACAGTTGTTAGTGGATGGAGACTTCCATGGTTCGAATCCCACCAGGGGCTCAGCAACTTTGTCTGCGGTAGAAACGGTTCTAGTTCTACACATTTTAAGGTTAATTCAACACTGAATTAAATTCCAGTACCACACATGGTTCTCTAGTTCCATCCAAAGCTCGCAGGTTTCATAGCAATGCATAACCATGATAGTGTTGTGGGCTTTCTCCCTGCAATAATACTAGCAGCCGTGATAAAGGTGAAATACTCATGAAAGCAAAATCATTTCACCTCATCTCATTTTGTCTACAGTGAATCAAATTGCAATGGCATCTGCCATATTTTGGGAATTTAATTGTTTTGTTGCAATTTTTGCCTTTTCATTCTTTCTTATATCGATCTCCAGAGACCAGGTTATTCCTTTTGCAAATGATTCGTCAAATCCTGATAAATGGCCACATAGAATGTTTGTCACTGATTAACACAGCACCTAAAGTAAAATATCAAAAATCTAATAGCTTAAACAGAATCAACAGAGGCCAGTGGTTGCAAACCCTCAAATTTTATTGTAGGTTTGAGAATCATTTAAAGTCAACTCAGAGAACTTATATTCCATATCTAACATTCACATTCAGACAATGATATCAATTACAGATGTGCACATGCTGTGTAAACATAAATGCATCAAGTCAAAGCTAAACTCTGTTTGCACATACTGCACAAATACCTGCACATAATATAGTCTGTTAACTCACATGTGTGACATTGAGAGAGTGAAATGTAATAGCCTTTTGTGTTTTATATTCCAAGGAAATGTTGGCTATACTTGTGCATCTGATTTCCTGAATTCCTTTTTTAGAGACAAAGCAATGAACTTTCCTTTAATAACTTACTGGTACCCTTGGAAGATCTTTGCAGATAAAATGCTGCTGGAGTGCATGTATATGTTTATACAAGTATGTCATTACTTATGTTTTGTGATAATGTTCAGTTGTGTTTACCTTAGGGTGCTCATCATCATTGACATTAAGATGTATTCTACCTAAGTGCCTTATACACTTGCCACTGTCAGTAATTCAGGTCTTTATCCTAATGCAAAACCTTGTGGTGGCTTTTTGTGTTTTATATTTGAAGGAAATGTTAGCTATATTTGTGCATCTGATTCCCTTAATCAATTTTGTAGAAGACAAAGCGATGAACTTTCCTTATGTAAATTACCCTTACCATGTCTTATGACATGCAGGAAGAACTTTATGGATAATTGATGCTGAAATGCATGTGTGTTTATACAAGTGTATGTTTCCACTTACTACTGTTTTGTGATAATGTTTGATTATGTTTATCTTGGGTTGATCATCATCATTGACATTTAGAGGTATTCTTTTTTTAAGTGCCTTATACACTCATCACTGTCAATAATTCAGGTTGGAATCGAACCTGATGCAAAACATTTTATTTATAAAAAGAAATACTGCGGTAAAAGAACCAGATGCATGCATATGTATGTAATTTCTGGGTGTGGGATTAAAGGGGCAGTAGCACGTTTTTAGGGGGAATATAGGGTGATGTAAGGAAAATGAAAATTAATGATTTCAATTGAAAGACAATGTATTTAAACTAAATGGAGCAGTAATAATTCCAATATATAACGTTAAGTTTAGCCATGCGATTCCTTTTCTTACAAAAAATTATTTAAAGGTGTTCACAAAAAAATGGCCGCCAATGGATTTTATGTGGATCCTTATACATTCTCCTCTGACAATGGATGATTGGCTTGTGTAATGAGATTTTTGACACTGTCAAAATAATACATTTACCATTCACTTACAATTATCAGTGAGAAATTCAAATTATAAAATTATAAAAAAAACGTGCTACTGCCCCTTTAAGGGGAGATGGAAATCCTTCTTTTCAAAATTCTCACAGCTAGTAAGCTTGAACCCTTTCCCAAACCAGCATGGTGACATTTTGCCCTTTTAATGTACCTTGATCTCTTGCTGATTTTTGTGATTTATTGTCACCATAAAAAAGATATATATATTTATTTATACATATATTACAAACCGATAGATACGAAACAATATCTGGACTTCTCGTTTTGTTACCCATCTCATACCAACATACAATCTCTCCAGACTCATCTGCATGATCTGCTCAAATGTAGATACACGGAACTGCAGACTACAAGAACTTAAAATATTGCTGAAGAGAAGAGGATATCCTACACTCCTAATTGAAGATGGAATAAATAAAGCTAAATTCATAGATAGAAATGAACTTATCCAAGTGAAGAATCGAGAAGAAACTGATACTATGGACATTGCATTTGTATCTGCCCACAACCCTCTAAATCCGGATTTATTTAAAGGTATAAGAAATAATATACCCCTTCTAACATGTGATGAGAAAATGCGTAATGTTGTTGATAATATGAACTTTATCAAAAGTAAACGTCAAATTTGAATGCATAATTATATATTCATGTATAAATGTGTTTGATTCTATCGCTTGCTTAATGACTGTGACGTCAAACCTGTGTTACGTCATCACTATTATGACAATCTAACGTCACAACTGTTTTGTACTCCCTGAAGATTACAATGAAACTAGTAGGAGTCTATTGGTGTTGTGTGTTTTTTAACTTTTGAATATATTTGACACTATACCAGACCAACTCAAACGTTTCTGATATATTTAACGACGGGGCTGCTATCAGTTTTTGTGAAGTTTCCATCGCCGCCGCCGCCGCCGCCGCCGCCGCACTCGTACTACTAGCTATAACTTTTTTCCCCTAAGATTTCCAGAACTCTTATTCATACCTTACTCCTCATACCTCGGGGGAACGATTTTGACATGTTCACTTTCAAGGTCAAAGGTCAAGGTCACGAGCTATGTATTCACACTAAGAATTCCTTGTAAACGCGATAACTTGAAAAGTTTTTGTGCTATGAAGCTCTAACTTGGTATATATCATCCTTGGAAAAGTAAAAAAATTTGAAAAGGTTTTGGCTACAATCCGTCAAAGGTCAAGGTTACAGCAAGGTCATGACGTAAGCATGTTTTAGCGAAAATGCTATATTTTAACTATGAACACTTTTAATCAATACATGATTGTTATACTCAAAAAAAAGTGTTCAATGATTGTGTGACCTTGAAGGTCAAAGGTCAAGGTCATGAGATATGAGTTATTACAAAATGCACTAAATTGGGGTATAACTTTATCCCATTTAGCTTTTCAGAACTCATGAACATGTCTAAATGTTAATACTTCCAGGGAATCATTATGACATGTTCACTTTCAAGTTCAAAGGTCAGGGTCACGAGTTATAAAATCACCACAAAATTCTTTGTAAACACGGTAACTTGAAAAGTTTTTGTGCTATGAAGCTCTAACTTGGTATATATCATCCTTGGAAAAGTAAAAATTTTTGAAAAGGTTTCGGCTACAATCTGTCAAAGGTCAAGGTCACAGCAAGGTCATGACTTAAGCATGGTTTAGCGAAAATGCTTAATTTTAACTATGATCACTTTTAATCAATACATGATTGTTATACTCAATAAAAAGTGTTCAATTATTGTGTGACCTTGAAGGTCAAAGGTCAAGGTCATGAGATATGAGTTATTGCAATTCCTTCTAAACACAATAACTTGAAAAGTTTTTGTGCTATGAAGTTTAGATTTTGTATATATTATCTCTTGAGAAGTTCAACATTTTCAAAAAGTTTTGGGTACTAACTGTCGAAGGTCAAGGTCACAGCAAGGTCAACATATATGGAGAAAATGGATTAATTGTATTTTTAACACTTTATTTCATTACAATAATGTTATACTCAATGAAATGTGTTCATTGATTGTGTGACCTTGAGTGTCAAAGGTCAAGGTCACGAGAAAATTCCCAATTTGGTGAGGCCTGTAAAAGGCGGAACAGGGTAAGGCGAAACCCAAAGTTCCGGGGCTGCTCTGCTTTTGCGGTATCCCGCAAACGCTAATCTAGTTATTTATATATTTAAAAGGACAACAAGAACCTGACAATGAATGCGTGTCAACTAAATGAGTTACAGTGTGCCCATTAATATCCATTGTCAATCTACATTTGCTGTAGTTGATGATATTCAACAATAAGAATAAAACAAATATCTTTGGGAAATGTTGAAAACTAACAACAGTTAAAAAACATTTGGTCCAAACTATTTGAAATTCACTTCACTATACACATGTCCCACCCTGTATCTGGAGTCTGCCCTGCAATGTTTACAGTTGAAGGGCCATATCAATAAATTACATGGAAAAGCACTTAAAATCTCTTAAACTATTTTACTAACATATAACTCTGACCCCAGCATTTCCAAACTCTATTAGAAAGAAACACACTCAAGTCCATTCTGGAGAAGGAACTGAAGGTAAACAAGCTAACTGGTGAGAAAACAGTTTCTGCCCAACTATGTAATAACAGTCTTTATCCCCTGTGCTGAAATGTGGCTTATTACCTCAAGAAGGGTGTTATACTTGACATGTGAATGGCTTCATCCACAAGCCAGCGTTTTCTTGGTCTGCATAAACATGGGACTCACAGTTGTGAAAATAATCTGAATTATTCCCTGTTATTGTTTTAATTCAGTGAGTATTTAATCTCCAAATATGACATCTGAAAGAGGATGTTCCACCTTCTATGAGAATGAAAATAGTTCACTCTTTGTTGAGAACTTGCATGAAGAGTATGGTTCCAGAAGGGGATTTTGTTGGAAGAGTTTTGGTTAATCAGACTAATTATAGCCAAGCATAAAACACCTTCTACTTCCATGTTTTCAAATTTAAAATTTTAACCGTTTTATCCTTCCATAAGGTGAATGCTGCCTGAAAGAATTATAAGTGTTTACAAGGTTTTTCAAGGTAATCCATTAATTTTCGATGTTGAAGGACTCAGGATAGCACAGTGGTTAAATCATTCATTTGAGATAAAGAGGTCCAGAATGTGAATCTTGCCAGCAACTCAGCAAATTTGTCTGCAGTAGAGAAGTATTCTATGCACAGTAAGGTTTGGTTGCAATGATACACTGAATGCCACCCATGGTTGGCTAGTTCAACACGATGCTTGCAGGTTTCATCACAATACATAGCCTCAATAGTGTTGTGAGCTTTCTCCAAGCCACCATACCATCATACCAGCCATGATATAAGTGAAGTACTCTTGAAAGTGCATAATACTCCAAATCACCTCTTCTCACTTAAATATTGAAAGTACTTTATGCAGTTACTCACAATTAACAAATTTACGAATGGTTCAAATGATCTATTCTTCAAAAAGTGAGATAGGGATGGTACAACCGCATGCATTTGTCCTTACATACTGATTCATTACCTTCAAGATTATTTGTATAAGAACAGATCGTTTTTATAATTTCTTAGCTGCAAAGATGAATTTGTGTCAAAAGTTGACAAACAGGATACCAAACTCAACAAGGATATAGTTCATATATATTTGTGCTCTTGTTCCTTTCAACATGCAGTTGAATTTGTCTCTAAATTTAGATAGATTTTAAGTCTTGTCTACAGAAAAAAACAAGATAAGAAAGAAAAAATCTAATCACTTGGCAACATTTACTTGATTCCAAGGCTTTGAAAGTTTTCTTGAGGTACTGTTAACATGCAACAGGTGTGTATAGTGGAGAGAGAAGAGTAGTCTGTTGGGAGGGGGGGGGGGGGGGGAGCTTGTGATATTGTGGTAGGGTAGCAGTTTATTCTTCTCAAGATGGGGACTGGGGAGGTGGTAGGCAGATTGGGGATTTGAGATACCAAAAGTAGAAAAAATGACGTTGCAATTTCTGTCCCTGTTGCTTTAACATGTTGCAAGCCTATATTGAAGTGTGTTAAATCTTTAAAAAGTTAAGATTCAACATTTTACTATAATATTGGTACTTTGTAATTAGGTTCAAATTCTAATGTTCGAAGTCACTTTCATGTCACTATGAAAGAAAATTTCCAGTTTTATGTGATTATGTTAGTTCTCATGTTCTTTATCATATATTTATGATTTTAGATAACACAAGCAGGTTTTGCAAATTTGATAAAAAACATTGAGAATTTAAATGACAATTAACCTATAGTCAATCGGCCCTACGCTAACATTAATTATTTGTAATGTTCTTTCTCATCAATAGTTTTGTATAACACAAACAGGTTATGTATTTATGATTACAAACTTTGAAAGTTTAATGACCACCCACAGCCAATCGCCCCACATAAATACATAATAATGTGCTCTTTACATTATATCGCATTTATCACTACAAATGATCACTAAGGGATGGGCAGCTCTGCATTACACATGCATCTATAAACCCCAGTAAGGAGACAGGAGACCCATAGAACCCTGGTTATCTTGCATGGAATCAGAGCATGGCGCTATCTCATCATCACCAGACAGACACACAGACAGACACTCCTGTAGCCTCACTATCAGATCTGGTGACCTTTGACCTGTGAGTCTCATGTAAGAAGGATTGTCTCTCAATGCCACACTAAGTACCGTAGGTCTCTGTGTGATGTACATCTATGAGGGTGATAGGGGTCGGTAGATTTCTGTTAGGTCCATTACATACAGCTGATTGCTTGATATTACACAACACGTTCTTTTCATCATATAATTTTTATAGAAAAATGACTTCTTTATCAGGGATGAATTTACCTGTGAGTCCTGCTTCAAATACTCATAAAATTTAGAAAGGACTCATAGAAATTTAAGCTGTGAGTCCTGGGATGCATAGTTTTTTTTGTAATACTATGTGCTAAGTTATTTATTAAAGGACTCATTTAAATCAGCTTGGACTCACAAGATTTTTTGGTAGCGAGTCCCTTGACTCAGAGGGCAATATCTGTAGATTGATCACTGCTTTATTAGCAGCCCCGTCTAAGAACGGGGCTGCTATCAGGTTTTGTGCAGTTTCCGCCGCCGCCGCCGCCGCCGCCTTGACATACTAATGGCTATAACTTTTTTCTACTAAGCTTTCCAGCACTTATATTCATAACTTACTACTTATACCTCGGGGGAACGATTTTGACATGTTCACTTTCAAGGTCAAAGGTCAAGGTCACAAGCTATAAAATCACTAAAAAATTCCTTGTAAACGCGATAACTTGAAAAGTTTTTGTGCTATGAAGCTCTCACTTGGTATGTATCATCCTTGGAAGAGTAAAAAATTTTGAAAAGGTTTTCGCTACAATCTGTTCAAGGTCAAGGTCACAGCAAGGTCACGACTTTAGCATGGTTTTGCGAAAATGCTTTATTTTAACTATGAACACTTTTAATCAATAGATGATTGTTATACTCAATGAAAAGTGTTCATAGATTGTGTAACCTTGAAGGTCAAAGGTCAAGGTCATGAGATTTGTGTTATTTAAATGTGCAACTAATTTGGATATAACTTTATCCCATTAAGCTTTTCAGAACTCATAAACATGTATAATTGTTTACACCTCTGGGGACTTAAAATGACATGTTCACTTTCAAGGTCAAAGGTCAAGGTCACGAAATATAAAATCACTCAAAAATTCCTTGTCAACGCGATAACTTGAAAAGTTTTTGTGCTATGAAGCTCTCACTTGGTATGTATCATCCTTGGAAGAGTAAAAAATTTTGAAAAGGTTTTCGCTACAATCTGTCCAAGGTCAAGGTCACAGCAAGGTCACGACCTTAGCATGGTTTTGCGGAAATGCTTTATTTTAACTATGAACACTTTTAATCAATAGAAGATTATTATACTCAATAAAGAGTGTTCATTGATCGTGTAACCTTGAAGGTCAAAGGTCAAGGTCATGAGATTTGTGTTATTACAATGTGCAACTAATTTGGATATAACTTAATCCCGTTAAGCTTTTCAGAACTCATAAACATGTGTAATTGTTTACACCTCTGGGGACTCAGAGGGTCATATCTGTAGATTGATCACTGTTTTATTAGCAGCCCCGTCTAAGGACGGGGCTGCTATCAGGTTTTGTGCAGTTTCCGCCGCCGCCGCCGCGTCCGCCGCGTCCGCCGCGTCCGCCGCGTCCGCCTTGACATACTAATGGCTATAACTTTTTTCTACTAAGCTTTCCAGCACTTATATTCATAACTTACTGCTTATACCTCGGGGGAACGATTTTGACATGTTCACTTTCAAGGTCAAAGGTCAAGGTCATGAGCTATAAAATCACAAAAAAATTCCTTGTTATCTCTTGAGAAGTACAAAATTTTGGAAAGGTTTTGGGTACGAACTGTCAAAGGTCAAGGTCACAGCAAGGTCAACAAATATTGAGAAAATGGATTATTTTAACTTTAAACACTTTATTTCGATACATTAATGTTATTTTCAATGAAATGTATTCATTGATTGAGTGACCTTGAGTGTCAAACATCAAGGTCACAAGAAAATGCCGAATATGCTGAGGCTTGTAGAAGGCGGAACAGGGTAAGGCGAAACCCCAAGTTTCGGGGCTGCTCTGTTTTTGCGGTGTCCCGCAAACACTTATCTAGTTTGAATAAAGTGGTTTTGCTTTAAGAACAGGACATACAAATTTTGTCATTATTGTATACAAAATACAATACAATACAATTCAATGAAAAGTGTAGATATGCATTTATGAGATAGGTAAACATATTAAGGTTATTGTCGAAAAAAATAAATGATAAATTTCTTTTTACGGCTGTTGCCAGTCTTCTTCCTGAAAATTAGTATCTTTAATATATCCAGTCCTGTTAAGTATATATAAAATGAAAGGGCACGGATTTACCTCTCTTGTGTATTATACACATGATTTAAATGCTTCATAAGTCAAAACTAAAGTAGTTGTTTTTTAGAAACTCCTTCCCCTACCACAAACAAAGTAGGTTTCTGTGTGATGTATATCTGTGAGAGTGATAGGGATTGGTAGATCTCTGGTAGGTCAATACAACATTTCTTTTGCAGTTAAATTAAAAAATGATGACTTCTGTGTTTGAATACAGTAGTTGCTGTTGAAAGAACAGGACATCAAAAGTTTATTATTATGAGATTGTTTTTGTAGCAGCCATCGTTTTACAAAATCTAGTCAAGCTATCACTAGAATGGTAAATTTTGGGTTATTGTCATAAAAACAACATGAATAGCTCTCTTGATAGCTGACACAAGTCTTCTTACTGAAAGAATGAATATCTTAAACATGACAAGCGCTTGCTGTCATGTTAATCGTTTGTAAAATAAAAGGGTACTAAGTTAATTCTCCTGACCTGTGTAATGTATAAATATATGATGATTAAATGCTTCATAAGGCAAAACCAAACCAAATATGGCTGTTGTTTGAACATTCTATTTGTTTTAAGATACTATAGCTACGATTCAAAACAATAATGTTTTAATGGAGATTCTACAGTAAAAGTGTCAGTAGAGCAACTCATGTAGTTCACTGTTCTCAAGCTTATCAAGTGACATTTTATTGTGGGAAGCTGAGAATGAAATAATTTATCATTAATGTCCTGACAGAGCAAGATGTAGAAGTAGAATAGAATTTATTACTTCTGTATAATGTAAATTATTCAAGTGTACACTTTTCTTTAATCTAATGATTTAGATTATCAAAAATTCACAAAGTTGAATGAAATATTAAATAAAAGCTTTTGAAGACAATTCTGTCTTGAAATTGAATTATCTTGAATTATTTAGGTTAACTAAGTTGATATAGAAACTCTTGATGTTTGAAATTTTGTAGTTTAGATGGAAAATTTCCTAGTTAATAAATGTTCTTAATGTTCTTACAAACAATGTATTCCAGTGTTCATATGGAATTATACACTCTTAGAAAGAAATTTAATCTTTTTTTTTTCATTTTTAAATCAGACATATTTACAAAACAGATAATATCAAAGACCTATCTTTTCACCAATATATCAAAACCTCAAACAAGAACATGACATTATTTACAAATGATATAAATCAGGTAATGTTTCATGACTTATCATGGTGAAACTACCATTACTTCAAAAGATTGTCCAATAAATCACATTGTGAAGATGGATGGCAAATACTAACGCAGAGAGAAGACTGGCGGCCATTGAAGCCAACTCTGGTCTGATGAACTGTTGATTGAGAAACAGTCAGCTCTATGTTCGGAGAGATAAATATTTTGATTTCTCCCCGATATCCCCAAGAAAAAAGAGGCATCAGTCCGTTTTTAGATGACCCGCCCATCTGCAGATGAAAGCTTGTGTCAAATATGAAAGGGTATAACCTTCAGAACGGTTCATGAAAGACAGTGTCTGTCCGGAATCAGACACCAATACCACCTCCAACCGTCCTTAATCAATGATAGTCTAGCCTTTGGCTTGTGTGTAACAGTTTACACAACTTTTTATGCTGAAAGTTCTTAGACTTGTCTGTTGTTGTTTATATAAGGAATATTCTAGAGGATGAATTAAGGTGATAAGTTTGAAATATATTTCAAGAATTTTAGGAACTCAAGTTAGGTGTGTTCATAACCTGATTTTTCTTCTACCAGGTATAAGATGATAACTTATTGCTTTATAGGATATTCTTGATGGATTGACATGGTAAAGTTGACTTTTTGTATGGTGTTCATCACTTGTTCCTTTTAAAAAGAGAAAACGTATATGAAAAAAAAAAATATATAAAAATATAAAGACAAATCATATTTTAGTAATATGTTCTAAGTTGTTTCAAATGCATATTTAGGAGTTGCCAATATCAAGAAGACAAGCAGATTATGGATTATCAACTTCTTTTGTGTAGAATGTAGCAACTTTTCGGTATAGATCCTTGAAAACACTATAAAGATATACAGTTGAACACTGATATAGCGAACACGGATATAGCGAACACTCGGATATAGCGAACAAATTTTCAAGTCCTGTCCCTATATAATATCATTAAAATTATATGCGTACAGCGAACACCGAATAAAGCGAACTAAATTCTTTGGTCCCTTGGAGTTTGTTATATCCGAGTTCTACTGTATACCAAAACGTCGCTACATTATACAATAAAGAAGTTGATAATTCATGAACTCGTTGATTGTATTATGGTTTGCTGAAAATCTGATCAAATTTTATCATTTTCCTTGTAAATAAAGCTCGTCAAGATAAAGGTTTATATTTTTTATGACATATATTCTTTTACCAAAACTTTACAATATACCAAATGTTTAAAAGAACACCCAAACCTTCAATGTGATAGAACTTTATATCAGAAAAGGCTTGTACTTTTCTTTCTTCACTGAATGAAATATGTCTTTTGATATCAGACTGAATTCCAGCACTAATCCCCGTGTTTGACTTAACAAAGCCCAGTTTATGTAGAACATCGTAAGAAATCCCTTGGCTTTGTCCCAGAGACACAGATTGATAATTGTGTTACACGCTACATTAAGGAGCCAGTAAAACACTGGGGTGTCTCTACAGGATAAGCTATTGGGTTTTTGTGTTGGATCTGCTTAGCTAAGTTTTGGGCTGTTACTTGCCAGCTTTATAGCCAGGGACTTTTACTTTAGATTTATCTCGCCTTCATGATATCAAATTCAAAGTTAATTCTTTCTGTTTGATTTATGAACAAAAAGGAAAAAGAAAATTTAAATTCAATTGTTTACTAAAATCTAAAACATCATAAATCTTGATTGAAGTTATATTTATATATACAAATGATATTTCTTATTTTCTTAAATAATTCATGAACTTTTACACAAGACTTATGTTACCTTCTTTATAACATAATTCATTGTTTTTATAAAGGAAGAGTACAACATAAAAAGGGAAGATCTAATTATATGTTTAACTAAAACCGAAAGCTTTTTTAATTTTAATTTTTAGTACCCCATAAGCTATGGAAACTTGGTATAATTTACATAGAAACTGCACTTTACCTCAGTGGAAGGTGTGAGTTATAAACCTAAACCTAAACCTTAGAATAAACCTTAGGTAAAGATTATTAATAATATCACCTCTTTACAATATCTTCCAATAGAAACTGCAGTTAACTTCAGTGTAAGTTGTAAGGTAAGTTTGTACACATCCTAAAGATTGATATCACCATTTGCAACCATGCATCACACTAACCTTTGACCTTGTCAAGCGGAGTGAAGCAGTCATGTTGTCAGATCTACACGCAGATAGTTGGACAGTTTGCATCAAACAAGACTAGTTGTCAGACTAATATCTTCAGTGTCAGACTTGATGGAGGAGTTGTCTCCCTTGTTTGAGTTGACTGATGAGTAATCTCCCCTTATTTCTAAAATGTGTCAGATGTTTGAGTTGATATGTTGTAAGGTGAAATCAAGAAATCAAATTTGTCTTCTTCAATTTGCTTTGGTAGATAAAACTCCCAAGAATCTGTTTAGTTCAAAGGAAACATGGCAAATATACTTGTAGATTCAAGGAACATGACATAAAGACAACCATGCAGTATTATGGATCCAAACGATACATTTTTGTGCAAATTCAATTGGAATGGATGCAGTTTGCACTTCCATTTCAAATGTTTTGAATCAATGAATGTTACATAAGTAGAACAATTTTAAATCTTAATCTGAACGGCCTTTGAAGCTCAATTTTAACCAAGAAAAAGATTAAACTATACCTTTGATTGTTCACTGGACGTTAAGTTCCAGTATTTATTTGGATATTTGAATTCAAATTGAATTCAATATTAAGTTGTAGTATTTTAGAGAAACATGATAATAAGTACCTTAGAATAAATATCTAATCATTTGATAACTTTCACTTGAATTACCGGTATACTTAAAAATAAAAATTTGTTTCAATATTGATACAGTGTAATAAGGTAATAATCTCTTTCAGACCTATCCCTGTAAATGAATGTTAACATTTATGTCAGACATCCCTTATATTCCAAGAAGCTTCTTTTGGTCTAATTAAATTCAAGGTGACTTGAACAGGTGTTGTCAGGTGTGTTAACGACCTCCTAATTTGTGTCACAGGTGCCTCAGGGTTTGTTTGTTTTGTGTTTGAATGAATACTTCCATGGTAAAAAACATGTATGAAGGATGTATCAGTTTATTGTATTAATTGAGTTAATGGAAACGATGGGCATCTGTCAAGGTATTCTTGCCTCAGGCTTTCTACCTGTACATGTCGACATGTCTTCTAATGCTCCTATGTCTTGAATGTTGTGAATTGAGGTGAAGGAAATACACTTTCACAAGTTTGATGTCTTGATTTAAAAAAAAGGATGATATTAGTATCAGTATCAGGTGTACAAGTGCATATTTCACCTGGTGTAATAACGATGATATATTGGATATTTTACACTAAATCAAAGAATTTGCTGAATTGCACACTTATCCCTCTGAAAAAAAAGAACTATGCATTTCTGTCATTCATGTGTAACTGACATCCTTAAAAATGGTATGCATGATTTTCTAAAGAAGAAGCAACTATAAATGAATTCAAAATATGGAGTACTACATGAAGATAATCTGAAAATATGAAGCAAATCTAGAAAACTGTGAAATTGAAAACCTAACTAATACTATAGTCAAAGGTTTCAATGTTACCATTTAAGTCCTTTAGTTTTTTTGTGTGCACTTTCATTAAATTTTCTTTTATCAATTCTTATTTTCATCCTTTACAAATATTTTCAATGTCTTGTGGCAATATAAGTTGTCTAAACATTTTTGACATTAAAAATAAAGGGTTGGCAGTGGGGGTGGGTGATTATGACAGAAGGTTAAGTAAGTTCCTATTTAAGTAAGAATGAACTTGTAGAGAACTTATGTTCAATTTTACTTTCAAATATTCATATATGGCTTTGAAACTGTTGAACATAATACTGGTAAAGTAAAATAAATGTTTACTAACAAACACATTTCCTCAACATTTTCAGCTAACAAATGCATTAGCTGGTTGGTAAGTCTAAGAGATTTCTACAAGAAGCAGTAATTTATTAGTAAATATTGTAGGTAAAAAGACAGGGCAGTGTATATCTAAGATGTTGGAATGTCATGACCTCCTGTTATTCTTGTTCAGTCTTCAAGGTGGCACCAGATAATGCTTCTAGCAGTGTTTGTGTATTGATAGAGTGTTGAATGCTTCTAGCAGTGTTTGTGTATTGATAGAGTGTTGAAAGCATGTTTGAGGTAAAACTGAAAGCTTTCGTCTACATTCCTTCAACTGAGTGTTGATCCGATATGTGTTGTAACAAATACTGTGCATTTGTAGCAGTCAGATTGGAGCTTAGTGTTGATGTGCCAAATCTAGCATTCCTAAATGGAAACATTTTTTCAAAAATAGATTTATTTTATAAAAAAATCCTGTTTATCATACCAAATTAATACCTTGGTACTTGATATGACACAGAGTATATGAAATTTTGCACTATTGTTAGTGTAGTGACAGAAATGTCATATTCTTAAAATTGTTTTTAATGTAAACCTTGAAATTTCCCCCAAAATGTAGATCATAGATATTATATCATCAGCAAATATATAGTTGATATGGTTCAGGTTATTTGTATGCCCAGTATGAGATTGTTATGACAGAAATATTCTACACAGTCCCTTGTGTACATCAGGTGAATCAGTACCGTATTTGACCTAATAAGTGCTCTGCTCCAATAAGCATCCCAATACGCCCAAAAAAGGTTTTGTAATTACTGGTAGGTCTAATAACCGCCCGTGTAACCTAAATTCTATTCAACAACCCCTTCAGACGAGAAACTGGAGATTGAGACATCAAACATCAGTTTCCAGGGAATTTCCAATCCCCCTGCTTCTGTCTATCTGCAATCTGTCACCACGCACATGATTATTCACACCGATTTAATAAAACACCAGGGTTCCATTCCACAAAACACTAACCATCCATCGCAAGTCTATAACAAATTGTAATCAATGTTGAAAGTAACTTGTAAAGTAAACTGTTTGATCGTAACTTTACTGCCTTGTGGAATAGCACCCTGTTTTGCTGACTCCAACATCTGGGGAGTATAATGGTCTGTATCACTCCACATTCATACACTTCTCTGGTCATGTGTTGTGGGATCTCTGGTTTCACTTCAACAGATGCTTGGAATATAATATAGGTGTGAAAATAAGCAATGTCATGGGCAACCTAAATAGATCAGAAGCAATGTAATATGGAAATAATTCTTCTTTTTGTCAGATATCAAAAATCAAACATAGAAGAACTTCAAAGGAGTTGGCAGAGATGTTCAATGTTTCAGATGTTAGCTCTTTAGATTAGTTTATATTGAAAAGTCATGTTTGGCTCTTATGCTTGGAAATACCCAACTTGTGATGTTACGCAAATAGGATCCCTATCATAAACATTGATAGCAAAACACACCATAAGAGTTCAATACACAAGCCTAATTCTTTCTCGCAAATCTTCTTATTAAAATATCACATATTGTCAGAAATTGGCTGCCTTGGATAATGTGGACAAACTAGATCAAGACCTGTGTTTTCCCCAGCGTAAAAGTTTAAAGTCTCTCTGGTCAGTTGACATATGTTTCATGTTAACCCATAGAGCCCTCTACACCAGGGATTGTGAGATGTTCCTTTATTGTTCATACCTTTGTCATCTTCTGTAATAGACCAGAGCATTAAATATTGCTTTCTGTAGGAACTATTGACTTCCTTCTGATAATGTGGACTAACTAAATGAAGACCTCTGTATCTCCAGTTTTTCTTTAATGTAGACATACCTTCTTCATCTTCAGTAATAGATCAGAGCATTGAAGAATAGACACTTATCTGTAATACAAGCAGATTACTTGTTGACCCTTTACCTTCTGAGTGACTTATTGTCAGACCATTCATGTTTGATAGGGCTTAAATGAGGAGGAAAACATAAGATAAAACGGCTGCCTTCTGATAATGTGGACTAACTACATCAAGACCAGGTATATCCAGTTTCCCCTGTGTAAAGGTACATGGTCTCTCTGGTCAGTTGACATATGTTTCTTATAAACCTGTAGAGCCCTCTAAACTAGGGAGTGTGAGATATTCCTTTATTGTGCAAATCTATGTAATCTTCTGTAATAGACCAGAACATTGAATACTGCTTTGTTTAGGAACTATTGGCTGCCTTTGATAGTGTGAGTGAAGCATCTTGATAATGACCTTTGTATATCCAATGTGTTTAGGTATTATATCCTGTCTGGTCAGTTTATATGTTTCTACACCAGGGCCACTCATGAAATATCACTTTAACCATGACACTCGATGAAATAAACCTGGTATTTGGAAAACTACATTAACTATTCTATTTATTGTATGATTTTTAATGAAATATGTAATTAATATGACTTTAAAACTGAAAGGTTACCCCCATTTGTTCCCCCACTTAGCTGAAAGTAGTTCCGGCACGTCACCAGTGACGATATGATACTGATAAAACTCAGTATTTCACCGCCTTTCATATAATAAATTCCTTTATTGTGTTTAGTTCCTCCTCTTCTGTAATAGACCAGAGCATTTAGGAATGGATACTTATCTGCAATCATTTACGTTTAACATGATTGATTAAGTGCTAAGAGGAACCTTCACGGTCATAACTTATGTCAAAAACATTGTCTATATAAGCATCTTTATTTTTTAATGAAACAATAAGATTAAAGTACCTATTTATTTTCATTTGTAGCTATTGGTTAATTAAGCTGCTACACATATCCTTAATTTTGTTTAAGCAGATTAAAAGTAATACAAATTCCCTAACAGTATGTGGGTGTCACCTGCCATTTTACATTTTTTCTGGCTACAAACTTGTCCAAAGAGCAATTTGAAACATAATCTACAAAATTTTAGCCACCTATCTGTTTTGCTGTCCCTCTAGTTTTCTCTGTCAAGTTTGTTGAATCCTACAAATATCAAAAAGCTTTTAATGAACATTAACCGACATTCACCCCATGATTGTTTGTATGTTCTGGCTATCTAGTTATCTCAGTGAGTCTTGTTCAGGTCATCAGATCTCCTGTTGGGGTCATCACATCCTAGCAGGGGGTCAAGCTTCCTAACTCCTGTCTGTTTCTCCACTCCACATCCTGTGATAGTTCCTGTGGACCTCCTGTAGATTCAGGATGCTGCTACGGTACCTCGGTGGTTCCTGATGTCTTCTACAGAGCCTCTGTATTTGTTGTTGGTGGTTTCTTGTTTGGAGTCTGTCTGTCAAACACACTGAACTTAGGCCATCAGACATATATCAACCAGTAATTGGATAGCAAGGCTAATTGATGGACTTGAAATGTGTTTATTTAGAATTTTTGTGCTTATGAAAGTTTGATATTGAATTTAATTCATGAAAATAAATGTGAAATAGAAAGGAAATCTGCTGTGCTAATAATGGCACCAAGAGCAGGATTGTATTCACTCTGATTGAATACTTAATACTTTCCTTAAATCATTTTGCTAAGAAGGAATTGAAGACTTTCAAGAATGTAGCAAGCAATTTGATTTATCTTCTGACATTTTTAGAAGTGTGCATCTGTCTCAAAGTTAGCAAGTGTCGTTAGTTTGTACTCCAGGTGTCGTTAGTTAGTTAATCCAGGTGTAGCACAGATGTCTTGCAGGTGATATAAGTAAAACATACATCAACACCTGTACATATCAGTAATGATTAAACAGCTGTCAGAACTATTTACTTGGGTTAGCATTCAAAATATAACAAATCTGTTCCATTTCCCATTGAGACAAAAACAAAGAAGCCTTAACTCAATTATATCTAAAAAATTAGTTCATCATTCTATTTGCAGTGAGATTTCATCAGCACCTGTCATCACCTGTGTACAAAATCTCTTGTCAAATCTTTCATTTGTTTTCTTGAATAGAATGTTTACTATAATAGTTTAAAGATTTCATTCACAAGTCTGTTTGAGTACACAACTTTAATTATAATTTCCTTGAAATGAATGAGTGAGCACTATAAACATGATATTTAAGAAATATAAATATGTAACGATGTTATCTTCAATTAGCTTATTTCTGATAATTACATTTTATTTTGTTTCAGTTTCACTTGTAGGGATTCATTGCATTTTAGCATATTTTTTCTCACATGTGCAAGCATATTCACGTTGATGATAAATTTATCACTTTGATCATATTTTAGCAAGGAAAAGAAACATGGACCAAATGTGTAGTTCTCAGAAACCTCAATTTTATAATCTGGTAGAAGTCTCGGGATTATCTGACCTGTGTAAACAGGGCTGGTTTCTTGTAAAGGAGCTGTAATGAGGTGTATTTATTGGTAAACTCCCACATAAACTAATTGGCTAGATAGGCTGGACTGTAAGGTTATGTGAAAAGTGGCAAGAGCCAATTACAGAGACAGAACAAGAGACAATCCATTGGGTGGTGCACACAACAAGATATACAACCTCAATTCTAAGTGATTTGTAGCTGAGTTGGAGGAATTCATGAAATTCTTTTATTAAAGGTGCATTTCTGAAGTAGTCAAACAAATGGTGTTTTTAACAAGATAATTTGTTTGAAGAAAAAAAGACGAAAAATAAGTACATCTGCTATGCTTATATTAAATAAAGGAATTTATGAAATTCTATATAAGATATGCATTTGTTAAACCAATCAACAATAAAAATAATGTTCTCAATAGGATAATCTAATTATGATATAAATCATAAAAAAATAAGAACATATGCATTTTTAGAATATAAGATTTTGTGCTTTGTTCAGAAGAAGCTTGCAAGGTTTTAACGTTTTTTTTGTGATAATTTGAACCAAAGATATGTAATATGATAAAAATGTTCAAGGCACTGGCAGCTTTGGCACTTAAATGTGTTCCTAACTCACAATATGTGCTCATGATATATTTATTGCTTTACAGTTGTTGATACTTCATACAGAGCATTTTTCTCTTTACATAACTTTCTATTTCGAAGTGTTGAAGAAGTTTGTTATGGCTTGCACCTTGCCATATGATTTGTTGACAGGGCTATTCATAAATTGCACTTTTTATGCTAAAAATGACATTTACAGCAGTAAAACAAAAACTTGTAGTGAGGCAAATTTATGTTTTAAGAAAATCTTTTAAAGAACAGGCTAAATGTCTAAGTATTTCAAATGGAGAAATTCTGAATCCTAAATGAAGAAAAAAGAAAGTAACTATCATGTTGCAATTTCAAGTTATTCCTGAAGAAGACTTCAAAGTTAGATTCAGAAAATTTAATGATATTCTAATATTCCAAGCATCAACCATCTCAGAAGATACTTTTGAGAATGTTTCGGTCCAATTTCTAAGTTCCGCGGCAAGTACCTGCAACGTACCTTATCACATAGTTCAGTGATATATTGTAGTCAGGTCAGTAGTACAGCTTGATCAAACACATACTGTTCCCCTCAATACTAATGGAATGTTAGATAGGTTTACACAGTCCAGTAATTATTTGTGTGTGGGTTACCTCTGTAATGGGAAGACACTAATATTTTTCTATTTTGTATCCATTTTGTACAGGACAGTTCTCTTTACTTTCTCCTCAAGTAAATATCTTTGAAGTGACCTTAAGGTTCTTGTCTTAATGCTTCATAATGTAATTACACACCTCAGTAATTGGAATGACCTTTCTTTGAGATAAGAATTACTATTTCTTTAGATGTCTATTGCAAAGGAATGTGAACAGATAATTTCATTAATTGTGACCAAGAGAAAGCTTTAACGGTTGAGTGTTCTTATTTTGTGTTTCAAGAATAAAATCAAAGGGGATACATGATTCATAAAAAACTAAAGAATTTATTGAAAATGTATGTTTATTTTAGCTTCAAGTTTTCAGTCCTTCAGAAATTGATTATAAACAGGAGCAATAGAGAAAAGGAGACAACTGCTTTGAATTTTTCTAAGAGAGTTGATTATTCTGAATGTCTAATGTTTATCCCTTCCACTCAGTCAGTAGACCAGCTGATCATATCATTCTTCAATAAAACTGGAGGTCAGGGTTTAAATCCACTAGCAGTTGTACATTTGTACATTTGTACATTGTTGTTATACTCTTGCTTCTGGTGAATCATTTGTGAAAAACTGTTATACCAGCAGTAAGGTTTAGGTGCAATGCTACACTGAATTTCAGTGCAGTACAACCAATGGTTTGTTAGTTCCAGCCAATGTTCGCAGGTTTCACTGCAATGCTTAACCACAATGGTGTTGCTGGCTTTCTCCCTGCAATAATACAAGCAGCCATGATATAAGTGAAAAGCGGCATTAAACCCTTATGGACTCACCTTACCAATTCGATATAACATAAGGGTGTTGATGTTTCTTAAATATTTTTATGCTTTATTTTAGTTTTGAAGCCAGATTTTATTGTTTTGTTATATTTCTACCCTTGTTTGTTCCATCATTTGTTGTTGTTTTATTTGTTGCTTTGGTGAATAAAGTAATTCATTCACTTCCTTTTGTTTTTAGCTTATTATAAAAATAAAATAAAGGAGCCTTCTTAAGTCTAGAGCCTCAGCTTTTAGCATTGTTCAGGGCTCCTTTTATTTTATTTTGTATGAAAAAAATTAAAAAAATTGAACTCTTTTTTCCCCAGGGATTATATGTTAGTCTAAGCTTATCATTGTGAGGCACAAAAGGGATGTAAGCCTCAAGAGTTGGGGTTGTCAAAGCTATTATATAAGCTGCAGTTCAAGCCGGGAAGCTTATTGGTTGATTGGTCTCACCAACTGTCTCCACAGTTCAAATCTTTCCAGCAGCCTGGCTACACTGACAACTTTTGTCACCACAGTGTTCCTGTTCCTGTGTCTGTCATGTTCCAATGAGAAGTTCCTTGTCTGATTGATACACACTTGTACAATACTCACAGTAAGTGCAGAGGTATTTTATGTGCATTATATTATAGTATAACGTAATGGCTATCATTCTAACTTAAGTTGTAATACGAGAATCATTTGACAGTAAATATGCTACCTTCTGAATAGACTTTGTATGGTAACCTACGGTAGTTGCTTCAGTATTCATGCTATAAATTCTTGTTTTATCCCAACAAATTAATGTTATGAAAACTGTGGGGTTTTATTTTACTTTTTGGATGAGTGAAAAATGTTACTTTTATAAATATATTTCTTCTTATCTCTCAGTGTTCCTGTTCCTGTTCCTGTTCCTTTTCCATGAGCAGTTCCCTGTCTGATTGAAGAAACCTTTTTCATGTTCATGGTAAGTTCAGATGAATCTTGTATTCCAGCATAATCTAATGTGTATCATCCTAACTTAAGTTGTAAAGAGAATCATTTGCAATTGACAGGTGTTATGCTGCCTTCTGAATAGACTTTGCATGGTCATCTAGTTGCTTCAGTATTTATTCTACAAATTCTTGGCTTATACCAACCAATTACAAGCCATTACCTGCTGCTAATGGCTGAAATATTGCTCAAGCCGCATAAAACTCTTACTCACTACAAGCTAGTAAACATACATTTTATGAATTTCTAATAGTGAGCAGCCGCTAATGGCTGAAATATTGCCCAAACGGCGTTAAGCACTAACTCACTCACTCTTATAGTGAGGTCTCATTCAACTTGTGTGTTAATAACTCAATATACATATGTGTGTACAAATGTATTCTTTATTAAATGGTTTTGGTGTATTTATATTATATTTAAATTCTTATGTTTCAGGATGTTAATTATTACATCAAGTCAATGACATCAACAAAACAAACCCCGGGACGTTGATGAACTGACCAGTTCTAAGGGAGCTATGGAAAGGAACACCCTGACTTTCTGAGATCTGTGTGTGGGTCATTAATGATACCTAGTGACCTGACACTGTTGACTTTTAGACCTTGTGACTCTTCAGGGTTACAAACAGTAACAACATCCCCTTTGATGTAACTCTAACCCTCCAAATAATATGAACTTGCCTCTATAAAAATATTCAGGAACTTGAAGTTGGGCTCTGACTGAAAAGGTTTATTGAAGTCAAGGGTCCAATAGGATTGTGATTGTTCAGAGTACCTCAAGATAAGAAGATTTCTGAGTCTAGGGGTATTAGCTCTAAGCTTTCTAACACGGCAATTACATAAACGTGATCATAGATCACTGATCATATATTCACTTAGGTTTTAGACATCTTCTTACAAACTTCAGGTTGTCAGACAAGCGCTAGTCACCAACTTAAAGTCCAACACCTATGGACACAAAG
This sequence comes from Steromphala cineraria, assembly GCA_916613615.1. Lineage (NCBI taxonomy): Eukaryota > Metazoa > Mollusca > Gastropoda > Trochida > Trochidae > Steromphala > Steromphala cineraria. The sequence goes on along the minus strand of OU744720.1, from coordinate 10,522,367 downwards.
CAATTTCACTCTTCTGTGAAAACTTAATGTGATGTATGTTTCCTATTCATGTTATGCTTCTCTTTATCAAACTTGATTTAACTGATATCTTGTTGTGCAATATACGTGTTTTAAATAATGCCGGCTTATCTTTAAAAGCTTAGTTGTTGGTACCAACATTAATTATTCATTTTATCATTTTATTGTCCATATTTGTTTATGAATTTGTTAGCTTTGTTGATTTGACTTTTAGTTTTATAGGGGTTGAAATATGTCTGTCTAAAAATATTGACTTATCAATTTTTCTTAGACTTCCCTTCAAAGACACTGAAAAGTTTATGACTAACCACTTTCATGCCATTTTAAAAAAAGGTAACCAATCGATCAGCTTTCTGTATTCTGTGTTATTACTATTAAGTTTGTTGAGCTATTAAATGTTTTAACCCCTGAATCTAGCTTCTTCAAAAATGTTTAATATATTGAAGTCCAGTTTCATATATTTTGGGCTCAGTTCAGCTTTGCTCATTCATTATATTCACTTTTGTAAAAAACTGAGTCTACTAATATTTAGAAATAGAAGACTTAAAATTGTGTAGTTACTTGGTCTAAATGGTTATGTCATGAAATCTTAGATGGCTTTGCTAGACACTGCCTGACCACTTTTGTTTAGGTTTCAAATCTGAAATTCACTATGAAGTGGACTTGACTTTCTCATATAATATGTCCATGTGAGTTAGTTGAACAAATTTCATTACTGACAATTGTGGATATGGGATTTGAGTATTTTGAATTTCACTCTAAGGTTCACTGAGGCTCCTTTCTTATATTTACTGTAACATATTATTCAAGAATTATTTTCGGAGACTAATGATTTCTTAGTGAAAGGGTTTTCATCTAGGATATAGACTGTTTCTTCAATATTTTTCAAGATCACCTTGAGCTTCTGTTAACGGAGGTTTCAATCTCATGTTTTACTAAAATGGATGGTACGCATCAGCTAAATGCTACAGCACTAGATATTGAATTATTTTATTTCTTAACTTCCGATAGATTTTATGCACACAGTTGATGCTGTGAAATAGTAAGCCTGCCTTGAATTAATGGCTATTATCAGTGTTTGAAATTGATATCTACAAGGTATTTATGCAGGTAGTTTTTGATAATATCTAAGTTGCTTGTCTTTCAATAGTTTGAAAATTTATTTCATAGTCTGTGTTTTCTCTAATATTCTTTTTCTCTGGAAAACCAAATTTACCTTAGTAAATTTGTGTTATTTGCAGAATAAAAACAAGACATCATATTAATTTCACAACAGCGTCTGCACAAAGTTTTGATGACAGACAGTACTGAATGGTCCACATTTCACTTCATCATGTTCTCAGTCTACAGTATCACCTTGCTGCTTTATTCAATTTCTTTGACACAATGAACATTTCTTCATACCTTTTTCATTTCTTCTTTTTCTTCTATCAACACATGAATGGTGTACTTTAAGAAAGCTGCGCCATGGTTGACAGTTGTTTATTTCATTTCACATTGTTTTCAGATTTCTTTCTGTTATTCAGCCTCTTCAATTCAGACACCAAAAAAGTGATTAAATCACACAAGACATCATATTCATCTCACACAAGACATAATATTTATTTCACAACAGTGTCTGCTAGTTCATGGTGACAGACAGTACAGAGTGGGCCACTTTTCACTTCATCCTTTTCTGTCTGTCATTACCTTGCTGCTTTATCCAATTTCTTTGAAACAAAGTTTCTACATTCCTCCTTTTTCTTGTTTTTCCCTTCTATCAATCATCACATGGAAGGTGAACTTTAAAAAAAGCTGCTCTTGACATTCACATTGTTTCTTATTGTTATTCAACCTCAATTCTGACACACATAAATCATAACAGTTCATGAACCACTACCAGTACCATCGGGTATGATGGAAAATATATTGCATCATCTTTAACTCAAGGTTCTTTCTTGATGCTGCTGTTGTTCCACTGATTGTCTGATGCATTTTGTTTCTGTCAAGAGAAGCATTTCACATTTATTGTTTTCATATATACATCACTGTTTTTTTGTCTATACCATTTTTCGTTAGCTTTGATATTAAGCTTTGTGGTATTGTTGATTTATTCAACACGTTGGTATTCCAAGAATTGATGATTCAAGCAAGAAGGACCCTTCATCGAGAAACTGGCAGGTTCTACTACAAGTCACAGAATCTCCTCCAATTGTGAGCTTCCATAAATGAACTGACTTGGTACCTGTAAGTACACATCATTTGTTTGGCCAAATTTTGGATGTTGAACTGATAATTAGCTTCTGTGTGAATCTTAACTTCATATTCTATTCCGTCCCTTTTTGGTCACATCTAACATGCATTTTCAAAATGTGAGTCCATAGTTGTTGCTGAATTTCACTTGTTCATAGATTCCCCCTCGTCTTAGGGTGATATGTTGATTACCGTACTGATTTTAATGGATAAGGATGATATGTTGTCATGGCAGGTTGTCTGTATGCATGTCCATTCTTCTGGTGCTTATCTTGAATGATTGCAACATGTGCTCATGTTCTCTATAAGAGTTGAAAAATCTACAATTCAATTATTTGTTCATAATACAGACAACCTGATGTAATGATATCTTGAATAAAGGCCTAGTGACAAGATTCCAGGTAGTTCGATCTTCTGCTGGGCTTGTACAATGATAGGATATCTCTGTCCATGGGCACAGTCGTCCTTGTAGTCATGTCAGTGGTTAATTGTGGATTAGTGATCAGTTTGTTTTTGTCTGTTTACTTTTTTTTTAGAATGGCTGCATTTATTATGTACTTAGTTTACTTCAAGGTGTGAAGTTATTTATGAAATAATAAATAAGTAGGACTGCTGTGACACTACTAAGAACTTCAAGATTTCCTCTCTGACCATCACATGAATTTTTTCAAAAAGGTAATTAGTATCGATAGGTAATACATCATCAAAAAGAACTACCGGTACTTTCAGATTATATTCAGTGATTCAGTCTTTGCAGAACATAGATAAAGGTGCAGTGTGATAAATTATACTTAGCACTTTAGCTAATGATATTTTGTTAATAAAATTAAGGCATATCATAAACAATTTTGGCCTTTGCAATGGGCATACATTAATGTTGTTATGTTGATCATTAATCATTGATCTTAACAAATTAGTAATGATTCTTTGAACTTTAATGAAAAGAAAATCAATATCTTAGTGTGATTGCGGTCATATATTGTGAAGTTAATCTTTTATAAAAAAGATAGTTTTTAACTTGTTGAATGGGTATGAATGAAAACTTGTCTGAATGCAGTCCCTCACCACGTGGACTTGTGTGACTTTCTATTTGAAATCGTGGTTTCCGACAAAAAAAAAGGAAACCAGAAAAATAGTAAATAACAAAATCTTTGTATATTGTGAAGTTAATCTTTTATAAAAAAGATAGTTTTTAACTTGTTGAATGGGTATGAATGAAAACTTGTCTGAATGCAGTCCCTCACCACGTGGACTTGTGTGACTTTCTAATTGAAATCGTGGTTACCGACAAAAAAAAAAGGAAACCAGAAAAAAAGTAAATAAAATAATCTTTGTATATTGTGAAGTTAATCTTTTATAAAAAAGATAGTTTTTAACTTGTTGAGTGAGTATGAATGAAAACTTGTTTGAATGCAGTCCCTCACCACGTGGACTTGTGTGACTTTCTATTTGAAATCGTGGTTACTGACAAAAAAAAAGGAAACCAGAAAAAAAGTAAATAACAAAATCTTTGTATATTGTGAAGTTAATATTTTATAAAAAAGATAGTTTTTAACTTGTTGAATGGGTATGAATGAAAACTTGTCTGAATGCAGTCCCTCACCACGTGGACTTGTGTGACTTTCTATTTGAAATCGTGGTTACCGACAAAAAAAAAGGAAACCAGAAAAAAAGTAAATAGAAAAATCTTTGTGTATTGTGAATAAAAAAGATAGTTTTTAACTTGTTGAATGGGTATGAATGAAAACTTGTTTGAACGCAGTCCCTTACCACGTGGACTTGTGTGACTTTCTAATTGAAATCGTGGTTACCGACAAAAAAAAAAGGAAACCAGAAAAAAAGTAAATAAAATAATCTTTGTATATTGTGAAGTTAATCTTTTATAAAAAAGATAGTTTTTAACTTGTTGAGTGAGTATGAATGAAAACTTGTTTGAATGCAGTCCCTCACCACGTGGACTTGTGTGACTTTCTATTTGAAATCGTGGTTACTGACAAAAAAAAAGGAAACCAGAAAAAAAGTAAATAACAAAATCTTTGTATATTGTGAAGTTAATATTTTATAAAAAAGATAGTTTTAAACTTGTTGAATGGGTATGAATGAAAACTTGTCTGAATGCAGTCCCTCACCACGTGGACTTGTGTGACTTTCTATTTGAAATCGTGGTTACCGACAAATAAAAAGGAAACCAGAAAAAAAGTAAATAACAAAATCTTTGTATATTGTGAAGTTAATCTTTTATAAAAAAGATTGTTTTTAACTTGTTGAATGGGTATGAATGAAAACTTGTCTGAATGCAGTCTCTCACCACGTGGACTTGTGTGATTTTCTAATTGAAATCGTGGTTACCGACAAAAAAAAAAGGAAACCAGAAAAAAAGTAAATAACAAAATCTTTGTATATTGTGAAGTTAATCTTTTCTAAAAAAGGTAGTTTTTAACTTGTTGAATGGTTATGAATGATATCTTGTCTGAATGCAGTCCCTCACCACGTGGACTTGTGTGACTTTCTATTTGAAATCGTGGTTACTGACAAAAAAAAAGGAAACCAGAAAAAAAGTAAATAACAAAATCTTTGTATATTGTGAAGTTAATCTTTTCTAAAAAAGGTAGTTTTTAACTTGTTGAATGGGCATGAATGATATCTTGTCTGAATGCAGTCCCTCACCACGTGGACTTGTGTGACTTTCTATTTGAAATCGTGGTTACCGACAAAAAAGGAAACCAGAAAAAAAGTAAATAACAAAATCTTTGTATATTGTGAAGTTAATGTTTTATAAAAAAGATAGTTTTTAACTTGTTGAATGGGTATGAATGAAAACTTGTCTGAATGCAGTCCCTCACCACGTGGACTTGTGTGACTTTCTATTTGAAATCGTGGTTACCGACAAAAAAGGAAACCAGAAAAAAAGTAAATAACAAAATCTTTGTATATTGTGAAGTTAATCTTTTCTAAAAAAGGTAGTTTTTAACTTGTTGAATGGGTATGAATGAAAACTTGTCTGAATGCAGTCCCTCACCACGTGAACTTGTGTGACTTTCTATTTGAAATCGTGGTTACCGACAAAAAAGGAAACCAGAAAAAAAGTAAATAACAAAATCTTTGTATATTGTGAAGTTAATCTTTTCTAAAAAAGGTAGTTTTTAACTTGTTGAATGGGTATGAATGAAAACTTGTCTGAATGCAGTCCCTCACCACGTGGACTTGTGTGACTTTCTATTTGAAATCGTGGTTACCGACAAAAAAGGAAACCAGAAAAAAAGTAAATAACAAAATCTTTGTATATTGTGAAGTTAATTTTTTCTAAAAAAGGTAGTTTTTAACTTGTTGAATGGGTATGAATGAAAACTTGTCTGAATGCAGTCCCTCACCACGTGCACTTGTGTGACTTTCTATTTGAAATCGTGGTTACCGACAAAAAAGGAAACCAGAAAAAAAGTAAATAACAAAATCTTTGTATATTGTGAAGTTAATCTTTTCTAAAAAAGGTAGTTTTTAACTTGTTGAATGGGTATGAATGAAAACTTGTCTGAATGCAGTCCCTCACCACGTGAACTTGTGTGACTTTCTATTTGAAATCGTGGTTACCGACAAAAAAGGAAACCAGAAAAAAAGTAAATAACAAAATCTTTGTATATTGTGAAGTTAATCTTTTCTAAAAAAGGTAGTTTTTAACTTGTTGAATGGGTATGAATGAAAACTTGTCTGAATGCAGTCCCTCACCACGTGGACTTGTGTGACTTTCTATTTGAAATCGTGGTTACCGACAAAAAAGGAAACCAGAAAAAAAGTAAATAACAAAATCTTTGTATATTGTGAAGTTAATTTTTTCTAAAAAAGGTAGTTTTTAACTTGTTGAATGGGTATGAATGAAAACTTGTCTGAATGCAGTCCCTCACCACGTGGACTTGTGTGACTTTCTATTTGAAATCGTGGTTACCGACAAAAAAAAAGGAAACCAGAAAAAAAGTAAATAAAATCTTTGTATATTGTGAAGTTAATCTTATATAAAAAAGATAGTTTTTAACTTGTTGAATGGGTATGAATGAAAACTTGTCTGAATGCAGTCCCTCACCACGTGCACTTGTGTGACTTTCTATTTTAAATCGTGGTTACCGAAAAAAAAAAAGGAAACCAGAAAAAAAGTAAATAAAATCTTTGTATATTGTGAAGTTAATCTTATATAAAAAAGATTGTTTTTAACTTGTTGAATGGGTATGAATGAAAACTTGTCTGAATGCAGTCCCTCACCACGTGCACTTGTGTGACTTTCTATTTTAAATCGTGGTTACCGAAAAAAAAAAAGGAAACCAGAAAAAAAGTAAATAAAATCTTTGTATATTGTGAAGTTAATGTTTTATAAAAAAGATAGTTTTTAACTTGTTGAATGGGTATAAATGAAAACTTGTCTGAATGCAGTCCCTCACCACGTGCACTTGTGTGACTTTCTATTTTAAATCGTGGTTACCGACAAAAAAAAAGGAAACCAGAAAAAAAGTAAATAAAATCTTTGTATATTGTGAAGTTAATCTTATATAAAAAAGATAGTTTTTAACTTGTTGAATGGGTATGAATGAAAACTTGTCTGAATGCAGTCCCTCACCACGTGCACTTGTGTGACTTTCTATTTGAAATCGTGGTTACCGACAAAAAAGGAAACCAGAAAAAAAGTAAATAACAAAATCTTTGTATATTGTGAAGTTAATCTTTTATAAAAAAGATAGTTTTTAACTTGTTGAATGGGTATGAATGAAAACTTGTCTGAATGCAGTCCCTCACCACGTGGACTTGTGTGACTTTCTAATTGAAATCGTGGTTACCGACAAAAAAAAAAGGAAACCAGAAAAAAAGTAAATAAAATAATCTTTGTATATTGTGAAGTTAATCTTTTATAAAAAAGATAGTTTTTAACTTGTTGAATGGGTATGAATGAAAACTTGTCTGAATGCAGTCCCTCACCACGTGCACTTGTGTGACTTTCTATTTTAAATCGTGGTTACCGAAAAAAAAAAAGGAAACCAGAAAAAAAGTAAATAAAATCTTTGTATATTGTGAAGTTAATCTTATATAAAAAAGATAGTTTTTAACTTGTTGAATGGGTATGAATGAAAACTTGTCTGAATGCAGTCCCTCACCACGTGCACTTGTGTGACTTTCTATTTTAAATCGTGGTTACCGAAAAAAAAAAAGGAAACCAGAAAAAAAGTAAATAAAATCTTTGTATATTGTGAAGTTAATGTTTTATAAAAAAGATAGTTTTTAACTTGTTGAATGGGTATAAATGAAAACTTGTCTGAATGCAGTCCCTCACCACGTGCACTTGTGTGACTTTCTATTTTAAATCGTGGTTACCGACAAAAAAAAAGGAAACCAGAAAAAAAGTAAATAAAATCTTTGTATATTGTGAAGTTAATCTTATATAAAAAAGATAGTTTTTAACTTGTTGAATGGGTATGAATGAAAACTTGTCTGAATGCAGTCCCTCACCACGTGCACTTGTGTGACTTTCTATTTGAAATCGTGGTTACCGACAAAAAAGGAAACCAGAAAAAAAGTAAATAACAAAATCTTTGTATATTGTGAAGTTAATCTTTTATAAAAAAGATAGTTTTTAACTTGTTGAATGGGTATGAATGAAAACTTGTCTGAATGCAGTCCCTCACCACGTGGACTTGTGTGACTTTCTAATTGAAATCGTGGTTACCGACAAAAAAAAAAGGAAACCAGAAAAAAAGTAAATAAAATAATCTTTGTATATTGTGAAGTTAATCTTTTATAAAAAAGATAGTTTTTAACTTGTTGAGTGAGTATGAATGAAAACTTGTTTGAATGCAGTCCCTCACCACGTGGACTTGTGTGACTTTCTATTTGAAATCGTGGTTACTGACAAAAAAAAAGGAAACCAGAAAAAAAGTAAATAACAAAATCTTTGTATATTGTGAAGTTAATCTTTTATAAAAAAGATAGTTTTTAACTTGTTGAATGGGTATGAATGAAAACTTGTCTGAATGCAGTCCCTCACCACGTGGACTTGTGTGACTTTCTATTTGAAATCGTGGTTACCGACAAAAAAAAAGGAAACCAGAAAAAAAGTAAATAGAAAAATCTTTGTGTATTGTGAATAAAAAAGATAGTTTTTAACTTGTTGAATGGGTATGAATGAAAACTTGTTTGAATGCAGTCCCTCACCACGTGGACTTGTGTGACTTTCTAATTGAAATCGTGGTTACCGACAAAAAAAAAAGGAAACCAGAAAAAAAGTAAATAAAATAATCTTTGTATATTGTGAAGTTAATCTTTTATAAAAAAGATAGTTTTTAACTTGTTGAGTGAGTATGAATGAAAACTTGTTTGAATGCAGTCCCTCACCACGTGGACTTGTGTGACTTTCTATTTGAAATCGTGGTTACTGACAAAAAAAAAGGAAACCAGAAAAAAAGTAAATAACAAAATCTTTGTATATTGTGAAGTTAATATTTTATAAAAAAGATAGTTTTTAACTTGTTGAATGGGTATGAATGAAAACTTGTCTGAATGCAGTCCCTCACCACGTGGACTTGTGTGACTTTCTATTTGAAATCGTGGTTACCGACAAAAAAAAAGGAAACCAGAAAAAAAGTAAATAGAAAAATCTTTGTGTATTGTGAATAAAAAAGATAGTTTTTAACTTGTTGAATGGGTATGAATGAAAACTTGTTTGAATGCAGTCCCTCACCACGTGGACTTGTGTGACTTTCTAATTGAAATCGTGGTTACCGACAAAAAAAAAAGGAAACCAGAAAAAAAGTAAATAAAATAATCTTTGTATATTGTGAAGTTAATCTTTTATAAAAAAGATAGTTTTTAACTTGTTGAGTGAGTATGTATGAAAACTTGTTTGAATGCAGTCCCTCACCACGTGGACTTGTGTGACTTTCTATTTGAAATCGTGGTTACTGACAAAAAAAAAGGAAACCAGAAAAAAAGTAAATAACAAAATCTTTGTATATTGTGAAGTTAATATTTTATAAAAAAGATAGTTTTTAACTTGTTGAATGGGTATGAATGAAAACTTGTCTGAATGCAGTCCCTCACCACGTGGACTTGTGTGACTTTCTATTTGAAATCGTGGTTACTGACAAAAAAAAAGGAAACCAGAAAAAAAGTAAATAACAAAATCTTTGTATATTGTGAAGTTAATCTTTTATAAAAAAGATAGTTTTTAACTTGTTGAATGGTTATGAATGATATCTTGTCTGAATGCAGTCCCTCACCACGTGGACTTGTGTGACTTTCTATTTGAAATCGTGGTTACTGACAAAAAAAAAGGAAACCAGAAAAAAAGTAAATAACAAAATCTTTGTATATTGTGAAGTTAATCTTTTCTAAAAAAGGTAGTTTTTAACTTGTTGAATGGGCATGAATGATATCTTGTCTGAATGCAGTCCCTCACCACGTGGACTTGTGTGACTTTCTATTTGAAATCGTGGTTACCGACAAAAAAGGAAACCAGAAAAAAAGTAAATAACAAAATCTTTGTATATTGTGAAGTTAATGTTTTATAAAAAAGATAGTTTTTAACTTGTTGAATGGGTATGAATGAAAACTTGTCTGAATGCAGTCCCTCACCACGTGCACTTGTGTGACTTTCTATTTGAAATCGTGGTTACCGACAAAAAAGAAAACCAGAAAAAAAGTAAATAACAAAATCTTTGTATATTGTGAAGTTAATCTTTTCTAAAAAAGGTAGTTTTTAACTTGTTGAATGGGTATGAATGAAAACTTGTCTGAATGCAGTCCCTCACCACGTGAACTTGTGTGACTTTCTATTTGAAATCGTGGTTACCGACAAAAAAGGAAACCAGAAAAAAAGTAAATAACAAAATCTTTGTGTATTGTGAAGTTAATCTTTTCTAAAAAAGGTAGTTTTTAACTTGTTGAATGGGTATGAATGAAAACTTGTCTGAATGCAGTCCCTCACCACGTGCACTTGTGTGACTTTCTATTTGAAATCGTGGTTACCGACAAAAAAGGAAACCAGAAAAAAAGTAAATAACAAAATCTTTGTATATTGTGAAGTTAATCTTTTCTAAAAAAGGTAGTTTTTAACTTGTTGAATGGGTATGAATGAAAACTTGTCTGAATGCAGTCCCTCACCACGTGGACTTGTGTGACTTTCTATTTGAAATCGTGGTTACCGACAAAAGAAAAAGGAAACCAGAAAAAAAGTAAATAAAATCTTTGTATATTGTGAAGTTAATCTTATATAAAAAAGATAGTTTTTAACTTGTTGAATGGGTATGAATGAAAACTTGTCTGAATGCAGTCCCTCACCACGTGCACTTGTGTGACTTTCTATTTTAAATCGTGGTTACCGAAAAAAAAAAAGGAAACCAGAAAAAAAGTAAATAAAATCTTTGTATATTGTGAAGTTAATCTTATATAAAAAAGATAGTTTTTAACTTGTTGAATGGGTATGAATGAAAACTTGTCTGAATGCAGTCCCTCACCACGTGCACTTGTGTGACTTTCTATTTTAAATCGTGGTTACCGAAAAAAAAAAAGGAAACCAGAAAAAAAGTAAATAAAATCTTTGTATATTGTGAAGTTAATGTTTTATAAAAAAGATAGTTTTTAACTTGTTGAATGGGTATGAATGAAAACTTGTCTGAATGCAGTCCCTCACCACGTGCACTTGTGTGACTTTCTATTTTAAATCGTGGTTACCGACAAAAAAAAAGGAAGCCAGAAAAAAAGTAAATAAAATCTTTGTATATTGTGAAGTTAATCTTATATAAAAAAGATAGTTTTTAACTTGTTGAATGGGTATGAATGAAAACTTGTCTGAATGCAGTCCCTCACCACGTGCACTTGTGTGACTTTCTATTTGAAATCGTGGTTACCGACAAAAAAGGAAACCAGAAAAAAAGTAAATAACAAAATCTTTGTATATTGTGAAGTTAATGTTTTATAAAAAAGATAGTTTTTAACTTGTTGAATGGGTATGAATGAAAACTTGTCTGAATGCAGTCCCTCACCACGTGCACTTGTGTGACTTTCTATTTTAAATCGTGGTTACCGACAAAAAAAAAGGAAACCAGAAAAAAAGTAAATAAAATCTTTGTATATTGTGAAGTTAATCTTTTATAAAAATGATAGTTTTTAACTTGTTGAATGAGTATGAATGAAAACTTGTCTGAATGCAGTCCCTCACCACGTGGACTTGTGTGACTTTCTATTTGATACCGTGGTTACCGACAAAAAAAAAGGAAACCAGAAAATAAGTAAATAACAAAATCTTTGTATATTGTGAAGTTAATCTTTTCTTAAAAAGGTAGTTTTTAACTTGTTGAATGGGTATGAATGAAAACTTGTCTGAATGCAGTCCCTCACCACGTGGACTTGTGTGACTTTCTATTAGAAATCGTGGTTACTGACAAAAAAAAAGGAAACCAGAAAAAAAGTAAATATCAAAATCTTTGTATATTGTGAAGTTAATCTTTTTTTTAAAAAGATAGTTTTTAACTTGTTGAATGAGTATGAATGAAAACTTGTCTGAATGCAGTCCCTCACCACGTGGACTTGTTTGACTTTCTATTTGATACCGTGGTTACCGAAAAAAAAAAAGGAAACCAGAAAAAAAGTAAATAACAAAATCTTTGTGTATTGTGAAGTTAATCTTTTCTAAAAAAGGTAGTTTTTAACTTGTTGAATGGGTATGAATGAAAACTTGTCTGAATGCAGTCCCTCACCACGTGAACTTGTGTGACTTTCTATTTGAAATCGTGGTTACCGACAAAAAAGGAAACCAGAAAAAAAGTAAATAACAAAATCTTTGTATATTGTGAAGTTAATCTTTTCTTAAAAAGGTAGTTTTTAACTTGTTGAATGGGTATGAATGAAAACTTGTCTGAATGCAGTCCCTCACCACGTGGACTTGTGTGACTTTCTATTTGAAATCGTGGTTACCGACACAAAAATAAAACCAGAACAAAAGTAAATAAAAATCTTTGTATATTGTGAAGATTCTCGTTTATAAAAAAGATAGTTTTTAACTTGTTGAATGAGTGTGAATGAAAACTTGTCTGAATGCAGTCCCTCACCACGTGGACTTGTGTGACTTTCTATTTGAAATCGTGGTTGCCTACATAAAAATGAAACCAGAAAAAAAATCATTGTGTATTGTGAAGAAGAATGTTTGTGAAATGATAGATTTAGATAGTTTAACTTGTTGAATGAGAGTGAATGAAATTTTTAGTTTGAAGTGTAAAGATGTTATAAATTTTTAGATAGCTCAACAAGTAGAGATAAAGTGGACTTTTGAAATGTGCACAAAAATGATGATAGAAACTAATTAAATCGCCTTGACTCGTAATTTGTTTTGTTTCCTCAGTACACCTGTTAACAAAATTGTAAATTTTTTTGTCTGAAGCAGTTATGAAAGTAAAATTGCCAGGAAAAGGTTGAAACACAGCATAAAAATGCAACTTTTTTTTTTATGTCCAATTGTTTCCTTAAATATAATCTTTTATATAAAAAAGATTTGAAATGGATTTATTTAGCAAATAATTATTGAGAATACAATTTCATAAACAGAGTTGTGCCTTTTCCATGCGAGGTGTAATAATGTTTTTTTTCAAAAGATCAATTTGAAATTACTGTAGCTGAAACATAAATAAAGAATGATTGAACTTAAAACTTTAAAATTCAATTTCTTAGCTTGTGAGGAGAAAAAAGGCAAAATTACATGAAATTTTCAGTTTTTCCAAAATAGCAATAACTTAATAACCACAACAAATTGATGGGAAATGTTGTTGCCCAAGTTTTGGTGAAACTATATTATAATTACTGAGATATTGAGTTTTGAAGTTTTGTGTAGATAGCTTTGATATGATCTAAGTTGGAACATAGGCTATCTTCCCTTGAAAGTTTTGAAAATTTGGATGAGCTGTTACTTCAGAACTTGTATAACAAAATTGGTACAAATAAGGATAATAAGAATCTGGATTATTTAAATAGCAAAATATAACCCTTGAAAAATATTCAAACTTTCGATTACAATGCTTTTGTTCGGTTAATATCAACACTAATGGCAATGCTTTCAAAGATTATTTGTAATATTGTTATGGGAAATAAGTTGCAAAAATCCCTTTTAGATGATTTTGAAACTTAAATTGTTTCATATTGAAATGTTTTGTTTGAGACTTGTCAAGTACAAGCTGTAAAAATGATGACATGGTCTTGTAATAGGGTAAGATGGAACACACTTTTATTTTTGTTCATTCACATGTATTTGACCTCAATCAAGTATTCATTTGGCAACTTATTGGAATTGATAAGTTCCTTGTTTAAAGCATATTGAAAACAAGACAGGCCTTATAGGAAACAAAAAGGCAGTTAATAATGTGAAAAAAACTGAATCATTATTTTTGATAGAATCTTAATAGAAAAACTTTTCTTTTGAATACGTAGTCATGGAGGTTCTTCTTTTGAATCTCAAATATAACAATATTTTAGCTCAATCACATATATCATTGACTGAAAGTATTTTTTATGATCAAAGGCACCTATTAGTTCAAAAATGGAATGTGGGCTATTTGTAGATGGTTAGTAAATTAAGCAGGGACATCAGGGGAGGAAAGAAATTTATATTGCTGGTCGTTTTACCATAGGAGGCAGAGTTGTATGACATGTTTTACTTTTTCTGGATAAGGAAGTTGTTAGCTATTGAGGTTAGGTCCCTGTTTATGGAGGGATTATGTTTGAGTATTTGCAGAGCTTCTTGTAATTTGTGCTGAGGGTAACCATGTTGGCTGCTTGTGAGTGGTTTGACCGTGTACCAATGATGATGTGTTTTGGAAACTTGGAATTGTGTTCCGAAATGGCTGACTTTGTGTCTGTATTAATTGTGGATGTCATGTGTTCCTTGCTGGTCTCGATGTTTCCCTGATGTAGTTGCTGTCACAGTCACAGCTGATGTTGTAGATCAAGAGTTTTGTGGTGTGTTACCTGTCATTGCCCTTTTGATGACTTTGAGAGGTGTTGCCATGGAGAAGTAGGTGTTTATGCCTGCTTGATGCTTCAGTAAGCGACTCATGTGATTGTTTGCCAATGTGGGACAGTGAGATGCATGATTAACCTGATGCATGCTCAACCTGTCCTCCCCTAACCCCATCCTGTATCAGGGTACGAACGTTACGCTAAATCCGCTAATATGTACCTTTGGCTCAGAAGCTGGATTCGCTCGAGAGGCTGGACTTGGGATATAGCCAATCATATCATTTTCTTGTGAAATTACATCGAAGATGGCGAGAAAATGATTTGACTGGCTAAATCCCAAGTTGGGCTGCGCAAGTGAATCCAGTTTCTGAGCCCAGGGTACAGATGAGTGGAGTTAGCGTAACGTTCGTACCCTGAGACAGGATGCCCTCACCCCCTCATCTCCTGCATGTCTTACGCCACCTTCACATTAACCCAGACCGGTCGCAACCCACTACTTAGCTTAACCCTATCACTGCCATACATCGGCGTACAATCACATGAGTTGACTACTTAAACAGATTGCAGTCATAGACACTTACTTCTCCATGGTCACACCTCTTGAAGCCGTTATTAGGGCTTATGGTGGGTAACACACCACAAAACAACCTGGTCTACAGCATTAGCTGCTACTGTGGCAGCAAGTACATCTGGGAAACACCCAGACCAACATGGAACACAGGACATCCACAATTTGGTACAGACATGAAATCAGCCAATTTGGAACCCTTTCCAAATTTCCACTGCACATCATCAATTGGCACACAGTCAAAACACTCACAAGCAATCAACACGGCTACACTCGGCACCAATTACGGGAAGCTCTGCAAATGCTCAGACGTTATACCTCCATAAACAGGGATCAAGCAAGTTTCTTCCCATCAGCTTACAACCTCCTTATCCAGTATTGAAATAGAAAACCTTCTCTGCCTCCCCTTCTTAGTCACACCTTAAAGGAATTCCTCCTTCCTTTATCAATAAAGCTTGCTGCTTGGGCAATATTTCAGTCATAGGCGGTGATTTTTATTTTGACAATGGAAGGAGGAATTAAACCCAAACTTTCTCGTTTACATAACTGTCCCCTAACTGATTGACTTCCCTTTTGATAAAAATCAAAGTTATTGATCATTTAAACTAAGATTTTTGTCAAGACCTTTTTAATATTTCATTTTCAATTCATATTCACAGCTTAACTACATAATTATTTGACCTAGCGCATTGAAACTTGCCACATGGAAACGTAACTTAGAGTTTTGTTTCGCGATCGAAACTCTTAAGCAATAAGATCTAGCTCATGGAAACTTAAAACATGGATCATTTAGCATGTGAAAATGTACCTTTCGGTAATTTGAACTCTTCAGTTTCAATTAAAATGGAACAATTTCAACAGATGACTTTGTCCTGTATCTAATCTTACACAATTTAAAGATAGATGTTTTTATGCAGGGATGTCCATAAGTACCTTGCTCTTTGGGGATTTAATTGTTATTTCTTCCTAATCTCCCTATCATTTTAAGATGAGTCTGAGATTTGTAATTTATAATGTGAGGTTAGAGGTTAGCTCTCTCATTTATGTGCACATAGTCTGTCATCAATATACAATAAGATAGAACGTTACTTAAAAAAGGTTTATGATTTAAGGGGGATCCCGTTTTGCTCTTAGAAAGACATAAAAAGTTTTTCGAAATAGGTGGGGTACGCATGGTAGCTGTCTCTCCAACTTTTGACAGAATCACTGGACAATTAAGTATTGCATTTTTCCTTCCAGCATCGAATTGTGATCAAAGTTAATTATTTTCTGGACTCAAATTCTGAGTACCAATTCTTATGAAGTTGTCCAAAAGAGTGGCTAATTTTCCCGTGAATGGACCACCGAACATTTTTTTTTTTTCTGAGAGTCATTCCTGTTGCTGTTCTTCTAGATATTCTTTAAAATATTCGTCAATGTTTTGTCAAATCTGTTATGTATGTAATTTTAGGTTTCATCAACTTTTCTTTTTATCTTTCACACATGTTTACAAACCTCTGGAACGTTCTATTATTCATATAGACACTGTTATTTTGTTGACATAATTTGTTTGTTTCCATCAATCACAGTTTAAGATTGTCAGAGGTGGATATAACAAAGGTTCATACCTGATCAGTTTCTCAATGAATCATACCGCAGAAGGTGGCGTCAGTTTTTAGAATGGCCAACAATTTGATATTGGGGTACATCCTGGTTCTTTTGTCTGTGCCACCTTCAGATGAATGTTGGTCCTGGTACTTTATTCTGTTGTTGGTTCCAGATCCAATGGACCTTCCACTCGGTAGTCTTGTTTCTATTTGTGTTCATACTGCAGAAGAATTCTGTTTAGATATTTGGGTATACCTTAGTTGCTTTCTTCATTTCACTTCAGTGCCACCTTCAGATGAATGTTGGTCCTGGTACTATATTTTGTTGTTGGTTCCACATCAAATTGACCTTCTCGCAAGTTGGTCGTAGTGTGGTCTTGTGGGTTAAGCCTCCAATGTCTTCCATTTTGTGATCTGTGTCACAACTGTGTCCTTCTTGCTTCAAGTCAATCTGAATCATTTACAATCAATTTATTATTATGACAAGCACCCAAGTATGTTTTGTGAGTTTAGTTTAAGCTAAAGATGCAAGAACACCTACATTGTTGGTGTGTTGGCTTTATGGTTTATGCCCTATCCCTTACCCCTGGAGGTGCTCTCCAGAGAAGGTTTGATCTGGAGGAGAAGATCTGTAAGGTTATTTAATAATAATTTTGTTTGGCCCATATGGCCTATTTTCTGAATTCATTTCATTTCCAGAGCATTTCTGGAAAACTATTTGACTCAGGAACTTAAAATTTTGTATGGATGTTACCTTTTTGGTGCAAATGTGTCTTTTAGGGGTTTCAATTCAAGGGTACCCCAAAATGGCCAATTTCAGATTTAGTTCGCAGTTTTCGCAGCATAACGAACCTTTAAACTTTTTGATTTCATATACCAAATACGAGTTTTCAATTTCAATTTGTTAATAACTATAGTGTCTGTGCTAGGTCTTGTCCTTTCATCATTTTGGTCATCTTATTGATAGAAACTTCATTGTTTATTTGACATTTTCTTGGCCACTTTTCCCCCTTCCTGAGATAGACAATTTTATTGATGACAACTTCTTTATCTATTTCACACAATTTTGTGGATCTATTTCTTGTCCTTTTGTCAGTAGGGTATTCTTATGTATGACAACTTGTCTATCTATCACACTCAATATGTCTCTGATTATCCTTGCCAGTTCTTCTAGTGGACAATCTAATGAATGACAACTTGTCTATTTATTTCACACAATACGCCTAGGATTCATCTTTCAGTTCTTCAAGTGGACGAACTTATGAATGCCAACTTAGCCATTTATTACACTTTATCACACACAATATGTCTGGATTCACCTAGTCAGTTCTTCAAATTGAAATATGAAAGACAACTTGTCTTTTTCTCACACACTATGTCTCAGATTCACCTTTCAGTTCTATAAGTGGACAATATTTTCAATGACAATTTGTATTCATTTCGCAAGATTTGTTTATTTGTCTGTTCTTCAGGCAAATTTACACAAAACTTCTAGATTCATCCTGTCCTTTTCTTCAGTGGACAATTCATTCTATATTCCTATACTTATTTCCCCCAATGTTCCTAGTTCATTTCCTGCCCCTTCTTCAAAGAGATAATGTTCATCATCTTTCTCTATTTCAGACAATGTGTCAGGGCTACTTCTTGTCCCTTCTCCATGTGGATGATTCTTACTGTCAAAACAAGAAAGCTTCTTTCCATATCAATCTCCTGCAAAATCATTCTAGAATCGGGTCTACACTGACAATAGAAAGCTCAATCACAATGTAGAATCTGGGTTGATCTTGAAAAATATTGCATAAAAAATCTACAGGGAATTTTACAAAATAAAGCATGACAGCTGTGCTATGCTTCATGGGCAGTTAAGTTTATGGTTTTATCTTTAAGATCTAACTACTCTAACAATCCTTGTGAATATGAAACGACAGTATGAGTTTTGATGCAAGCTACGATAGGTGTTAAAAAAAAAAGGTGTAGCTATCTTTAATATTCCATATTATCCATATTTTTAATATGTATCTTATATTGAAAATGTTGATGATTCATATATGATTTTATTAGTATTTCTTATGTGTCAAATTCATATGATTGTTACAGTTACTTTTGGGAAATAAAGGACATTAAACAAAAAAAAAGAGTTTTTCATTCATTGGTGTATCAATCATCATAATAATATGGATTACATCTTCCTCAAAGCCATCACATCATAAATACAATTATCAAACCAGATATGACTTAAAAGAAACCTGAAAGTTTTGATAATATCATCATAAGGGTATTTTCTGAAGTCATTGTTCTAAATTTGATATAAGTAAGTTGATATATGTTTGAAAGGAGCCTCAGAATTAAGGGAATATTGGACCAACATATACAATTTATTTTTGTGAAGGTGAAATTAATAAATGATCAAGTTCTAAGTCAGCGTAAGTTTACATCGTATACAAGTGTAAGTTGACATGACATGTTGTCCCTCTACTTGAAGATGTAGGTATTGTTAGTTTCAATGTCAGAGTAAAGATACATGGTGTATACGCTGAGTCGCTGACATATGATGTCATGTTGTCCCTCCACTTGTAGTTTCACTGTACCTAAGGTGATGCTGGTTACAATCGTTACCAACATCCCAAGATAGCGTAAGGAAAGATTGCTTCGCGAGTATTTTACAGTTTTTAAGTGTTTTTGATTAATCATATTTTGCACATATATGCACTTTGGTGGTGCCAATAGATTTGATGCACTGAAATAGCGTTTCAAGGTCCACGTTTAGAAGAATGAGAAATTTAAAAATCGCTCAAGGATGCTGGTAACTTCAAATCTGGATGTTGGTAACGTATCTTGTTAGGAAGTGAATGATGCTGGTAACGACAAATCATTGTTTCTTACGTTTAACGCTTTATCTGCAGTTTCCTTAAATCATATCAATGTAAATAAATAATATTATGAAACAAGTATTTATCAACTTGACTTTGGACGGGAATATTATGCTCTTTAGGCCTATAATTCAAGTTTATTCAAGTATAGGTCACTGACCAGTTATGAATATACAGGTGTATAATTATATCAATCTCTGGTTTTTAAGTTATTTTTCAAAGGCATTTTTATGCAAGCAATCTTTCCTCTGACGCTTGGAATCATTGTTGGAGTATTTCATACATCATTACACCAAATTTATCAAAATATTCCAATAGCACCAAATATCATTTTACAAAATAAGGGGTGCTAAATTATTTGTGTATATATTGCAATCGCGATGTTATGTGACTCTTACATGGTTCACTAACTTTGTGTTACTGACAATTAGTCAGCTTAACCTAAACTGTAAAGCGGGCAAAATATCATTGTTAATTGAAAGATTGATGGAATACTTGCCTGTAGTACTTAATCTCTTGGTTCGCAAAACTAAAACTAAGGCAGTGTATGAATGAACCCTTACACACTCTATGTTAAATGACATATATATCATGGCAAATTTTACACACCTATGAAACCGTGCCATGGAAACACAAATGCACCCGTGAGTACTTTTGCACAAAGAATAAATTTACAAAAAGTAAGGAAATGGTGCCAATGCAATATTACACATGTTCAAATCTTCACTGTGAACAAATATCATCATATATTCACATGTGTAACTATATATATGCATATATCAGTATTATTTAAAATTACCCCCAAAAACTGAGAAAGCCGACAATGCAGAATTAATTAGTTCATTGTAAGGCTTGTCAGACGAAATTAAGCAGAGAATCGGATAGTTGCATTCTTTGGTGTGCCAGAATGGTTCATAAAACTGTATATATTATGACTTGTAAATGATAATTCTTGACTATTTACAGAGCTACAATCTAAAATCAGAACATAACACCTGGGTCCTTTCGTTTTTAAATATCTTTGTAAATACTCAATGACTCAAATGAATCGTGAACTTCTTTGGTATCTGACAATGTGTAAATATTGTAAAGAATAGATTGTACATCAAGATACGCAATTGACACCAACATGCGAATTTCCTACACCTTTGACATCACATAATCAGCTCATGTCTAGACAAACTTCTGTACAAGAAATTTATTACAATTTTGATAATGGAGACCGAATGCAAGTCCCAAACTGATTTAATTTTTCTCAGCAAGCAGTGACAGGGTTTCAACAAATTTCCATTCTGACAGATTGCGACAGCGAATAATAATAAAATCAAAGGCTTGTCATTTACCTTTCAACAAAAGAGAACATACCCTTGCTAAAAGTTCACGCGAACACATAGAGAATTTGCTATTACATACATTTACTTTACATTTATTTATTTACACATGATATGACACAAGAGGTTCAAAAGTTGTACATGCAAACAAAACATTGATTTTAATGTCATTTACGATTGTTTTTCTTTTAATTAATATTGGAATTTTTCTTACCAATTGCATATTGTTTGTAATCTTAGTTTGTAATGAATGAATCGAAAAACCTTGGAATTTTTTAGGGTCCTCAAATAGTTGAAGTGACTTGTCTGTACCAAGACACCCTAAATAAAACCGATTTGGCCAATTTAACACTTAAAACACCCGATTATGGACAAAAAATAGTTTTCTACTACGTTCAGAGGAAAGTGAAATTAGCTAGCGTTTGACATGAATGAATCAAAATGATTAGTTGCGTATCAAACTTGTTTTATTAATTCCAACTAAGCTTGATATATTTAATTAGATCAATCAAACATTCAATCGTTAGGACACATCCTAAGATAGTACAGAATCATATCGACATATTCTGCGACATGAGTTAAACCTATTTTCGTTTGAATTCAACAAAATTTCAATAACTAGATTTTACATTTTCTTTTGATTAAAAACAATTCTGGTGCTAAAATTATTGGTATCGCCATGTCATTTTGTTGAATTTTTGTCAGTGGGATACTTTAAAACTTGCATTGATAAGTATGTATTTGAATTTCATAATTTACCCCCTTGAAACAACGAGAATCGTATCATATTAAGAACAGAACTAACCAAATTGCTTCGTCGTTACCGACATCTTTCATCTGTCGTTACCAACATCTTATGTCCAGCTTTTTGTAAGTTACCAGCATCCCAGAGCGATTTTTAAGTTGCTCATTTTACAAGACGTTGAATTTAATATGCAAATTCGGTGGATCAAATCTATTTACACCACCAAAGAGCTTATGTGTGCAATAGAAGATTGATTAAAAACACATAGAAAACTGTTAAATCATGTAAAATACTCGCGAAGCGATCTTGAATTGGTGTCGTGTCTTGGTGAAGAAATATGACAGCGAGACATGTGTATTTTCATTGTTTCTCTTCAGAAGAAGAAGATTAGGTTTTGCTGATCAAGGTACCAGTTCCTCAGGACTTGGTAAGGGTAGAAGAAGATGCTAATTATAACAATGTTACTGTATTTCAAGTGTGGAGAGTGATAGGAAGCAGTCATAAAATATAACGTGAGAATGATCACTGAAAAGTTGTTATTCAAGGAACACTCTTTGCTAAACCATCTTTAGTTCTTTCTTCAGTTTATGAATTAATCAACATTTTTGTCTTTGGAAACTAATTTTGATACAATTTATACATTTTGAAAATAAATTTTACTAAGTCTCTTTCTAATTTTTCAATTTCAAATATATGACAATAACTTATTTCTGATACCTGTGTTCAGCATTTTTTTTGCATTTGTGTAAAAGGACCATAGAGTGGCATTTGCATTTTCTTTAAAATACCTTTATCATTTAAAACTTACAAGAATGATGAAAAAATCCTAAGAAAGGATAATTTTTCTGTTGCTGAATATATCAACACTGAAAAAGTTCATATTCATATTTTGCGTGCAATATATTTCCATGAACAATAGAAATAAATCAAATAATGCATTGATATTTTCATTAAAAACAAAATACTTTTGTTGACCAAGGGGAAGCAAATTTTTCTGAAAAGTTTTCACTTTTTACAGAAAACACGAGAAACACTGCAGAGATGTAGCTGACAGTGAAATATGTCTGCATATGCTGAAGGGTAATGTACATTCTGTTTTTTCACCTTTGTGTGGTTATCATTTGTCATCATGTGTCTATATGTCTGTCTGTCAGTCGTCTTGTCCATCAATCTGTCCGTCTGTCCATCCATCTTGTACAGTGTGTGTGGTCAAGTTGCTAGCACATCAGAATAATGTATGGGCCATGTCCATCCTCTGTAATAGCAGTCACCGGAACCAATGCTTTATGGTGATTCAAAACCCAGCTTACACCTGTGAATAGATATTCTTGTAAATTCATCAAGATCTTTTCTGACATTTCCAGTTCTCAAGGTGTGTCAAATCAAAGTTTGATTTTGATGTAAATATGTGCGTGCTTAGGAGGAGAATTTTGTGATTTGTTAACATTTTATTCATACACACCTCTTTTGCAAATTTTTGTGATTGAATTTTCATTAAGATGTTAAACTTAAATGATTCTTTCTACTATTGTAGTATTATTCAGTTGTTTCTTATGTTTAACTGAAAACATGTAGGAGTTCCTTGGTTACCTCAAGGAAACCTTGATGAAAATGTTTGTAATTTGTGACATCTCGAGGACAAGAAACCTTTGCAATCTTTAAAAGATAATTATAATTTGACTTTTTTCTTCATAGACACCTCTTTTGGAAATTTTTGTGATTGAATTTTCATTAAGATGTTAAACTTAAATGATACTTTCTGCTATTGTAGTATTATTCAATTTGTAATGTTTAGCTGAAAACATCCTTGGTTAACTCAACAAAACCTGGATGAAATATATGGCTGCAGTAAGTGGGACAGGTGGCTTTACTCTGATGTTTTTGTGATGTCTGCAAGTGAAAATGAACCATAAATGAAGCAGAAAGTTATAAAGTTTATCTTTTTGTCTGTTAAGTGTTCACCTTATTGCTCTATGATTGAAGAAATATGAGAATTGCAGCTGACAATGTTTAAGCACGCATAGAAAGAACAAAAACTGCTGCATTATTACATGTCTGTTAGGAGGGTCTGAAGATCATCAACTTAGAGTTCTCTTGGGCAACTATTCAAACCACTTCATGTAAATTATTTAGCAGTGGCTCTGGGTGGTCCCTGTTTGAAACACTGCTTGGTGGGACACAATTATGAATAATTAAAGTTAATCAATACCAGCAAGTATTTCCAATTGTTTCAACACTAAACTTGCTTGTTCAATTTTATACTTTTTGAATACTAAAATTTATTTTTGGAAGATACTTAGAATGAATTTGACTATTGATTTGAGAGAAGAAGAACTTCTTTGAATAAAATGTAAAGATCTTTTTACTATTCATCTAAAAATAGGCATTTTAGCTTGCATGCTACGGAACAAGAATAAAACTAGGATGTACACTTAAACTAAAAAAACAAACCTTTTTATATTATTTTTTGAAAAAAGATAATATGTAATTTAAAAAAAAACGAAAATGACTATAAAAAGTGTTTAAAGTGACACAGAGTGTCTTTCTTAAAATTTTATTTGGTTTTGATAAGCTACAAAATATCTAATATGCTGATTGGAGTTCATATCTCATCACTAGACTTGCAAATATATTCATTTATGCATAATATCTCCAAAATGCTTGGTTTTATGGAAAAATCAAGAAAACATCTCAAATAGTTTTAATATTCGAAATTATGCATAAAATTAATCTACCTATTAGTTACAATACCTAAATAACACTATTGAATCGAATATATGTTCCTGTCAGCTTATGACAAGGTTTCAAAATTACGTTTGGCGAATTTGCGCTCCACTTGAGCCACATTGTCCGGTTTTCGATCAAAATCCCGACTTTGAATGGCCGTATTTTCGCTCTAATGTACTGATTGACCTATAACTTGTTATTTTCAGTAACAGTTAGTGATTCCCGATGTAATAACATCGATTTCAAAATTTGACATATGTGATCCGCTCAACATACTCTGTGTCTCTTTAATATGTTACTCAGAGCAGTACATATGATGTATCTCTCAAAATGTGACAAGGAAGTGTTCCCTGCACCCATGAGTACCCTTGAACTGAAGTTCTGGAGCACCTTGAAATGAAGACCTTGTTACAAGAAAGTCTCTCCTTGTGCTACAATGTGTTTCCCCTCTAAATACACAGTTACACATGTGTACATGCTGTGTAATCATCACTGCATCAAAATTTGACCAAAACTGTTTGCACATCTTGCATAAATACTTGTATGAAGTACTCTATATGTTTACTCACATGTGTGACATGGATCAAGTGGAATAAAACTCACTTTATGTGTTTTGAGACTATCAGGAAATGTTAAATAGACATCTTCATCAGATAAGGTTTATCACCTGTGGGCATGGTGGTTACACAAGAGATGAACAGGTTTATGGGCAGTTTGATGAAAGAAAGAAATGTTTGTTGATGCCATAGAGTCTAATACTTGCTGTACAAACTTATGAATAATCTCAAATATATCATAATGATATGAGGTAGTCTCTGTTTTCTTTAATTCTAGCAGAAAATTCATGGCTTTGGAATTGCTAAATTTGTTTTAAGAATAATGACATATTGTTTTAAATATTGAGTACATGTTTATATTTTTATTTAGCTATCAATTTGTGTGACATTTTGAGGGTAATTTACAGTAAATGGGACAATTATGATTCTGGTGGGTGAGAGATAATTTCTTGTACCTGTTTTGGGTTGAAATGTAGGTTTCTAATGATGTTGAGATTTATGTAAATAAGCTTCTTGCTTTTTATTGTCACTCATTCATCCATCAGTAAACAGTCCTTATCAAGTTCTTTATGGAAAAGAACATTCAGGAAAAATAGATACTATGTCTTTGTTGATCTTAAGGCCATGGTTGTTTTGTTTTTGTGAAAGCAAAATATGAAATTGATTTTTTTAAGCTAATATTAACATTTGAAGGAAGGCAACAACAACATTGATTTAATGTCCCTTTGACTTATTGATGTTAAAAAGTAAAACTGAGATCTTTGTTCTTATAATTAACTTCTTGATATTCAACTTCTACTGCTTAACTCAGGTCTGTCCATCCAAGGCTTATACAGTGATGAAGCAGGACTAAGGATAAGCTAATTCATGGGTGTTTGCCAAGAGTCTGTCCGTCATCCGTTGTCCATCTTCTGTGTTCTGTAGTGTTTCTCATTTAAACTTCTGTAGAAGAACTGTTCCTCCTCAAAGCTGGAATTGTTGTGAGGTTACAAGCTTGCTTTATTAGTCCTGATCACTCCTCCAATATAAACGGCAAGTCTTCTTCTACACAGCCGACTGGCAAGGGAAGAAAAACTGTTCAGAATCACAGAATGACTTTTAACCAAACTACCAGTAAACTTTATAAAGTGTTCTTGTCCCTCACTATGCCCCACACAATGTTGTTGGTCAGAATATCAACCGTCAAAAAGAGTTTGTGGTATTAAGAGAAGGAAATTTATTTAAGTTCTGCTTGGAAAGAATAAAGCTAGAAAATGCTTCAATCTTGTATGAGCATGTTAACTATGATTGAATGTTTGGTGAATATTCATCTTCTTAGTAAACCTTTTTATCATTCATATCTCCAAACCATAGATAGTTAATGATGCAAAGATGAAGCCAACAGATCTATTTTTAACAATCCACTTTAAGAAAATACTTATAAGATATGTTTCTATTTTTCTTTGTGTTTTCCAATTACACACTTTGTTAACTGTGAAATATTTAACTTAAATAGAAACATGAACAAAAACTGAACAAGTTGGTGCTCATTAATCATTCTCTTTGATGTTTTTGGGCAAAGTTTTAGTTCTTTCCCTTTCGGAGACGATTTTATCTGCATTATTTAGTACTTATTGAAATATAAATAAACTGCAAACGTTTGTCATTCTAGACATTTCTTTTAGAGACATTCAGAATTTGTCTAGATGAATATGGAACAGTTAGGATTTTAACAAAACATTAATTCTTTACATTTTATCAAGAAACTTTTCTAAAAATTCTATCAATATTTCAATTGTTTAGAAGGAGAAAATGTTACATTTACTGTCTTTGTCTGAAGATGCTAGTCAATGCATTTGCTGATTTATTTGTTATAAGTTTTTATTTTATAAGTTAAAGAAGAGTACATGTTGAATTCACCTGCTCAGAACTTGTATCATATACCCATCATGCATACTTGTGTTGAGGATAATCAGAGGATGCGAATTCAAAAACTTGTATTTGTTATTTACAATTTTGTCCTGTTTGAAAACTAAGTTAACTTGAATAAGCAATCAGGTTGCAGTAAAAATAAATCTGAAGGAGAAATTAAGCTTTCTAAGATTGACTCAATGGATAACATAGCTTATATCCTTACCTATATAGATAAGAAAGAAAAAGTTGAACCATTTAAAATGTTATTTTTGGTATGAAATCAAATTAAAATCTGCAATCTTGTTGAGTGAAGAATTTCTGTGGTGTTTAAATGATAAGAAAGAAAAAGTTGAACCATTTTAAAATCTTGGTTTTGGTATGAAATCAACTTTAAATCTGCAATCTTGTTGAGTGAAGAATTTCTGGAGTGTTGAGATGAGATGCAACAGGTGTATGTGTGTAACATGGAGAGTAACGAGAGATAGGAGATAAGATACATAGTAGTAGCAGGTTTTCCTAGGAAAAGAAGATCAATGTGGTAGACACTCCTGTAAAGATCTGATACTGAAACTTAAAGTTTTACTGTGAAGGTGAAGAGAAGTTATGGTTTTCTTTGATATATAAGTGCCCTGAACACTGGTAGTAACATGTCAGCTCTCATCTCTATGAAGTTGTCAAGTCTAAATCAACAAATTTATCATACAGTAAATTTTTCAATTGGTTGTATAATAATCATGTACTGATAACTTCTGCATAAACTGGAAAGTTGATAAATCCTCTTGAATTAAATTATAAATCCTGATAGGGCTTTTCCAATTAGGACACAACCATAATGACATGTACAGAAAAGTTTATGTTAAGGAAGCTTATTGAGAAGACTCACTGTGATCACGTTACCTGCTTATATGTTTCTTCTGTCTCATTAAGTGAGTCGTCAATGTCTTGTAAACTGTGTGTGGTCACTCTTACAAACCCTCAGTATTATTCATGTGAGCAGCTGTGCTTGAATATTTAAGCAGGACATACCCGGTAATATACGAGAGCTGATGAGGCGTGACGTGGTATAGTTTAGATATTAGGGTTTGGGGACACTGTTATTACATTTCAAGGTATGTGCACGGGTCGTGTCATGCATTACAAAGTTACATTCAATGAGATAATCAAATATCATGTTGTTGCTGTTCAGCAAAATTAAGCATTTTAAGCTCATCTGGCATGTAATCCCGATGGGCTTATAACATGGATGGCATGTTGTCCGGCACCGTCCGTCCATCTGTACATCTGTAAACTGCATCTTTTTCTCCAGAAGCATGAGACCCAGAAAGCTGAACTCTGTATACTATAAGGGCTGTAGATGTCACACCCTACAGAAGTAAAAGGCCTAGAAAGCTGAAATTTTGTGAAGAGACTCCTACTAATGAGGATTGTAAATTACAGTTTTGGTGACCATGTAGCCCTAAAAGGGCTTGGTGAACTTTTGGATCCTATTCCCTAAATTATCAATTAGATATTTGAGCAATTGCCATTTCTGAATTAATTACTGGTATCTGAAATCACCTATATACCATATTTGGGGAGTGGTGACCCTGTGGTCCCCTACTAAAGGGGAACCACATTGGCCACACTCTACAGCATAATTGAATTTGAAGGCCTTTGAGCTACAAAGTCAAATGCTCTATATTTATATTGATAGATTTCAACACCGACCCTATCACAACTTGTGTTTTCCAGGAACACTGCAAGTCAGAAAATCCAGACATTACTGAAAGACAAAACTAAAAATTCAACATTGAATGTACAATTTATCAAGTAACATTTAATTACTGAATCTGTTTGCAAAGTTAAGTGTCACAAGAGCAAATTGCAATATCAACCTAATGATGAAAAGTCATTTATTTTCATGTAGTGTTGGAATAATACCAGATTTGTCCTGTTGCCGTTGATGCAAACATTAAGATATGCAAAGATGATGGTGTCAACATAAACTACATCAAATAATCCAGATAATATTTCTTCATGAAGACTTATTCAATATCATTGTGCAATCTGCATTCTGCATTCTGGATTCAATTAATCAAGTGCTTATAAAACATCAAGAAGAAAGCTTCTTTCATAATTTTTACAAACGAATCCAAGTCTTGAATCTGAAAGTGCTTAGAGATATGTATAGAATTTGTAACATGTTACCATATCAATGTTAGTTCCCTAAATTATAACAGATATTTATTTTCAATCTCATACCATTTTCTTGTATCCTTCCAATGATATCCAGACATGTTCTTGAAACTGTAGTCTGAGAATGCATGTAATGTTTTGTAATCCTGTGTCTACTACAGCCTACTACAGCCTACTACAGTCTACTACAGTCTACTACAGCCTACTACAGCCTACTACAGCCTACTACATCAACTTGAAGCACCTCACTCAGACCTCTAGTCTTACACACAGGTGCTTGAGCATATAATTCACCCCGTGGAAGCAAGTCTAGATCTGGGCTGCTCTAGTCTTACACACAGACGCTTGAGCATATAATTCACCCCGTGGAAGCAAGTCTAGATCTGGGCTGCTCTAGTCTTACACACAGACACTTGAGCATATAATTCACCCCGTGGAAGCAAGTCTAGATCTGGGCTGCTCTAGTCTTACACACAGACGCTTGAGCATATAATTCACCCCGTGGAAGCAAGTCTAGATCTGGGCTGCTCTAGTCTTACACACAGACGCTTGAGCATATAATTCACCCCGTGGAAGCAAGTCTAGATCTGGGCTGCTCTAGTCTTACACACAGACACTTGAGCATATAATTCACCCCGTGGAAGCAAGTCTAGATCTGGGCTGCTCTAGTCTTACACACAGACGCTTGAGCATATAATTCACCCCGTGGAAGCAAGTCTAGATCTGGGCTGCTCTAGTCTTACACACAGACGCTTGAGCATATAATTCACCCCGTGGAAGCAAGTCTAGATCTGGGCTGCTCTAGTCTTACACACAGACGCTTGAGCATATAATTCACCCCGTGGAAGCAAGTCTAGATCTGGGCTGCTCTAGTCTTACACACAGACGCTTGAGCATATAATTCACCCCGTGGAAGCAAGTCTAGATCTGGGCTGCTCTAGTCTTACACACAGACGCTTGAGCATATAATTCACCCCGTGGAAGCAAGTCTAGATCTGGGCTGCTCTAGTCTTACACACAGACGCTTGAGCATATAATTCACCCCGTGGAAGCAAGTCTAGATCTGGGCTGCTCTAGTCTTACACACAGACGCTTGAGCATATAATTCACCCCGTGGAAGCAAGTCTAGATCTGGGCTGCTCTGCGCTTTGAAAATCTCCATTTGTCTGAGGCTCCTTTTAAAAATTTAATAAAATAAGAATTTTACTAAAAATAAATTCAGAGACTAAATATCAGTCTATCAGACCTCTCAAGCACCTGTTGCTAGATGTGTGCTTATAGTTGAGTAAAAGTCTCTGGAGGATTCTGAAATTATTAATAACTACATGAAAATGAATAAACTGATGAATAAATGAATGTATTAATGTAAGTACCTCCAGTTTTCAATCCAAAATAATGGTACATAGTTCAACATTAGAAAACAATATGTACAATTATATATATAACATTTACATGTTTCTATGAAGAACATTACGCCACAGAATGTTGCACATAAGGATATTGTAGAATGTATGATTTACTTTAAAGGAATGAAGGAATGAAGGAAATAGGGAAAGAATGGAGTGAAACGTTTAGAAATCAGTAAATCAATTTCTCAATACTACTTACATCTTACTAGTCATTGGTTGAATCTACTCAAGAATCTATGACATCATCTTGAAGAACCACATTGGGATCTCTTGAGCACCTGTTTCTGTGACTATAAAGAAGAGTTACTTTAAGTATCAAATTGATATTTGTTCCTTGGGAAATCTCAAAGGTTATGAAGTTACCAGTATATGCTACTAATGTTTGTTTGAGAAACAGAATAAATATCATCAAATATTAAAATGTTTCTCTGATTATATTAAACACAGATGTTTATGTATTATATTGCCAAGCTATTCTAAATGGCCTATGTAGAGGAATTGAAAACCACTTTCAACAACTGAAGCAATAATCCATAAATCAATGATTGGTCACTGCTTAACATTAAACAGAATATTCTCTGTAGTACTGGATGTGTGTTCATTTTTAAATGTGAATTGACCACCTTGTGACCATTCTAATGCCAATGTGAAAGAAAGCAAATATTTTAAGAACCATCAACTAAAGTTCAAGCTAGATAGAGGAGGAATAATGCACAAATATTCCTGCTACAGGAAGAATTGGGTGATAAATCTGAGTAAAACTTTACTTTACCTTTCTTCAAGTATATATAAAATATACAGAAAACAGTTCCAAGATTCCAAAACCTAATTTATAGGATATTTTCTCCCCATTGCACATGTTAACATCCCCAATGGTATGTTGAAAACACTTTTAGTAAACATCATGTGGAAAAGCAATTAAAATTGTTTTACTTAACAACTTGAAACATTTCTGAGATAAGTTGTCTACTTTGGATGGCTAACGATATAAACTCATGTCCAAAAGAAACGATACCAAGTTTTCAACGTCATCCGAAACTAAATTCTCATACCTGACAGAGTCGAATATATGTGTGTCTAACAGGCATATGTCTTGTAAAGAAGTGTGTAAATTTTCAAACTGCAGGTAAAAAACGCTTTTGATTTCGTGTCACTTCAAACGCACATGGGGTGCATAAATCGAAATTTCAAATTGTTTTATGCACAGAACTCTTGTCATTTCACTTGAAAATTGATGAAGTATTGAATGTAGGTAAGAATACAATCTTGTTGATATTATGTACTTTATTTGACATTAATTCTTTGACGCGTCATTGCACTAGAACGGTTTAAAACAAGCGTAAGTGTCCAATTTCTTCCTGCTATCTCGCCTAGTTAAGGATTCCAGATCGAGGATTTTTTAAAATGCACGTTTCTCGCAAATATGAAACGATAATGTTTCAAAATTTTGCATAGAAGTTAGTTGACTACTGAGGAAATGATAAAACTACGTTTTAGTCGTATCAATATATAGTGGATTGAGTTATTTTGCGAAGTGTCTGGTATCGTTTCTTTTGGACATGAGTTTATAAGCTCAAATTTATCATATCCAAAGTTGAAATGCACTACAGTAAATCCTTGATTTATCATATCCATCATGATCTGAACATAGTGTATACTAGTTATGCCTTCTTTTGGTTACTTATTGTCACTTCTTGATTTATCATAAAGAACTCAAGCTTGGGCACCAAACGTTTTAAGGTTTTTAGCTCACCTTTACAAAGTAAATGTGAGCTTATGTCATGGCGCTTCGTCCGTCGTCCGTCTGTCTGTCCGTCCGTCCGTAAACTTTCAGGAAAAAGACTACTCCTCCTAAACGAATCCAGATATCATTCTGAAATTGTAGTATGTTATACCCATGGTGATTCCTCACAGAAAGGTAGACGTTTCAGTTTTGAGAATCCAAGATGGCCGCCATGGCAGCCATATTGAATTTTCAATTAGATTTCAGGAAAAAGACTACTCCTCCTAAACGAATCCAGATATCATTCTGAAATTGTAGTATGTTATACCCATGGTGAATCCTCACAGAAAGGTAGACGTTTCAGTTTTGAGAATCCAAGATGGCCGCCATGGCAGCCATATTGAATTTTCAATTAGATTTCACGAAAAAGACTACTCCTCCTTAACAAATGCAGATATCATTCTGAAATTGTATTATGTTATACCCATGGTGATTCCTCACAGAAAGGTAGACGTTTCAGTTTTGAGAATCCAATATGGCCGCCATGGCAGCCATATTGAATTTTCAATTAGATTTCATGAAAATGACTACTTCTCCTAAACCAATCTAGATATCATTTTCATATTGTAGTATGTTATACCTATAGTGATTCCTCACAGAAAGGTAGACGTTTCAGTTTTGAGAATCCAAGATGGCCGCTATGGCAGCCATATTGAATTTTCAATTAGATTTCATGAAAAGATTACTCTTTCTAAACCAATCTAGATATCATTCTGAAATTGTAGTATGTTATAACTATGGTGATTCCTCACAGAAAGGTAGACGTTTCAGTTTTGAGAATCAAAGATGGCCGCCATGGCAGCCATTTTGAATTTTCAATTAGATTTCATGAAAATGACTACTTCTCCTAAACCAATCTTGATATCATTTTCATATTGTAGTATGTTATACCTATAGTGATTCCTCCCACAAAGGTAGACGTTTCAGTTTTGAGAATCCAAGATGGCCTCGATAGCAGCCATATTGCCTTTTCAGCTGCAGATGACACATCATTATTACTCAATTTTAAGCTTTCACCAAGTGATCACTCGCACTATATAAATTCTCTAATTTGAACTTACTAATCATAATATTATCTTGAATATGGAATATTTAAAATTGTCATGCAAGTTGTTCTATATTTTTAAGTGTTTCTAAAACATTAAGATGAAAGACAAACATAATTAATTAATTTGTTTAAAATATTTATGGCAACTAGCTGCAAAAACCCAATGACATTAAACATCATGTTGAATTTTAAACAATGGTATCTCCCTTATATTCCTTTAAATACCACACAAAAGGGGTCAACCAGAGTTCAGATATTCCTGTTGAGTCCACTATGCTTTTCTAATACACATCCCAATACAGGATGCTAGCATCACAGTCTCAGCTGCTAGACTGTTGCATAATCAACCTGACCCAATTGATATGGTAGAGCATTATGCTATATGGCCATGTGTATGTAATAACTAAACAGTTAGACTTGTATTCTCATGACAGTGATATGTTCTTTCTAAGAATAACAACTTACACAAAACTTGTCAACAATAAGCTTTGTGTTTAGCAATCTACATGATAAGTTGATGTGGAAAGAGTTATTTTGCATCAGGTTCCAGTTCCTGTGTTTTACTCATATTTGTACCATTTCTATATCTAACAGAAGTTCTTCTTGACACAAAATCAATTTAGGACATAAGCTAACTATATTTTGTGAAATTATATATATTTTTCACAACAATTCATGTTCTCTCTCGTCAAGTCTTTTAATACAACACATAAGGGCTTAGCCAGAGTTCAGGTTTACATGCTCAGCACACTAGGATGCTTCTCCAAATATACGTACACAAAGCCAAATACACAAATTGCTACACTCTCCTTAAGGATCTGGGGCTAGCAGCCCTGCCTGCTTGTATATTGCATAGTAATCCTGACCTAATTGATAAATAGAACTAATGGACTTTATGGAAAGTATATAAATTGTCTTTATGAAAAGTATACTTGTATTCTATTAATAGTAATACTTTTTACAAATAAAAATTTGATAAAAAAAATGATAAAAGTTTTTCACTCCATCAGTGGGTTACATAATTCCTGACACTTCATATATGGCAAATAACATAGCCAGTGAGGGATAAATATACATTTTTTTATCATCTATATCTGATTACGGTCTGAACAATGATTATCTAGATATTTATAATGATCATTCAATTCAAACAAATCCTTTTCAAAAGCATTTAAAATGATTAAATTTGTTCACTCCCAACACTAACTGTTAGGTTTTTTACTCCTTTGTTCCCATACAATTAATTTATTCCAAATTGAAAATTTGGGTTAATGAATAACAAATTATCTTTTATTTTGTTTGTCATGCTAATAAAAGATATCATTTAATATTCATCTTCAAAACTAATTGAACAGCTGTCTGAACAATTCTTTTTTTACAAAGTCTTTCTCACCAATTCTCTCTGTTAGTTAAGATACTTCAATAAACATATTACTGAGTTGACCTCCAGATTATTTCCATTGCAAACCTCTCTTCTACCCCCACCCCTTCTATCCCCCCTTTCCCTCCTCCCCTATTTTCTCCTGTCCTTTCATTTTTTTGCAAACCTCTCTTCTATCCCACATTCCTTCTATCCCCCCCCCCCCCCCCCTTTCCCCTCCTATCCTTCCAGCCCCTCTCCTGCAGCTCTCGTATTGCATATTGAAATGAGGGGAGGACACTCACTATATGGAATAACAGTAACTTACATAAGAGGATAAGTTACATAAGCTACATGCAGGTGCAAGAGGTCATCATAGGTCATCATATCTAGTAATTAGCATAAACCCCCATGTTGCTAGCCTATTCTGACCAATCAGATTGCACTAACATATGTCAAGATTTAAGATATTCAGAAATCTTCGGTTAGAATTACATGAGACATTGACCTGGACAGTTTACTTTGGCAATTGGACTTATCATTAGCTGAATTTGTGATATGTGTCCGAGGGATATATTCCAAATGTTTATGTGCATCATCTTTTTAGTTCTTTGGAAGTTGAGAGTGTGACTAAATGAATACTCCTAAACCAATCAAGATATCATAATGAAATTAATACAGATGCCCACATAAAAGTAGCATTTTGAAGATTAAAAAGTCCAAGATGATCACCAATTCAGCCATAGATATACAAAAAAAGTTATACAAAAATCTACTGCTTGTTAACAAATCATGATTATATCATTCTTGTATTAATGTTTGTTCAAGCTCTAGTGGTTTCCAACAGAAGAATAGCATTTTAAAAGATAAAAAAATCATGATGGCAGCAATAATCAATTATCATATAAAAGATGGTTACACAATTAAACCATATTACCACATCATTCATTTTAAGGTGAGCTTCTGTACCCTCGGTACTTTTATTGAACATATGATAAATAGGGGAAACAAAATTTCTGGATAACAAATGATTATATCTTAGCAAACTTACCAAACCTTTCAGAATACCTTTGCTTGCAATATCATGTGCAGTCTGTAATAATATTAATTATATTGTTTTTTAGTGTATCTCCTTTTGTGAGGTTGCTTATTTATTAAAGAATGACATTTCTTCTTTTTGGACATTCTAGAAGTTGATGTTCAAATAATATAATTTATCATCTTGTTCCTTAAAAGAAAACCTGTCCCAAAATCAGTTGGCATTCTAAAACATGGTGTCATTCAGAGATGTGTAAAAAGGAATTTGTTACTTGTATCTGAGAACCAACTATCTTTTTGTATTCAGCTTCCATTTGATTTTTATATGTTCAGGTAAGAAACAGATCAGCCAGCTATCAGCCAGTTGAGATCAGTGTCAGCTCAAACTGATGTTTATGTACCCGGAGAGAGCTCAAACTGATGTTTATGTACCCGGAGAGAGCTCAAACTGATGTTTATGTACCCGGAGAGAGATCAGAGAGAGCTCAAACTGATGTTTATGTACCGGAGAGAGCTCAAACTGATGTTTATGTACCCGGAGAGAGATCAGAGAGAGCTCAAACTGATGTTTATGTACCGGAGAGAGCTCAAACTGATGTTTATGTACCCGGAGAGAGATCAGTGTCAGCTCAAACTGATGTTTATGTACCCGGAGAGAGATCAGAGAGAGCTCAAACTGATGTTTATGTACCCGGAGAGAGATCAGTGTCAGCTCAAACTGATGTTTATGTACCCGGAGAGAGATCAGTGTCAGCTCAAACTGATCTTTATGTACCCGGAGAGAGATCAGAGTCAGCTCTAACTGATCTTTATGTACCCGGAGAGAGATCAGAGAGAGCTCAAACTGATGTTTATGTACCCGGAGAGAGATCGGAGAGAGCTCAAACTGATGTTTATGTACCCGGAGAGAGATCGGAGAGAGCTCAAACTGATGTTTATGTACCCGGAGAGAGATCAGTGTCAGCTCAAACTGATGTTTATGTACCCGGAGAGAGATCGGAGAGAGCTCAAACTGATGTTTATGTACCCGGAGAGAGATCAGTGTCAGCTCAAACTGATGTTTATGTACCCGGAGAGAGATCGGAGAGAGCTCAAACTGATGTTTATGTACCCGGAGAGAGATCAGAGAGAGCTCAAACTGATGTTTATGTACCCGGAGAGAGATCGGAGAGAGCTCAAACTGATGTTTATGTACCCGAAGAGAGATCGGAGAGAGATCAAACTGATGTTTATGTACCTGGAGAGAGATCAGAGAGAGCTCAAACTGATGTTTATGTACCCGGAGAGAGATCAGTGTCAGCTCAAACTGATGTTTATGTACCCGGAGAGAGATGGGAGAGAGCTCAAACTGATGTTTATGTACCCGGAGAGAGATGGGAGAGAGCTCAAACTGATGTTTATGTACCCGGAGAGAGATCAGTGTCAGCTCAAACTGATGTTTATGTACCCGGAGAGAGATCAGTGTCAGCTCAAACTGATGTTTATGTACCCGGAGAGAGATCGGAGACCCAGCTAACACAGGACGTAGATACGACGTTGTAGGAAGGTCGTGTTTTGGTAACGTAGTTTTTGGACGTAGCTGGTACGTACTTCGGACGTAAAACATAACGTAATTTCTCAACGTTGTTCCGACGTTGTGTTCTACGTACTTATAACGTAACTATTATGTAGTATTGCGACGTCTAGTCTAACGTCCTCACAACGTCCTGATTACGAAGTTTTTACAGCACATAAATCAAGGAAAGTTATTGAGAAATATGAAAAATAAATCCACATTAACCCTTGAAATACTAAAACGAGAGAGGACTTACAGTTATATTTGCCCAACGGTCTAGTGAAACCCTTTATTTTGGTTACGTTATTTTGATACGTATCTGAGACGTACTAAGTACGTGAAATATAACGTCATTCCCCAACGTTGTTACAACGACAGATTGTACGTACTTTTTACGTAACTTTAACGTTGTTATGTCACGTAAAGTCTAACGTCCTCACAACGTCCTGATAACGTTTACAGAAGGAAAACTATGCCAAAGTTTATGTAATCACAAAAGAAAGATGAATATATAATTAATTATATTTTTCATTACATATTTATAAGTATTCGATTTATTGATTTAATATGAACGTATATGATAAAATCATTATATATCAAATAATCCCACACACAAATCATGGGATAAAAACTTGTTTTTATTGAAAATCTGAAAACAGTCACATATCATATTATTATAGTCATAAATTCACAAATTTAAATAGATTAGTTATATAACTAATCGATCAGTATCAACTCCTTAATGCCATTCTGATTGTTTTCAATAAGTTTTAAAAATATTAAGTTTGACTAATTGACTCGCGTCATTGTCCGGTTTTCGATCACAATAGCAAATCAAACCTTCTTATTGTTAGGCCTACTATAAAAAGTCGCTTAGCTTTAAAATGTGAGTTTCTTTCGACACTTGATACTTCCTGATCAAATGACACAGTTTATAAAGTTGGTCATAAGAATGGGACCCAACACAACTCACGGAGTTGCTCTCATGGTCTCAGTTTTGCAAGGCAACCACCAATCGCAATATATTTATAAACGCCGGGCAAATAGTCAATACATATCAATCTTTCCTATTTCAGTTGCAACATTTTTTAGTTTATCGGGTACTTCCTTGTCTCGAATAGTTAGTTAGCCCACAACCATGCATTCTCACTTCAAGTCTTAAAATGTTTTCTTTAAACCCAGAAATCCGATAAAACTTTGATTAATGAAATACAAAATATTTCAGTCGTAAGAACAGTAATGATTTATTCTCATTCAATTATAGAGTCCGAACTGATAGTTACATCACTTATGTTTTGTAAGCTTAGCTTGCTTGATCTCTCCATTCGATTATAAATACAATGAAATATTGTCTATCAAGGAAAACACGCAAAGATAAAGAATATTCAACATATCGCTAGATACGTTGTCACGACGTCCTCAGAACGTAATTCATATGTCAAGACGTCCTCACAACGTCCTAGCGACGTGAGCTAGGCATATCTTTTCCCTGGGAAGGCCTAATTGAATTTTTTCTTGTTAATCATTGTTATATTTTACTAGTTCATGCGTTCCGACATAAAAAGATTAAATAGCCCTGGCCTTTAAAACACAATAGGCCTAAGGCCCCAAATTAATTAAAATTTGAGACAATTGAATGTGATTAATAAATAAGATTTAAGGATTTTGCTAAATGTGGAGGTAATATCTTAGACTTGATTAGGTAAAGTTAAGATTTGTAATTCAATGATGCATTACTTTTTATCACTAGCGGATCCAGGGGGGGGGTCCAGGGGGTCCTGACCCCCCCCTTTGAACACCCGCCCCCTTCAAAACTGGAATTTTAAGATAAGGAAACTTTTTAGTGACTGTGATTGCTGCTACCTTCAAGATTCATTTCGACCCGATACTATAAATACATTGGAAGATATTCTATTAACTGACTATAGATTAGCATGGACTGAAAGAATACATGACAATACAGGGAAGCTGAGAACTTATAAGACTATCAAGAAAACTGGGTATCAAGTTGAACATTTTGTAGTCTCTCATATACCCCGATGTTATAGAAGTGCTTTTGCAAAATTCAGACTGGGAGTAGCACCTATACGACTTGAAACAGGGCGATATGAACATTTACCCGTGGAAGAGAGGATATGCCCTATGTGTGAAAATTGCTGTGTTGAAAATGAATATCATGTTATTTTAAACTGTCCTTTTTATGATGATTTACGATATTCCCTTTTTAAAGAAGCTGAATATTTTTGCCCAAATTTTAACCTTTTTACAGATGCAGGAAAGTTTGAAGTGCTCTTTACCCACGTTGATTTAACTCTATTGTGTGCCAAAGCCTGTTTTAATATTTTACGAAGAAGAAGATGGTGTTTATATAAGTAACAATTTTAAATCGTATATTACCTTTTTATAGTTTATCTTTCTATCCCAAAGGATGTTTACTGATATGTTTTATAACATTTTTGATGTACAATGTTAAACTTTTAATTATCCTTTTTGTCTCTCATAATTCCTAAGGAATGGCTTGTGTATATTTTATTGATAAATTAACATGTATATATGCATTGTATACACAAGGTGAGACGTTAATAAAATATCTGTCTGTCTGTCTTCAAATCCATGTATAAGGGGTCGTGGAGCCCCCCCCCCCCCCCCCCCCCCCCCCCCCCCCCCACTGAGTGGAGAAAAATTATTTTGGGACCCCCCCCTTTCAAAAATCCTGGATCCGCCCTTGTTTATAATGTTTGAACACAATACTCTTCTTGAATAAATAAAATTATATAAAGCTTGCTGACTTGTGGACTTGGAAATCTATTTTTGTCTTTACGCGCCAACACAAAAACCTCTGACGTCATCATTTTTAGTTATGACGTCATTATCGTCGCCATGTTTGATGTCGCGTAAACTTGAAGAGTCGCTACACGCAAGACAGTGTTTTTCTAATTTACCGGCAAAGGATTTACTTTCCCTATCGAAGGTAAGTACCCAATTTCGTTAAAACATTATGTCAGTAAAGAAAGTTTAAATGAAACTTTGAATACCTGAGTGTTATTTCAACAAAAGCATTCGAAACAGATTAGAGTAGCCGATGTAACTTGAATTTTACAGTACCGTACAGTACAATTCAGGCTGAAAGTACGTGTACTGTACATTTCGTTTCTATTGTATTGCAATTTTTTATCATCTACATACACTGTAATTTATGTTTTAGTTCGAATCGACAATAACCGATTTACGGTATTCATGCATTTATTATTTAAAGTCCTGTGACAAAGGCACTAGAAAGAAAACACGGACAAACTCCTCACCGCGAACCGCATTGCTCAACTGACTTGTATGACGTTGTTTCGTCACATGAGTAGTGAGGAGTTAGGAAACTATTTGATCATTGACGATCAGCTGTTTCAAAGTTCACTCGGTACAAGCTTGTTTGTTTTGATAATTGCAAGCCTCGTTTTGCTAGCAATGCTCAAAACACTACAGTTTATTCACATCATTTATCATTTATTTATCATCGTAAAATTTCTAAAACGTACGTTGATACAGTCAATTGAGGCTTCTTTGCGGTGTTTTCACAGACTTTCAGACAGTTTAGCTACAGACCGTGCCAGTTATATTCGGACGTAGACCGAAACTTCTTCTTCTTCCAAGTATAGCAGTATCCTTCATATGTGAAGATTTTTACCACTTCTGTGTGTGCGCTGCGGTGCAGATATTTACAGTGAGGTTAAAAAAAGTTTTGGTGATTAAATAACAGATTGTGACACTAGCCCTGGCCTAAATGTTGGCAAGGAGCTACATGTACATGTAGCTGTCACAACGTGTTCTGTCGCAGAATGCTGTAGCCTCGCACATATCCAGCGGGGTTGCAGGTAGAGTTTCTCGATCTAATTCGGACGTTGACGTTGTTTCCATAGACTTGCTTATATTAGTGTAGCATAAATGAAATGCAGTTATTTTCCGTCGGATCCTGATAAATTTTTGCATATTTGTAATGAATCATCCCAGCTACATCCTAATTAGTTCTATTTAATCTTTCATCTTTTATTTTAGAAATTTAATCAAATTAATTGAAATTATGAGTGTGCATATTTGTAAATAAGTTTATTATGGTGCTTTATGGGTCACGTTTCCACTTTATGTACCGTATATATGTAATTAAACAGCAATTATGAACACCACTCATGCTTGATCTCATCGGTTTGAATTATTGGCCTTAATTTTGCCAAAAAAAAGCTTTGAAATTGGCCTTACAATTTGTTTTTGGAGAAATTGTGCGAAGCCTGTACCAAGTCATTGAAAATTATTCTTCTGTACGACATAAACGTGATAGAGTACAGAAATTATGTCATTTTTCAGTATAATATGGAATATCTGAGTATTTTTTTAGATAGCTTAATTCGTATGGGTAACAAAGATTTTAATTTCGCTGTGGGATGTTTCCTTTTGAAGAACCGAATTTCCACGGCGATACATGCATAAAATATCATACTACGATAGGAATTTTATCATAGGAGCATCGGGTGACGGGACTGTGGCGGGGTCACAGCTAATTTGAAATAAACAATTTTCTAAACGTTTACAATTCAACGAAGATGTGTAATAAATCCCATGATTTCGATAAAAAAGTTGATATTTAATTTTATGAATTTTAATTAATTTCAACTGCATTATATTAACAGTAAACTAGCAGGTAAAAAGCATTACAATTCTAAGTTTTTCGTTTATTTTACAAAATGCCCGAAAATGGATAAGAAATGTGCTAGAAGAGTGTGAAAATTTGACAATCTCAATGAAATTCTTCTAGAAAGCTGTTACTGCGTTTGTGCTTCACGGTATTAATCTAATTTATTACTGAATGTTACGGCTTGCCTTAGGTCACTTGTATGCTTTTCGAAATAACATTTTGTGAGTGGTGTATATAATACTAGTATAAGCTACATAACAAATCAGTAATAATAACAAGTTAACAACTCTCTGCAATTATTAGTAATATTACAGCTATCAATTCCTAACTCATAGCACTGTTATTGTGTAAATCAGTTTGTGACATACCGGGATTAGGAAAGACATCTTTTACAACGGGCCATTT
The DNA here is from genome assembly GCA_916613615.1 of Steromphala cineraria. Classification (NCBI taxonomy): domain Eukaryota; kingdom Metazoa; phylum Mollusca; class Gastropoda; order Trochida; family Trochidae; genus Steromphala; species Steromphala cineraria. The sequence goes on along the minus strand of OU744720.1, from coordinate 10,480,407 downwards.
TCATGCTTTTCGGTGCTTTTCTTATTTTCTAGTGGGCAATTTCCTTTTCATCATTCAATAGTGAATTTCAAATTTTTAATGGGACATTTTTTTATCCAATGTGCAACATGGCCCATTGCCCCTGCTTGGCTGCTTTTGTCTTAACAAAAAATCGAGATTGTTTAATTTTGGTTATTTCCATTTTACAGTTGGCTGACTGACAGATTGTCTGAGAAATGAGAGATCAAGGGACGCCGCATAATAACTGAACAGGGATGGAACAATCGAGGTTTTTATCAGGTAATACCATACAAACTTATCATCCAGATATTAATTTTGGAGTGAAAATGGTTCACAGTGATAAATCTACAAAATACTGAGTCAAGGGACTTGTTGTAAAAGTTCTTTAAAAAATACCACGATCAAAATATTCATTTCGCCAAACACAGCTTAATCTTTATATGCCCTGTCAGAAATTCTCGAATATTTGATGCAGGACAGTCAGTGGTAAACTATAAATGGTTATTGATAATTTGATATTTACTATTAATTAGTTAAGCACTAATTCTGAGTATTTGATTTTGATGCAGGACTTAAGTAACTCACGGGTATATTGATATAAGCAGTGTAACAGTTTTAGATGATTTTACAAATAATTACCTATTATCTACTTTATGAATTATTAAAGCAATTGAAACGAAGACTATTTTAAGTGTTATCAATTTTATATGCATGAGTGGTATTGTTATGGTAATGATAATCTGTCTTTAATAACTGGCATTTTTAATTTATTTCACAGGAGGAAGCTTTATTACCAAATGGCGCCAAAGGTTGGTCTTGATGACATTCATATCGAAAGTTTGACAGATGAAGTGTATTGAAGACACTGACACTCACTCACCTTTTTCTTGTAGTAATGTTAAATAAACAACATTGAACAAACATCTTATTTGTTATCTATTATCTGTTTATTCTGATTAATTGTTTCAGTTCAATGATCTCCCGTGGACTTGTATTCAATACAATTTATGCCAGGCAGGTTTTAACAAATAATACACCTTTTTGGTATAATTGCCCATATGAATGATTGTATAATTTGTTTGTTTTTGATAATATTGTAAGAACATTTCAATTAGATTGTTTGTATTTAAATATACATCTTGTTTTTTTCCTTTCACGTCGAACAAAGTGCCTGCCAGGCTGGTATTATTTCTTTTGAATACTGCTTATACGAAACGAATTTGGAAATGTACTTATGTACCATATTAACGCAGAAAATCAAGTTGTAGCAACGTGTTTGGGTGTCTACAAAATGACATGGTGACAACATTTTAAATCTACGTAAGGAAAACGTAAAATATGACGTCTTTGTGACGTCTCCAGAATGTCGCATTTAGGTAGAAAAACCACGTTGTAGCAACCTGTTTGGGAGTCTACAAAATTACGTTGTGGCAACGTCAGAAATCTACGTAATAAAAACGTAAAACATGACGTTGTTTCAACGTCCCCACAACGTCGTATTCAGGTAGAAAAACCACGTTGTAGCAATCTGTTTGGGAGTCTACACAACTACGTTGTCACAACGTCAGAAAGTACGTAATGACAACGAAAAGTGGACGTTGTGACAACGTTATTACAACGTAGATTTGTTAGCTGGGGAGAGATCAAACTGATGTTTATGTACCCGGAGAGAGATCGGAGAGAGATCAAACTGATGTTTATGTACCCGGAGAGAGATCAGAGAGAGCTCAAACTGATGTTTATGTACCCGGAGAGAGATCAGTGTCAGCTCAAACTGATGTTTATGTACCCGGAGAGAGATCGGAGAGAGCTCAAACTGATCTTTATGTACCCGGAGAGAGATCAGTGTCAGCTCAAACTGATGTTTATGTACCCGGAGAGAGATCGGAGTGAGCTCAAACTGATGTTTATGTACCCGGAGAGAGATCAGAGAGAGCTCAAACTGATGTTTATGTACCCGGAGAGAGATCAGTGTCAGCTCAAACTGATGTTTATGTACCCGGAGAGAGATCGGAGAGAGCTCAAACTGATCTTTATGTACCCGGAGAGAGATCAGTGTCAGCTCAAACTGATGTTTATGTACCCGGAGAGAGATCGGAGTGAGCTCAAACTGATGTTTATGTACCCGGAGAGAGATCAGTGTCAGCTCAAACTGATGTTTATGTACCCGGAGAGAGATCAGTGTCAGCTCAAACTGATGTTTATGTACCCGGAGAGAGATCGGAGAGAGATCAAACTGATGTTTATGTACCCGGAGAGAGATCGGAGAGAGATCAAACTGATGTTTATGTACCCGGAGAGAGATCAGAGAGAGCTCAAACTGATGTTTATGTACCCGGAGAGAGATCAGTGTCAGCTCAAACTGATGTTTATGTACCCGGAGAGAGATCGGAGAGAGCTCAAACTGATGTTTATGTACCCGGAGAGAGATCAGTGTCAGCTCAAACTGATGTTTATGTACCCGGAGAGAGATCGGAGTGAGCTCAAACTGATGTTTATGTACCCGGAGAGAGATCAGTGTCAGCTCAAACTGATGTTTATGTACCCGGAGAGAGATCGGAGAGAGCTCAAACTGATGTTTATGTACCCGGAGAGAGATCAGTGTCAGCTCAAACTGATGTTTATGTACCCGGAGAGAGATCAGTGTCAGCTCAAACTGATGTTTATGTACCCGGAGAGAGATCGGAGAGAGCTCAAACTGATGTTTATGTACCCGGAGAGAGATCAGTGTCAGCTCAAACTGATGTTTATGTACCCGGAGAGAGATCGGAGTGAGCTCAAACTGATGTTTATGTACCCGGAGAGAGATCAGTGTCAGCTCAAACTGATGTTTATGTACCCGGAGAGAGATCGGAGTGAGCTCAAACTGATGTTTATGTACCCGGAGAGAGATCAGTGTCAGCTCAAACTGATGTTTATGTACCCGGAGAGAGATCGGAGAGAGCTCAAACTGATGTTTATGTACCCGGAGAGAGATCGGAGAGAGCTCAAACTGATGTTTATGTACCCGGAGAGAGATCAGTGAGAGTTCAAACTGATCTTTATGTACCCGGAGAGAGATCGGAGAGAGCTCAAACTGATGTTTATGTACCCGGAGAGAGATCGGAGAGAGCTCAAACTGATGTTTATGTACCCGGAGAGAGATCAGAGAGAGCTCAAACTGATGTTTATGTACCCGGAGAGAGATCGGAGTGAGCTCAAACTGATGTTTATGTACCCGGAGAGAGATCAGTGTCAGCTCAAACTGATGTTTATGTACCCGGAGAGAGATCGGAGAGAGCTCAAACTGATGTTTATGTACCCGGAGAGAGATCGGAGAGAGCTCAAACTGATGTTTATGTACCCGGAGAGAGATCGGAGAGAGCTCAAACTGATGTTTATGTACCCGGAGAGAGATCAGTGAGAGTTCAAACTGATCTTTATGTACCCGGAGAGAGATCGGAGAGAGCTCAAACTGATGTTTATGTACCCGGAGAGAGATCGGAGAGAGCTCAAACTGATGTTTATGTACCCGGAGAGAGATCAGTGTCAGCTCAAACTGATGTTTATGTACCCGGAGAGAGATCAGAGAGAGCTCAAACTGATGTTTATGTACCCGGAGAGAGATCAGTGTCAGCTCAAACTGATGTTTATGTACCCGGAGAGAGATCGGAGAGAGCTCAAACTGATGTTTATGTACCCGGAGAGAGATCAGAGAGAGCTCAAACTGATGTTTATGTACCCGGAGAGAGATCAGAGAGAGCTCAAACTGATGTTTATGTACCCGGAGAGAGATCAGAGAGAGCTCAAACTGATGTTTATGTACCCGGAGAGAGATCAGTGTCAGCTCAAACTGATGTTTATGTACCCGGAGAGAGATCAGAGAGAGCTCAAACTGATGTTTATGTACCCGGAGAGAGATCAGTGTCAGCTCAAACTGATGTTTATGTACCCGGAGAGAGATCGGAGAGAGCTCAAACTGATGTTTATGTACCCGGAGAGAGATCAGAGAGAGCTCAAACTGATGTTTATGTACCCGGAGAGAGATCAGAGAGAGCTCAAACTGATGTTTATGTACCCGGAGAGAGATCGGAGAGAGCTCAAACTGATGTTTATGTACCCGGAGAGAGATCAGAGAGAGCTCAAACTGATGTTTATGTACCCGGAGAGAGATCAGTGTCAGCTCAAACTGATCTTTATGTACCCGGAGAGAGATCAGAGAGAGCTCAAACTGATGTTTATGTACCCGGAGAGAGATCAGTGTCAGCTCAAACTGATCTTTATGTACCCGGAGAGAGATCAGAGAGAGCTCAAACTGATCTTTATGTACCCGGAGAGAGATCAGAGAGAGCTCAAACTGATCTTTATGTACCCGGAGAGAGATCAGAGAGAGCTCAAACTGATCTTTATGTACCCGGAGAGAGATCAGAGAGAGCTCAAACTGATGTTTATGTACCCGGAGAGAGATCGGAGAGAGCTCAAACTGATGTTTATGTACCCGGAGAGAGATCAGTGTCAGCTCAAACTGATCTTTATGTACCCGGAGAGAGATCAGAGAGAGCTCAAACTGATGTTTATGTACCCGGAGAGAGATCAGTGTCAGCTCAAACTGATGTTTATGTACCCGGAGAGAGATCGGAGAGAGCTCAAACTGATGTTTATGTACCCGGAGAGAGATCAGAGAGAGCTCAAACTGATGTTTATGTACCTGGAGAGAGATCAGTGTCAGCTCAAACTGATGTTTATGTACCCGGAGAGAGATCAGTGTCAGCTCAAACTGATGTTTATGTACCCGGAGAGAGATCAGTGTCAGCTCAAACTGATGTTTATGTACCCGGAGAGAGATCAGAGAGAGCTCAAACTGATGTTTATGTACCCGGAGAGAGATCAGAGAGAGCTCAAACTGATCTTTATGTACCCGGAGAGAGATCAGAGAGAGCTCAAACTGATCTTTATGTACCCGGAGAGAGATCGGAGAGAGCTCAAACTGATGTTTATGTACCTGGAGAGAGATCGGAGAGAGCTCATACTGATGTTTATGTACCCGGAGAGAGATCGGAGAGAGCTCAAACTGATGTTTATGTACCCGGAGAGAGATCAGTGTCAGCTCAAACTGATCTTTATGTACCCGGAGAGAGATCAGAGAGAGCTCAAACTGATGTTTATGTACCCGGAGAGAGATCAGTGTCAGCTCAAACTGATGTTTATGTACCCGGAGAGAGATCGGAGAGAGCTCAAACTGATGTTTATGTACCCGGAGAGAGATCAGAGAGAGCTCAAACTGATGTTTATGTACCTGGAGAGAGATCAGTGTCAGCTCAAACTGATGTTTATGTACCCGGAGAGAGATCGGAGAGAGCTCAAACTGATGTTTATGTACCCGGAGAGAGATCGGAGAGAGCTCAAACTGATGTTTATGTACCTGGAGAGAGATCGGAGAGAGCTCATACTGATGTTTATGTACCCGGAGAGAGATCGGAGAGAGCTCAAACTGATGTTTATGTACCCGGAGAGAGATCAGAGAGAGCTCAAACTGATGTTTATGTACCCGGAGAGAGATCAGTGTCAGCTCAAACTGATCTTTATGTACCCGGAGAGAGATCGGAGAGAGATTCTGGAATAATCCACATACTCTCATTACTCTCTGGAGATAACTATCCACCCCAATACAACATACCGTATGTCTACATACATTAATATTTGACTGCAACTGTTACTGTTATGTTTAGGAATAGTACTTTTGTATGATATAGGCAATTCATGAAGGAAAGAAATTCCTATGTTCAACATGAAATTGTTTTACTTACATATGTCAAACCTTTTCTTGATTTTCCAATTTTTCATGAAATTGTCAGTTTTATGATTTCCATTCACAAAGGAGTATTCTTGCAATCCTAAATGAAAGAGTTATACTTCAATTTAAGTTCCTCATATGTTTGATTTCCAATAAGAACTGAATGGTTTTGTTAAAATTAACTGAATTTGTTAACTTTGGGTCTTGGTCTTCAACAGATAGATCTATGTGGAAAACTTCAATATCTATCATTAAAGCCCTTCAATGGTTTTACTGAAAACTCTTGATCTATCTCCAAGAACTTGATGAAATTCAAAAACTTTTCTATTGAAAGGTCTCGAACTTGTCTGATATAGAAAAGGAATAACTTAGTACTTCAGACACTCTTACAAACATTTTTATGGAAAAAAACCGAATCTGTAGTAAATTTTATATTTGTATATTGGAAAAAAACCAGAATAGTTTTGCAATACTTTCCTCTATCTACCATTGACTAGTACAGTTTCTCCACTGACATGAGGTAGATTGATCAAGGCAAGATTTATACCTGCAGCGCTCCACCAAACCAGATACCAGTTTATAGGATGTCTCCTGAGATGTAGAACTGACTACTTCACCAGTTTGGTAATCTCCAGCTTTCCTTCCAGGAGTTTCATTTCTTCTACATTGACATTGATGTAGGAGACAGTTTGTATACAGGCAGATTTGTTTGATGATTTAGAGTTTTTTTATTCAAATGTTTCTTTTTGAAACTTATTTCAACAACAGATAAGCTTAAAAGATAACATGTTTATTAATGAAATAAACAACTTTCCCTTATAGGTTAACTCCTTTGGGAGACAAATGTCCCTTGACTTAAAAACATGTGTTTTTCATTTAACCAACGCTTCATTTTGTCTTGGGGAGTGGGGTGGGGGTAACATGAGTCCATGAGTCGAATCCCGCCAGGGGCTCAGCAACTTTGTCTGCGGTAGAAACGGTTCTAGTTCTACACATTTTAAGGTTTAGGTGCAATTCAACACTGAATTTTATTCCAGTACCACCCATGGTTCTCTAGTTCCAGTCGAAGCTCGCAGGTTTCACAGCAATGCATAACCACAAAGTGTTGTGGGATTTCTCCCTGCAATAATACTAGCAGCCGTGATAAAGGTGAAATCCTCTTGAAAGAAAAATCACCTCACCTCATCTCATTTTGTCTACAGTGAATCAAATTGCAATGGCATCTGCCACATTTTAGGAATTTAATTGTTTAGTTGCAATTTTTGCCTTTTCATTCTTTCTTATGTCCATCTCCAGAGACCAGGTTATTCCTTTTGTAAATGATTAGTCAAATCCTGATAAATGGCCAGGGTCTTCTTTCACAAAGCCATAAGGTGATCGTAAGTCTTTAGTGCAATGTTAAAGAATGGGATTTAAGGCCAACCTTATGTGGTCAGACATGTGATATCTCCCGCTTTTGGCGGGAGTGTACCGTTTTTCAGGTCCTTCTCCCGCCCTCCCGACATATGGTCAAAATCTACCGCTTTTTCATAACTTTCTGTATTAAAAAAAACTACTTAACAAATCTGCAAAAAGATCGTTTTGCAACCTGCCTCAAGTCTAGCAAGCTCCACTCGATGATTTCAGCGATCTTTTCATGATAAACTAAAGTTGACAGCATCTGATAACTGTTATGAATCTACACCGAAAGATTTAGTTTATGTTATTGCAATAAAACATCGAGAGAGAAAACTATTATAAACAATTTTGAGATAGTCTTTGTTAAAGATATGATCGGGAACATGTGCTTCTATTGCCTCGGTGTTGTGTGAATTAGTTACTGCTAAATATTTACATCACATGAAGTGCGTAAATCTTAATAAATTAATGTCTATGGGTTGTTTACAATATATCACAATTACAGTAAACCAATAAAGACAACAAATAAAAGATACAATATCTTTTCCAAAATATTTATCCCGTTATTAAGAGAAACATGGCAACTTATTTTGATTATCATCTCGTGAGACACAAAACAATTCAAACACCGCTTCGATCTAGACCGTATTTTCTTGACGACTACTAACTTTGCGAATATGGTTTGTAATAAAAAAAATACATTTTATAACTAAATTTTCTTCCAGTTTATCATTATAAGCTTCTATCTCAATGAAGTATATTTTAGTAAATAATAAATTTACAAAATATTAATGATAATTTTTTTATTTACAAAATATATCCCTTATAGTGAATATGTCATAAGGAAAACACTTTCACCACAAAATCCCTTCCTGTTTATGCTTTGCTGGTAAACAAATGACCGAACTCGAGTTTTCAGAAGGCATTCAATGAAATAATTTGAAGTACTGACCATTTCTAAGAATAAGTGTAGAAATTCCATTTGTCTAGTGGAAATCTAGGAACCGTTTGAATTTAGGAACAGCAACATACATATGATGAATCTTAAATTATTTCAACTACGAGTCTGACTGCACAGAAGTGGGATTATGTTTAATATCTAATAAATGTTTGAAATATGAAATTATGTTATACAGGCATATACATGCACATTATTTTACAATTACAATCAACATCCACATGTCTGCTAATCTTTTTATTTCCACAAATGTTTCAAATAAAAAATATTTAGTTTTGATTGAATATTTTGATAACAAATAATTATAAATATATTTTTTTAGTAATGGATTTATTATCTGAATTGTTATGTATTGAATTGATTATGTAAATTATCTTGCATTGTATGGAGATACAAAAATTAAAAATTAAAAAAATTAGATATTTTCTTATTTAGTGATTTCAAATACAACAAGAATTTAAATATGATCATTATATTTCATTAAATGCTTCTATAAAGTAGGCTAATATTAACAAAATGAAGACTTTTTTCTCGTTTTTTTATATATTTGTAGATTTTGCAAAATCTCCCACCATTTGGGCCCAATCTCCCACCTTTTTTAACCAAATCTCCCACCACTCCTCGGAAAAAATATCACATGTCTGTGTGGTTGCTTTGTGAAAGGAGGCCCAGGTTATTCCTTTTGTTTGAATCCTAATAAATGGCCACATAGAATGTTTGTCACTGATTAACAAAGCACCTAAAGTAAAAATAAAAAAAATCTAATATCTTAAACAGAATCAATTGTGGCCAGTCATTGCAAACCCTCAAATTTTACTGTAGGTTTAAGAATCATTTAAAGTCAACTCAGAGAGCTTATTTTCAATATTTAACATTCAGACAAATATATGCAGTTACAGATGTGCACATACTGTGTAAACATAAATGCATCAAGTCAATGCTGAACTCTGTTTGCACATACTGCACAAATACCTGTGCATAATATAGTCTGTTAACTCACATGTGTGACATTGAGAGAGTGAAATGTAATAGCCTTTTGTGTTTTATATTCTGAGTAAATGTTGGCTATATTTGTGCATCTGATTACCTGAATCCCTTTTGTAGAGACAAAGCAATGAACTTTCCTTTAATAACTTACCCTTGGAAGAACTTTGCAGATAAAATGCTGCTGGAGTGCATGTATGTTTATACAAGTATGTCTCTACTACTATGTTTTGTGATAATGTTCAGTTGTGTTTACCTTAGGATGCTCATCATCATTGACATTAAGATGTATTCTACCTAAGTGCCTTAAAACTTGCCACTGTCAGTAATTCAGGTCTTCATCCTAATGCAAAACCTGTGATACCTTTTTGTGATTTATATTTGTAGGAAATGTAAGCTTTATTTGTGCATCTGATTTCCTTAATCAATTTTGTAGAAGACAAAGCAATGAACTTTCCTTATGTAACTTACCCTTGGAAGAAATGAAGGAAGAACTTTGTAGATAATTGGTGCTGAAAAGCATGTGTGTTTATACAAGTGTACGGTATGTTTCCACTTACCACTGTTTTGTGATAATGTTTGATTATGTTTATCTTGGGTTGATCATCATCATTGACATTAAGATGTATTCTTTCTAAGTGCCTTATACGCTCATCATTGTCAATGATTAAGGTCAGAGTCGATGCTGATGCAAATAATTTTATTTATAAAAAGAAATAAAAGAACCAGACGCATGTATGTGTGTTTGTGTAAATTGTGTTTGTAGGTGGGGTTCAGGGAGATGGAAATGCTTTTCAATATTCTCACTATAGATTATCACAAGCTACTTAGTGTGAACCCCTCCCCCAACCAGTGGGGTGACATTTTGCCCTTTTAATGCACCTTGATGTCTTGCTGATTTTTATGATTTCTTGTCACCACATGTGGATGGTGAAATGGGCGAGTTGGTTAGCTGTTGGTATGGTCATTGCTGGCGGTGTTGCCTGACTCTGAGGGTGTGAGTTCGAATCCGACATGGGACTCGGCCCAAAAAAGTACTAGAATCTGTACTATTCAAGATAGTGTGATCCATAATATAACATTGTTACATTTCTTCACTATCTAAATGGCATTTACCTCTAAAACCAAATGAAAGATAACTTAAAAAAGGACATCAAGAACCTGACAATGAATGCCTGTCAACTTAATGAGTTACAGTGTGCCCATTATATCCTTTGTTAATCTACATTTGCTGTAGTTGATGATGTACAACAATAAGAATGAGAATATTTTTGGGAATAGTTTTAAAGATATTTTGTCCAAACTATTAGAAATTCACTTCACTATAAACATGTCCCACCCTGTATCTGGAGTCTGCCCTGCAATGTTTACAGTTTAAGGGCCATGTCAATAAATTACATGGAAAAGCACTTAAAATCTCTTAAACTATTTTACTAACATATAACTCTGACCCCAGCATTTCCAAACTCTATTAGAAAGAAACACACTCAAGTCCATTCTGGAGAAGGAACTGAAGGTAAACAAGCTAACTGGTGAGAAAACAGTTTCTGCCCAACTATGTAATAACAGTCTTTATCCCCTGTGCTGAAATGTGGCTTATTACCTCAAGAAGGGTGTTATACTTGACATTGAATGGCTTCATCCACAAGCCAGCGTTTTCTTGGTCTGCATAAACATGGGACTCACAGTTGTGAAAATAATCTGAATTATTCCCTGTTATTGTTTTAATTCAGTGAGTATTTAATCTCCAAATATGACATCTGAAAGAGGATGTTCCACCTTCTATGAGAATGAAAATAGTTCACTCTTTGTCGAGAACTTGCATGAAGAGTGTGGTTCCAGAAGGGGATTTTGTTGGAAGAGTTTTGGTTAATCAGATTAATTTTAGCCAAGCATAAAACACCTTCTACTTCTATGTTTTCAAATTTCAAATTTTCACCGTTTTATGCTTCCATAAGGTGAATGCTGCCTGAAAGATTTATAAGTGTTTACAAGGTTTTTCAAGGTAATACATTAATTTTTGATGTTGAAGGACTCAACGTAGCACAGTGGTGAAATCATTCAGTTTGAAATAAAGAGGTCCAGAATGTGAATCTTGCCAGCAACTCAGTAAATTTGTCTGCAGTAGAGAAATATTCTATGCACAGTAAGGTTTGGTTGCAATGATACACTGAATGCCACCAATGGTTTGCAAGTTCACGACGATGCTTGCAGGTTTCATCACAATACATAGCCTTAATAGTGTTGTGGGCTTTCTCCAAGCCACCATACCATCATACCAGCCATGAAAGTGCATAATCACCTCTTCTCACTTAAATATTGAAAGTACTTTTTGCAATTAACAAATTAACAAATGGTTGAAATTATCTTTTCTTCAATAGTGAAATAGGGATGGTACATGCAGTTGTGTCTTACATACTGATTCATTACCTTCAAGATCATTATGTATATGATAATAACAGGTCATTTAGTCAATAAGTCAATTGAATTGACTAAAACAGTTTGTTTTTATAACTTCTTAGCTGCAAAGGTGAATTTTGTGAAAAGTTGTCAATCACGATACCACTCAACAAGCATGTAGTTCATTTATATTTGTGCTCTTGTTTCTTTCAACATGCAGTTGAATTTGTCTCTAAATTTAGATAGAATTTAAGTCTTGTCTACATGAAAAACAAGATAACAAAGAAGAAATGTAATCACTTGGCAACATTTACTTGATTCCAAGGCTTTGAAAGTTTTCTTGAGGTAGTTAAAATGATGTGAAATGCAACAGGTGTGTGTAGTAGAGAGAAAAGAGATGGTGGGGGAGGGGGATGGAGTGTGGGTGTGGTGGGGGGGGGGGGGGGGGAAGTTGCGATATTGTGGTAGAGTGACTAGCAGGCTATTCATCTCAAGGTAGGGAGGTGGTTGATGGTTGGAAGATTTGAAATACTCATAAGTGACAAAATGTGACATTTGCATTTCTGTCACATTGCTTTAACATGTTTGCAAACCTGTTTTGTACTTTGCTTAAAGGCTTTTGAAAGTTGAAATTTGGCATTTTGCTAGCATTGGTACTCTGTATTCATAAGTTCAAATTCAGATGTTTGAAGTTTTTTTAATGTTACTAATGCAGTAGATTTACTCAATTTTATATGCTTACAATTTATTTGTCATGCTCTTTATCATTTTTAGTTTTCCATAACACATAACACAAACAGGTTATGTATTTATGATAAAACCATTTAGAATTTTAATGACAACCCACAGCCAATCTGCCCCACATTATTACATTATAATGTGCTCTTTACATTATATCGCATTTATCACTACAAATAATCACAAAGGGATGGGCAACTCTGCATTACACATGCATCCATAAACCCCAGTAAGGAGACAGGAGAACCATAGAACCCTGGTTATCTTGCATGGAATCAGAGCATGGCGCTATCTCCTCATCACCAGACAGACACACAGACAGACACTCCTGTAGCCTCACTATCAGATCTGGTGACCTTTGACCTGGGAGTCTCATGTAAGAAGGATTGTCTCTCGATACCACACTCAGTAGGTCTCTGTGTGATGTACATCAGTGAGGGTGATAGGGGTCGGTAGATTTCTGTTAGGTCCATTACATACAGCTGATTGCTTGATATTACACAACACTTTCTTTTAATTATTTATTTTTTATAGAAAAATGACTTCTTTATTTGAATAAAGTGGTTTTGCTTTAAGAACAGGACATAAAAAGGTTCTCATTATCGTATACAAAATACAATACAATACAATTCAATGAAAAGTGCATTTATGAGATAGGTAAAAATAAGGTTATTGTCGAACAAAAATAAATGATAAATTTCTTTTGACGGCTGATGCCAGTCTTCTTCCTGAAAATTAGTATCTTTAATATACCAAGTCCTGTTAAATATATATAAAATTAAAGGGCACGGATTTACCTTTATTGTGTATTATACAGATGATTTAAATGCTTCATAAGGCAAAACTAAAATAGTTGTTTTTAGAAACTCCTTCCCCTACCACAAATTAAGTATGGGGTAAGTCTTTGTGAGATGTATATCTGGTAGGTCAGTTACGTACAGCTGATTGCTTGATATTAATAATAATGATAATAATAATAAAGTACACTTGTAAAGCGCCAAATTCCAGGCACTCAGTGCCTGCTCATAGCGCTACATTACTCTTTTTCTTGTTTTTTTAAAAAATAAAGTAGTTGTTGCTATAAGAACAGGACATCAAAAGTTTATTATCATGAGATTGTTTTTGTGGCAGCCATCATAGTTAAGCATTTGATAGAAAGGTAAAATGAATATCTCTCTTGATAGCTGACACCAGTCTTCTTACTGAAAAAATGAATTAAATAAGACAAGTGCTTTCTGTCATGTTAATCATTTATATAATAAAAGGGCACTAAGTTACTTCTCTTGTCCTGTATAATATATAAATATATGATGATTAAATGCTTTATAAGGCAAAACTAACATTTTGTCTTATAGAAGTGAGGGAGTTACTGTATAATGCCTCATGGGGAAATTTTTCAGCCGATCGCAACGGTTGTCTTATAGAAACTCTTACAAAACATTAAACAATTTAAATAATATACTTGTTAGAATTTTGCTGAAATGAAATGGATTACCATGGATAACCTTAAATATCATTTTTTACAAACTAAAGAACAAGAAAAATGTAAAGTGACAGAACATCCTTTTTTGTAACCTGTTCTATTTTCTATGATATAAATTTGTAAATATGGCTGTTGTTTGAACATTATATTTGTTTTAAGATACTACAATTCAAAACAGTACAAGATTTAATGGAGATTCTACAGTAAAAGTGTCAGTAGAGCAACTCTTGTAGTTCACAGTTCTCAAGCTTGTCAAGTGACATTTTATTGTGGGAAGCTAAGAACGAAATAATTTATCATAAATGTTCTAACTGTGCAAGTAGAAAAGAATTTATTACTTCGGAATAATGTAACTTTTTCAAGTGTACACTTTTATTTAATCTGATGATTTAGATTATCAAAAATTCACCAAGTTTAATGAAATATGAAATAAAAGCGTTTATACACAATTTTTTTCAGTCTTGATGAATTACCTATGTAGGTTTACTGAGCTGATATAGAAACACTTGATGTTTGAAGTGTTGTAGTTAAGATGGATATTTTCATGAATGATAAATGTTCTTAATGTTCTTGCAAACAATGTATTCCAGTGTTCATATGGAATTAGAGAGAAATTTAATCTTTTTTTCATTTTCAAATCTGACAAATATACAAAACAGATAATATCAAAGACCTATCTTTTCACCAATATATCAAACCTCAAACAAGAACATGATATTATTTACAAATGATATAAATCAGGTAATGCTTCATGACTTATCATGGTGAAACTACCATTACTTCAAAAGATTGGCCAATAAATCACATTGTGAAGATGGATGGCAAATACTAACGCAGAGAGAAGACTGGCGGCCATTGAAGCCAACTCTGGTCTGATGAACTGGTGATTGAGAAACAGTCGGGTCTATGTTCGGAGAGATAAATATTTTGATTTCTCCCCGATATCCCCAAGAAAAAAGAGGCATCAGTCCGCTTATAGATGACCCGCCCATCTGCAGATGAAAGCTTGTGTCAAATATGAAAGGGTATAACCTTCAGAACGGTTCATGAAAGACAGTGTCTGTCCGGAATCAGACACCAATACCACCTCCAACCGTCCTTAATCAATGATAGTCTAGCCTTTGGCTTGTGTGTAACAGTTTACACAACTTTTTATGCTGAAAGTTCTTAGACTTGTCTGTTGTTGTTTATATAAGGAATATTTTAAAGGATGAATTAAGGTGATAAGTTTGAAATATATTTCAAGAATTTTAGGAACTCAAGTTAGATGTGTTCATAACCTGATTTTTCTATAATACCAGGTATAAGATGATAACTTATTGCTTTATAGGATATTCTTGATGGATTGACATGGTAAAGTTGACTTTTTGTATGGTGTTCATCACTTAAATTTTGTTCCTTTTAAAAAGAGAAAACGTATATGAAAAAAAAATATATATACAAATGTAAAGACAAATCATATTTTAGTATTATGTTGTTAGTGGTTTCAGAGGCATTTTTAGGAGTTGTCAATATCAAGAAGATAAGGACTTTATGGATTATCAAATTCATTATTGTAGAATGTAGCAATGTTTCAGTATAGATCCTTGAAAACGGTATAAAAAATGGATTGATTGACGTACATGGTAAAGTTGACTTTATATACAGTGTTTATCACTTGTTCAAATTGAAAGAAGAAAACGTATATGAAAAAAATAATATATAAAAATATAAAGACAAATCATATTTTAGTAATATGTTCTAAGTTTTTTCAAAGGCATATTTAGGAGTTGCCAATATCAAGAAGACAAGCAGATTATGGATTATCAACTTCTTTATTGTAGAATGTAGCAACTTTTCGGTATAGATCCTTGAAAACGCTATAAAGATATTATACAGTAGAACACTGATATAGCGAACACGGATATAGTGAACACTCGGATATAGCGAACAAATTTTCAAGTCCCGTCCCTATATAATATCATTAAAATTATATGCGTATAGCGAACACCGGATATAGCGAACTAAATTCTTTGGTCCCTTGGAGTTCGTTATATCCGAGTTCTACTGTATACCAAAACGTCGCTACATTATACAATAAAGAAGTTGATAATTCATGAACTCGTTGATTGTATTATGGTTTGCTGAAAATCTTATCAAATTTTATCATTTTCCTTGTAAATAAAGCTCGTCAAGATAAAGGTTTATATCTTTTATGACATATATTCTTTAACCAAAACTTTACAATATACCAAATGTTTAAAAGAACACCAAAACCTTCAATGCGATAGAACTTTATATCAGAAAAGGCTTATACTTTTCTTTCTTCACTGAATGAAATATGTCTTTTGATATCAGACTGAATTCCAGCACTAATCTAATGGTTTGACTTAACAAAGCCCAGTTTATGTAAATCATCGTAAGAAATCCCTTGGCTTTGTCTCAGAGACACAGATTGATAATTGTGTTACAAGCTACATTAAAGAGCCAGTAAAACACTGGGGTGTCTCTACAGGATAAGCTATTGGGTTTTTGTGTTGGATCTTCTTAGCTAGGTTTTAGGCTGTGACTTGCCAGCTTTATAGCCAGTGACTTTTACTTTAGATTTATCTTGCCTTCATGATATCAAATTCAAGGTTAATTCTTTCTATTTTATCTTTAAAGAACAAAAAATAAAAAACAACATTTTTTATTCAATTCTTTACTAAAATCTTAAACATTAAAAATATTATATTTACAAATGATATTCCTTATTTTCTTCATGGACTTTTACACTGAAAAAATATTACCTTCTTATTACATATTTTAAGTGAATTCATTGTTTTTAATGAAGGAAGAGTTCAACATAAATGAAAAGGAAGACTTACCAATCATATGTTTTACTAAAATCAAAAGCTCTTTTAATCTGAATTTTAAGTGCCCCATAAAATCATTCATTAATTAAAAGGTATAATATCGCAAAGCGGAAAAACATAAATCAGCCATAAAAAAGAATAAACCATAGGTAATACATTTATAATGATTTTATTTAATCTCTTTGATGAATTTTATCAATACTGTCACTAAAATTCCACATATATTCCTGAAGAAAATTACACTTATTAGGATGAATATGATGTTTAACCAATAATTGAGGGGCGATAATCCTGTTCTGCTAAAATCAACAAGTTAAATCAGAAGGTGATCTTCAGTTTTCTCAAAGTAAATCACAATATGAAAGATAACATAACAATAATGTTAGGCACTTTTATAATATATACAATTCTATATCATCAATTTTACCAAATTCAAAAGTCTACTGCATTGGTAATGTCAATTCTAGACCTGAATGTGTTAAATAATGTCTTTGAAAATGAAAATAACCAGTGTTTCATTTTTTCATTGTAAGCAAAAAATCATGATATCTATGACACTATCAAGAAATATTTCAAGTCAAATTGAAACAAACTTACAAACCTCCAATTTAGTGAAAATCATTAAACAACTTGTCTTTATTTGACAATTCCATCTCAAAATTAAAAAATTTCCAGGATTATCTCCCTTGGCAATGAAATCTGTAGATCTCATCTATGTAATAAAAGAATTGAAAGTCAACCAGAATTGAACCTGATTTCCTTATTCAAATGCTCACAAATAACCAAAATATGAACTTTAACAAATCCAATGGAACAAAATCCCTTTACTGGCATATGATGAGAGCTCATTATGATGGTAAATGTACTGGTATATATGTGTTATTGGCAGATTCTGTTACAGACTCAACCTATGTTATCTGTTTACATTAGTGATACAAATAAGGACCGGTCAACACATTTACTTTCAAATAACAAATTGTTGCCTTAAATTAACTACTGGATCATAACATTAGTAGTAGACATGGAATATAAACTTTTCAAATTTAATCCACTGTGCTCTGGTAAAAAAAACTTTCACCATCCATGCCATCAGGGTATTTATACCTATTTGATACTACAAGCAAAAGTATACTGTATATTATTAATGGATCATAATCTTGCAAATTCCTAAAAGTCATAACTATGAACTATCAACTGACTTGAAGATGAATTTGCATTTACAAAATCACAAATATTAATAAAACCAACAATAGCATAAATTGTTGTTAGATTGTATCAAAGATTTTGATGGCTCCATATTGTTCACATAATGCCTGAATCAAACAGGTGTGTTCAGTTTTGTTTTTCTTTGGGTTTTTTTCTTCCTAAGTTGACTCCATAAATCTTTTGAGTTAGATAACTCAGCACTGGACTGGATGTGGAATATCACAGACTGTTCCAAACTCGAGCAGTGGTCACTAACTTCCCATCCTGGATATGCTTCCACTCTGAATAGATCCTGCAATAGAAAGTATTAATAAATGATTTTGACTTCTCAACACAAATAATGAATAATAATCAGATTCAATAAACAATCAAATTCCAACTGACTGATATATTAATACATTAGGCTTTGTACTGAATGATCTAATTAAATCCAAAATGTATCAAAATAAACAATGAAAGTTCAAATCAATTTAAAGCATTTCCACAGGTCATAGTGTGACAGGGTGAGATATAAGCATTCCTACTGGCTTTAGCTTGAGGGATATCTGTTTGACCAACAGGTAGAGTGCAGGACTCTCAACCCGGAGGTCCCAGGTTCGAATCCGGGTGGAGGTGGTCTCAAAATCACTTTTGTAACAATAGTATGGCATGCATATTGGGATACAACAATTGTTTTTTTCAGCAAATAACTGTAACAATTTTCCTTATAACTGTTTGGTGCGAACTCATTTTATAACATATATCTATTATCATGATAAAGAGTTTTGTTTGATTTATTCACAAAATTCTACAACAAATGTCTGCACCCATTAATACTTACAGGAAAAATGTGATTCCAATCCAATTATGAAAGATATTTGGTGAATTAATTTCATGAAATTTCTCTAGTGCAACTGTGAAATTTCTGTTTTTCTCATCAAATCATTGCTTTCTTAAAATTGGACAGTTGGCCCTCCATGCATCAAACAGTGTTCAATATTAGAGTGAGTTATATCTCCTGAGAAATATTGCAAGTATTTGTAAAGATTTTGTTGTATTTATCACACTCTTATCCCTAGTTAGATTCAGCTAATAAAATCACAATGACAGCAATATAAATACATATATATGTTTGTGAATTTTTACTGACACAAAAGAAACTTACAGAACAACAGAATTGAACAAGCACAAACTTCACCTTTGTTTTGCTTGAACAATCAAATTGCAGAACAGGCAGTTTGGTTGATCCTTCCTTTGGAAATTTATTCACTGCAAAAAATATAAGATATCAATATAAATTCATACACAATATAAATATACATATGATATTTTGAAGCTTTGGAGTTTAACATGCATTTGAACAATCATGGGTAATTAATAAAAATAATACTGGCTCAGCTTGTGCCCATCCTTGCAAAATATTCACACATTTGATAAAATTGAAAAAGAGTTTCATGAAAGGAATATTTATCACAACAATCTTTCACTTTAAAAACATGCACATTTTGCTTATTCTTTTTAAGAAAACTTCATAGTTTTCTTTCATTAATTTTGTTTTTGGTAGGCCTAATCAGTTTGTAGATTCATATTACAATGTTAAATATGTTAAATAAAATAATTTGATTTTAATATTCTGAACATTCAAAACTCAAACTATTATAAGGGCAATGATATCACAGCGATTAGCAATTACAGTACACTTTCAATGATCTCCTTGAATATAAATAAAATCAATGTTATATTACATAACTTGTTGCAAATGAATCAGTTACAATTCTTTCACAAAAATGAATGACAGGTGAAGAAAATCTAGTGTCATTGGTCTGAGAAGAATCATTTTATTCTGTCAACTCACATTTAATTCTGTTTGGGCAGTGAATGAAAATGCGACTTATGACGTAATCACGCATCATTGACTAGATTCTAAAACTGACGCAGTTGGTTGATTGAATTAAGACAGATCAAATGCATGCACGACTCGAATGACTTAAAATTTGTTGATATTTTTACAGGGATAAATTAACTTCCCTTCATTCGACTGTATAACAGTGACAATTAAATATGTTACAAAAGGGTTGATACTCACTGTCACCAACTGAAGTGTTATTTCTGATGGCTAGTGTCGATTTGATTGTCCTGTTGACAGCGACGGCATGATTCTCGTTTTCGATGTAAACAAACCGGGTCCACTTCCGGGTCGCTCACACCGTCAACAATATTACTGTCACTTATTTTAGTGACCAAAATAAATACAAATTTATTTAATTTAGAAAGGTTTTCGGTCACCTTATCAAACTATTCCTCAGTGGGAAATGTAAATTACTCAACCTGGACGAAATAAAATTTCAGGGCCAACGTGACCAACTCGTCAGTTGGCGATCGCTTGTCCCTGATTGGCTGGAATGACCTAAAACTTTGTTTTCCGGTAATCGCCGATTTTGCCGACAAGATTTTTATCTCAAGATTTTCATTATTTTAAAATTGTCGTTTAATATTGAATATGGACAGGATTAACAAAACATACCCTGAAGTATGAATTTCAAACACAATTTGAGAATATATCAGCAGGATAACTTTGAAATATTGCATCTTTTCCGGTGGTTAGAAAAGGCGTAGAATCGCGTAGAAAAGCAGTAAAGGGCAGAAGCGTAGAATCGCGTAGAAAAGCAGTAAAGGGCAGAAGCGTAGAATCGCGTATATAAGCAGTATAGGGTTAATATAGAATACTAAATGGACATAATCTCAAAAAATGTAAGCAAATCTAAAACTGAAACAGAAAAAGTAAGGAATACTGTAGTGAACATTTTCAATGTTACAAGTTAAGTCTTATAGTTTTTTGGGTGCATTTATTTATTCTTCTTTTCATCCTTTACAAATATTTGCAATGTCTTGTGGCAATTTAAGTTGTCTAAACATTTTTGACATTGAAAATAAAGGGTTGGCAGTGGGGGTGGGTGATTATGGCAGTAGGGTTACCGGTAAGTAAGTAAGTTCCTTTTAAGTATGGATGAACTTGTAGAGAACTTATTTTTAATTTTACTTTCAAATATTCATATATAGCTTTTAAACTGTTGAACACATATATGGTAGAATATTACAAATGCTTACTAACAAACACATTTCCCCAACATAGCTAACAAATGCATTAGCTGTATGGTAAGTTTAAGAGGTTTTCTACAAGAAGCAATGACTTATTGGTAAATTTTGTAGGTAAAAAGACAGGGCAGTGTATATCTAAGATGTTGGAATGTCATGACCTCCTGTTATTCTTGTTCAGTCTTCAAGGTGGCACCAGATAATGCTTCTAGCAGTGTTTGTGTATTGATAGAGTGTTGAATGCTTCTAGCAGTGTTTGTGTATTGATAGAGTGTTGAAAGCATGTTTGAGGTAAAACTGAAAGCTTTTGTCTACATTCCTTCAACTGACTGATGATCTGATATGTGTTGTTAAATACTGTGCATTTGTAGCAGTCAGATTGGAGCTTAGTGTTGATGTGCCAAATTTAGCATTCCTAAATGGAAACAGGAAGGGTTATTTTATAACAAAATCCTGTTTTTCATCCCAAATTAACACCTAGAACTTAATATGTCACAGAGTATATGAAATTTTGCACTGTTATTTCTTTTTTCTTTATGAAATTCATTTTTATGTCTTTACTGATGATATGTAGTACGGGTATATGGAAACTGTCAAACATATCAGTGTACTTACTCAAGAAAGAATTGGATATTTTTTAAAAGGCGAGATTAAAAAATGTTATAAAGCCTCTCAAATTTGATGACAATGATATATCTATTGAGGTTTTGCAAATTTCGCAGAGTTTTGTTTTTTAGTAATATGACAGAAAATATCATATTCTTAAAGTTTTTCTTGACCTAATAAGCCCACTGCTCCAATAAGGTCTAATATTTCCATCCATGTAACATTCCTAAACTCAATTCATCAACCCCTTCAGAGGAGAAACTAGTCGCTGAGAGCCTGTGAACATTAGTTTACATGGAATTCCAATATCCCTGCTTCTGTCTGTGTCTATAATTGTTATCTGTCACAACACACAGGATTGTTCAAACCAATTTAATAAGCACCCACACAAGTAAGTTTTTTAAGTGTCCTGAGCACTTGTTAGGTCGAATTCTGTATATCATGTACCAAATATGTATAAAAAACACCAGTACTCCATTTCACAAAATACTTACAATCCATAGAAAGTCTACAATAAAATGTAATCAAGTTTAAAAGAATGGGCTACAATCAATGGTAACTTTACAACTGCCTTGTGGAACAGCACCCTGTTTTGCTGACTCCAACATCTGGGGAGTATAATGATCTGTATCACTTCACATTCATACACATCTCCGGTCATGTCTTGTGGCATCTCTGGTTTCACTTCAACAGATGCTTGGAATATAATATAGTTGTGAAAATAAGCAATGTCATGGGCAACCTAAATAGATCAGTAGCAATGTAATATGGAAATAATTCTTCTTTTTGTCAGAAATAAAAAATCAAGCATAGAAGAACTTCAAAGGAGTTGGCAGAGATGTTCAATACATCCAATTTAGCTCTTTAGATTAGTTTATATTGAAAAGTTATGTTTGGCTCTTATGCTTGGAAATACCAAACTTGTGATAGTAAGCAAATAGGATCACTATCAGAACATTGACAGCAAGTACACCATGAGAGTTCAATACACATGTCTAATTCTTTCTCGCAAATCTTCTTATCAGAATATCACATATTGTCAGACACAATTTTACCAGGACCAAATGGCTGCCTTTGATAATTTGGGCAAACTAGACAAATAACCAGGTATATCCAGTTTCCCCTGTGTAAAGGTACATGGTCTCTCTGGTCAGTTGACATATGTTTCATGTTAACCCATAGAACCCTTTACACCAGGGAGTGTGAGATATTCCTTTCTTGTGCATACCTTTGTCATCTTCTGTGATAGATCATAGCATTTAAGAATAGTCACTTATCTGTAATACCAGCAGACACCTTGTTAACCCTTTATGTTCTGAGTGCCTTATTGCCAAACCACTCATGTTTGATAGGAGGAAAACATAAGATAAAATGGCTGTCTTCGGAAAAAAAAATGGACTAATTAGATAACTACCTAAGTATTTCCCCTATGAGTAGGTATATCCTCTCTGGTCAGTTGACATGTGTTTCATATAAACCTGTAGAGCCCTTAAGTTCATGACTTTGTCATCTTCTGTAATAGACCATAGCATTGAATGAATGTACATTTACTATAATAAGAGCATTTACCTCTGTTGTCCCTTTTCCTGCTGGCACCTTATTTGTCAGACCATTAATGTTTGATAGAGCTTCAATGATAACTATGTGAGTTTGGTCAGATGACCACCTCTAAACAATAAAAATGCTTCAACATTGAAAACAGACTTCTTTCTGGAAGAACTTTGTTTGTAGGGCATCTACAGAAGTGTCAAATTGCATAATGTTTAAGAAAAGTTTGATTCTTGGTAGATTTATATGATAATTGATAATGTATATTATGCAAAATATAATTGACTTAATGGTATTATTAGGGTTGTAGGATATGGTCAGAGACTTCGTAGATGAAAAGGGAACATTTGTAGTGAGACTTTAAAAGAATTGCTTGTTGAGGAGAAAAACTTCTGAATTAGAAGATGTCAAGATTACTCGTTGTTTTATAACATCATTCATCAAATGCAATGAGAAACATTAGCTGTCATAAATTATGTAAAAAGAATGTTGTCAATATATATATCTTTATTTATTGATGAAACAATCAGAATGAACTTTTTTTTTTTATTTCCTTGCTAATGAAAAATCTTGATGCTACACATATTCTACACAATGGATAAATAATTTGAGGTGAAGTTCGGTCAGTATGCAATTGTCACCTCTTACCAACTTGTCCAAACAGACGTAAACAATCAAAATCTCTAACACTTGTCTGTTATGCTGTCCTTCTAGTTTTCCTTTTCAAGTTTGTTGAATCTTACAGATATCAAAAAGCTGTTAATGAACATTAACCGACATTCACCAAATGATTGTTTGTATGTTCTGGCTATCTAGTTATCTCAGTGAGTCTTGTTCAGGTCATCACATCTCCTGTTGGGGTCATCACATCCTGGCAGGGGGTCAAACTTCCTAACTCCTGTCTGTTTCTCCACTCCACATCCTGTGGACCTCCAGTATTCAGGATGCTACTGCTGTACCTCAGTGGTTCCTGATGTCTTCACCAGATCCTGTGTATTTGTTGTTGGTGGTTTCTTGTTTGGAGTCTGTCTGTCAAACACACTGAACTTGAGCCATCAGACATACATCAACCAGTAATGGGATAGCAAGGCTAATTGATGGACTTGAAATGTGTTTATTTATAATTTTTAGACTGGACATTTAGTGCTTATGAAAGTTTGATATTGAATTTAATTCATGAAAATAAATGTGAAATAAAAAGGTAATCTGCTGTGCTAATAATGGCACCAAGAGCAGGATTGTATTCACTCTGATTGAAGATTCTAATGATTTGTATATAGTTCCTTAAGACTTTCTTTAAATCACTTTGCTAAGCAGTAAATTAAGACTTTAAAGAATTTAGCAAGCAATTTGATTTATCTTCTGACATTTTTTCGAAGTGTGCATCTGTCTCAAAGTTAGCTGGTGTCGTAAGTTTGTATTCCAGGTGTCGTAAGTTAGTTAATCCACGTGTAGCACAGATGTTTTGCAGGTGATATAAGTAAAACATACATCAACACCTGTACGTATCAGTAATGATTAAACAGCTGTCAGAACTATTTACTTGGGTTAGCATTCAAAATATAACAAATCTGTTCCATTTCCCATTGAGACAAAAACAAAGAGGTCTTAACTCAATTATATCTAAAAAATAAGTTCATCATTCTATTTGCATTGAGATTTTATCAACACCTGTCATCAGCTGTGTACAAAATCCCTGTCAAATCTTTCATTTGTTTTCTTGAATAGAATGTTTACTATGATAGTTTATACATTTCATTCACAAGTTAGTTCAAGTTCATAACTTCAATTAAAACTTCCTTGATATGAATGAGTGCATGAGAAATATAAACATGATTATTTAGTTACTAACCTCCGACAAGTGACCTTAGCCTTGTTAGCCATATAACATGTAATCGACTCATTCCCACAGAAGTAATGAAAACATCATTACGCAGATCAATCAGAGTTACCCGCCCGTCACTAGTCCACTGTGTGGCGTGACCTGTCATCCAATTAGAATCATTCACATTACAGAGTCGGTAGTGTGCAGACGTGTTTCTGTATCTCTCCCGATTGTATTGAGCTATATAATTAACGTGTTTTGTTGTTTCTACTCTATTGCTTACCTTAGTTAAGTATCCCCGCTGTCTTTCGTCGTGTTCATTCCTCGTGAGTGAATTCGGTGCTCTGACAGGGGTGTTTGTAGTTAACACAGCCGTGTTGACTTGGTTTGTTGGAGCGCGGGTTGACTTGCACGTGCAGCCCGTGCAGCCCGGGGGTGGACGGTCGCTCTACCCCTCTGCGTGACAGCTTCGGTTGTCGTGTGCGCCTGCCGCCTGCCGCCTGCCGTCTTCTAGGCGATACTTCGCTAGGCGCCTGGACGGGCGCTTGCCGCCTGCCGCCTGCCGCCTGCCGTCTGCTAGGCGATAGATCTCGGAGGCGTCTGGACGGTCGCTCTACCCCTCTGCGTGACAGCTTCGGTTGTCGTGTGCGCCTGCCGCCTGCCGTCTTCTAGGCGATAGTTCGCTTAGGCGCCTGGACGGGCGCTTGCCGCCTGCCGCCTGCCGCCTGCCGTCTTCTAGGCGACAGATCTCTTAGGCGTGTGGACGGGCGCTTGCCGCCTACCGCCTGCCGCCTGCCGTCTGCTAGGCGATAGATCTCGGAGGCGTCTGGACGGGCGCTTGCCGCCTGCCGCCTGCCGCCTGCCGTCTGCTAGGCGAGGGATTTCTCAGGCGTCTGGACGGGCGCTTGCCGCCTGCCGCCTGCCGCCTGCCGTCTTCTTGACGGGGTTATTGGATAGGCGCGTGCCGCCTACCGCCTACCGCCTGCCGCCTGCCGTCTTCTTGACACTCGCGCGCTAGTGTAGGTCGCGCTTGCCGCCTCACAGGAGATGGACTTAGTTCGCTGCGACTCAGCGACCCCGTACCGGGCGTACTGCGGACGGTGCGGGTCACGCAAGTCGGCGAGCTACGACCCTCATGTCGTCTGTCGCCTGTGTAGGAACACTTGCCCGGCGGATAACCGGTGTGCGGAGTGCGAGGATCTCTCCCCAGAGCAGCACAGGCGTTACCGCTCTTCCATCCGGAAGAGCGAGTCGCAGAGCCGCTGCAAGGTTACTAGGCGCCCCACCCCGGGTGCGTCTGCCGCCGCAGGCAGGCGCGTGTCGCCGGAGAGGTCGGACCTCATCATTTCCGAGGACGCAGGGGAGTTTGACTTGCCGTCCTCCCTGGCGTCGGACGTGGGGTCCCTCCGCTCGGACAAGTCGGTCCGCGACCCGCTGTCTCGGGACTTACTCCCTGACGTGTCACCGCCTCGTGACTCGTCACCAGAGGAGCCTTCTGACCACGGTCCCCCCTCCCCCCCTCGGGAGGAGCGACGGAAGAAGGCTAAGAAGGCAAAGAAGCGCGCCAGGGAGTCGCGTCACACTGCCTTCGACGCCAAGTCGTTCAAGAACGACATCCTCACATCGGTCAAGTCGATGTTGGAGGAGTTCACCCAGAAGGGATCTGGGGATCAAGGCGGGAAGGCCCCGCCTTCACCACCTCCTGTGACGCCGCCGCCCAGGCGCGTCCGTCGGGTGACGCTTGTGTCGCCGCCTCCCTCCCCATCGGACACGTCAGTGCCTCCCTCACCAGGGTCGCTGTCTGGGGACAGAACCGAGGGGGATTCCCCCCCTCGCGTTCCTCCGTTGTCCGCCACAGGCGGCCTACGTGAGGAGGAGGCACCTGATCAGGGTGAGAGGATGGCGGCCATCGCTGACTGGTGTCAGCTGACCCTACAGGAGGTGGATGAAGAGTGTAGCTTCTCGAAGCAAGCACGTTTCGAGACCTTCTGTCAGGAGGAGGAGGTAGTGAGTCCGCGAAGCGTCCGCTTCCCTCCCCACCGCCTTCTCCTGACAGCAGCGAAGGACTTCGACACCCACGTGTCATCCGCGGCGCCGGGCCGTCTTGTTCCGCCTCTGGTGATCTCGGATCGTCAGAGGTCGGGGCTCCCGGTCGCCTCTTCTCCAATACCACTTTCTCCCCCCGTCTTGGATGACGATATCAGGCGTGTGGCAGCGCCAGGAGTCGGCCATTCAGTGTCTGACGGGCACCTGTCCCACCTGGACAAGGAGGCCAGAAGCATTCTGGGCATGGCGAACTCCGTCGCCCATGCTTGTCAGGCCATGGCCGCCTTCTCCAAGGAGGCGGGGATGGAGAAAGGGGCGAGAGCACTGTATCGGGGGTTCGGTTCCGTGGCAGGGAACCTAGCCCAAATCATGCTAAGTGCCTCCCGCATCTCAGCGGGGGTCACTAACCTGAGGCGGGACGGATTTCTCGCGCGCACAAATCTCCCGGCGGAGATGCGCACCCGCCTCAGGAGCGCTCCAGCAGCGTCGTCGACACTGTTCGACGGACAGGTCGCAGAGGCTCTGCGACACCGCCAGGAGACCCAACAACAGGAGCTCACCAACCGTTTGGCAGCGGGAGGTGGCAGGGTCTCTTCGGCGGTGACGACACCGAAGAAGCGGAAGGGTGGCACTCCGCAATCCCCCGCCGGCTCTAGGACCGGCGGGGTTTCCTTTCGGGACGGGGGCCGGCCAGGCAAGGGCCGCGGCGGCTACAACGCCGGCCCCTCTCCCAAAAGGACACCCAGCAAGTTGCAGGGCAAGGGACGCGCCTATGGAGGAACCCACAAGAAGAGGTGACTCCTGGGCGCCTCCTCTCCTGCCGCCGGCAGCGGTAGAGGTTCGAGACGGGGCCGTTGGAGGCCGTCTCTCAACGTTTGTGGCCAACTGGAGGCAGTTGGACCTGGACGAGTACGTCTGTCAGACACTGGAGCGTGGGTTTCGTATACCCGTGCACACCCGCCCCCCTTTGACTTGTTCGCCAGTGGAACGTCCGCTAGAGCCGGAACGGCTCGCGCGCACACTGGAACAAGTGGAGATCCTAATCACCAAGGAGGCGGTGAGCGAGCTTCCGCTCCAAGGTCTGACACCGGGGTTCTACTCTCCAGTATTCGTGAGACCGAAAAAGGACCCGAAAAAATGGCGGCTGATTCACGACTTGAAACAGTTCAACCGCTCCTACCTCGAGCGGCCGCCATATTTTCGGCTCTTGACCGTGCGGTCTATCATGCGGTTGCTACAACCATACAGCCGCATGGTGTCGCTGGACCTCCAGGACGCGTACCTGCATATCCCAATCTGCCCCGCGGATTGCAAGTACCTTCGATTCGTCCTGGCGGGTCGTCACTTCCAGTGGAAGGTGTTGCCCTTCGGGATTGCGACAGCCCCTTGGTTGTTCACCCGGGTGACCCAACCCATCGTCCAGTTCCTTCACAGGCACGACATCCAGTTCGCGATGTACCTGGACGACGGGTTCGGGAGCCACTGCTCCCCGTCAGTTCTGACCGAACAAAGGGACTTTGTGATCGCTCTGTTCAGACGCCTGGGTTGGCTTGTCAATCTGGACAAGTCGGACCTAGTACCGACGACGTCGCTCGTCTTCCTAGGCGTCCGTCTGGACACGACGCAGGACAAGGCCTTTGTCACGGAGGAACGGATGGGCCGTTACAGGGAACTCCTAGCGGACGCGTGTCGCGGGCCTCTCTCGCTCCGACGGTGGCAACGTCTGCTAGGATTCTTGACCTCAGCTCAAGACTTCACGAGGAGGGGGAGGCTTCACCTCCGGCCCCTCCAAATAGTACTGAACGGGCACGTTCGGGAGGTATCTTGCGGCCATCACATCAGGATGCCGCAGGACCTCATTCACCACCTACGATGGTGGCAGGACGAGAGCAACGTCTTGGCGGGGGTTCCCCTCCGGCAACCCCCCGCCGGGAGCCAGTTGTATGTGGACGCCTCTACCCAGGGGTGGGGCGCGCACCTGGGGACCGACCAGGCGGCGGGCGTGTGGTCGCCGGCGCAAGCCGAGCTTCACATCAACTTCCTGGAGTTGAATGCCATACGTCTGGCGATCGATCACTGGTCGGATCGTCTAGAGAACCAGGTGCTGTGTGTCCACACAGACAGTTCGACGGCAGCCTGGTCGATCAACAAGCAAGGATCGACCAAGGCGGGATCGTTGTTACAGCTGGTGATGGAGCTGTTTCGACTGGTAGACGAACTCAACATCTCAATAAGAGCGGTGCACATCCCGGGAGCAAAGAACGTCCTTGCGGACGCTCTTTCTCGCCCGGACAAACCTCCCTCCACGGAGTGGATGTTGCACCCTCGAGTGTTCGAGGCGATCTGTCTCCAGTTCGGCAGGCCGCATGTCGACCTCTTCGCGACACGGCTCAATCACCAGCTGCCGGTATACGTATCACCAGTGCCAGACCCTCTGGCATGGGGATTAGACGCGCTCGCGTTAGGATGGGAGGGGATGGACGCTTACGCTTTTCCCCCCCCCGCCATTCTGACTCAAGTGGTGGCAAAAGTCCAGGAGACGAGACGCCTGCGTCTGCTCCT
This sequence comes from Steromphala cineraria, assembly GCA_916613615.1. Lineage (NCBI taxonomy): Eukaryota > Metazoa > Mollusca > Gastropoda > Trochida > Trochidae > Steromphala > Steromphala cineraria. The sequence continues at coordinate 10,450,971 of OU744720.1, read as the reverse complement.
GGTCGCACCGAACTGGCCGGCAAGGCCGTGGTATGTCCCCCTCCGGAGACTCTGCGCTCAGGAGCCGGTTCCCCTGCCATCCAGGTGGGACCTTCTCAGGAGCAACCCAAGCAGACGGGTGCACGAGAACCCTCAGGTTCTACATCTGCACGTATGGGTTGTCTCCAAGACGGAATGAGGAGCGCAGGGTTCTCGGAAGCGGTAGCCAGCGCAGTGGCGACCTCACAGCGGTCATCCACGCGCAAGCTGTACGATTTCCAATGGGCTGCTTTCATGACCTTTTGCGAAGGGAAGGGGTTCGATGTGCGGTCGGTAACGGTGCCCCAGGTCGCGGATTACCTGGTCCACCTACGCACAGTGAGGAAGCTTAAGGCTTCCTCCATCAACACGAACCTCGCGGCCATTTTGTCCGTCCTTCGCAAAAAGGACCCCGACTTGAACACCTCGGTCCTTAAGGAGCTCATTAGGACGTACAGGAACGTGGATGGCCGCCACAAACTGAGACCGCCAGAGTGGGATCTGGCGATAGTTTTGAATCACCTCAAGTCTGAGCACTATGAGCCGCTGACGGACACGACGCTGCTGCGTCTCACCATTAAGACTTGCTTCTTAGTGGCAATGGGGTCAGCGGCCAGAATATCAGAGTTGCACGCGCTGCAAGCTGATTTGCTCAGGTTTGAGGTGAGAGATGGAGGGTCAGCGACTTTGGGTCTAGCACCGGAGTTCTTGTGTAAGAACCAGGGCGCTGACGAGCGTGGACGGACGTTCACACTGCCGTCAATCTCCTCGGCTATCGAGCCCACGGACGAACAGGAACGCCTCCTCTGTCCGGTACGCGCTCTGCGCATCTACGTGGAAAAGACGCGCACGCTGAGACAGGGGAGGCGCAGGCTCTTCTTGCCTCACTCCCAGACAAGCTCAAAGGAGTTGGACAAGAGGCAGCTGGGAGTTTATCTCAGGTCGGCAGTAGTGGACGCCTACAAGGCGGCTGGACTGCCGGCGCCGGCGCGGACCAACCCGCATGAGATCAGGGCCATATCGGCGACTATGGCACTGCACAGCAACTTGTCAGTGGCGGACATCATGGCCGGCTGTTTCTGGAAGTCGGGCTTGGTGTTCGCCAACCATTACCTGCGCGATGTCTCCACGGAGGACCTGGAGGGCGTAGCCCGTCTGGGGGCGCAGGTCTTTGCCCAGCAGCGAACCACGGGGGCCCCCCCTGGCAGGGGGCGCAACCATCCACGCTAACGGGGCCTCACGAGTTGAGAGGGGCTCTCAACCCATTTAATAAACTTGCTTGTTGAATGGTTATAGTGGTTTTGTGGTGTTTTAATTAGGGATCGTCGACCGCGAGAGGTCAGACAATTAATCCTCATTAGAACGGCCGCTCGCTAGGTCGCCGATCATCAGAGCAATCTTGAGAGTTACCGCTATGCGACGAATTCTACCCGCCTCCTACAGTGGTATCAGGCTAAGGTCACTTGTCGGAGGTTAGTAACTAAATAATAGTACGTTTTTGATTAAACGTCATTATTTTTACTTACCGTAGACAAGTGACCGTCGTCATACCCGTCCCGCCTCCCCTCTTACGCATCCGTCGTTAATTGGGACTCCTAGGTAATGTGAATGATTCTAATTGGATGACAGGTCACGCCACACAGTGGACTAGTGACGGGCGGGTAACTCTGATTGATCTGCGTAATGATGTTTTCATTACTTCTGTGGGAATGAGTCGATTACATGTTATATGGCTAACAAGGCTAAGGTCACTTGTCTACGGTAAGTAAAAATAATGACGTTTAATCAAAAACGTACTATATTAAAGAAATATAAAAATGTTACGATCTTACATTCAGTTAGCTTATTTCTTTTAATTACATTTTATTTTGTGTATCATCAGTTTCAGTTATAGGGATTCATTGTATTTTTCTTTCACATGTGCAAACAATCATGTTGATGATAAAGTGACCACCTTGATCTAATTATAGTAAGGAAAAGAAACATGGACCAAATTTGTAGTTCTCAGAAACCTCAATTTTACAATCTGGTACAAGTCTTGGGATTATCTGACCTGTGTAAACTGGGCTGGTTTCTTGTAAAGGAGTTGTAATGAGGTGTATTTATTGGTAAACTCCCACATAAACTAATTGGCTAGATAGGCTGGACTGAAAGGTTATGTGAAAAGTGACAACAGCCAAATACAGAGACAGAGCAAGAGGCAATCCATTGGGTGGTGCACACAACAAGATATACAACCTCAATTCTAAGTGATTTGTAGCTGAATTAGAAGAATTCATGACATTCTTGTATCAAAGGTGCATTTCTGAAGTAGTTAACAAGATAATCTTTTTGAAGAAAATAAGACAAAAAATAAGTACATCTGCTATGCTTATATTGAATAAAGGAATTCATAAAATTCTGTATAAGATATGCATTTGTTAAACCAATCAACAAAGAAAATAATGTTTTCAATTGGATAATTGTATTATGAAAGAAATCAGACATAATAAGAACATATGCATGGTTAGAATATAATTGATAATTGCTCAGAAGAAGCTTGCAAGGTTTTAAAGTTTTTTGTGAAAATTTGAACCAAAGATATGTAATATGATAAAAATGTTCAAGGCACTGGCAGCTTTGGCAGTTAAATGTGTTCGTAACTCAAAATATGTGCTCATGATATATTTATTGCTTTACAGATGTTTATACTTCATACAGAGCATTTTTCTCTTTACATAACTTTCTATTTCCAAGTGTTGAAGAAGTTTGTTATGGCTTGCACCTTGCCATATGATTTGTTGACAGGGCTATTCATAAATTGCACTTTTTATGCTAAAAATGACATTTACAGCAGAAAAACAAAAACTTGTAGTGAGACAAATTTATGTTTTAAAAAAATCTTTTAAAGAACAGGCTAAATGTCTAAGTGTTTCAAATGGAGAAATTCTGAACCCTAAATGAATAAATATCATGTTGCAATTTCAAGTTATTCCTGGAAAGACTTCAAAGTTAGATTTAGAAAATTTAATGATATTATAATGTTCCAAGCATCAAGCATCTCAGAAGATTTTTTTTAGAATGTTCAGGTCTAAATTGTAAGTGTCCGATCAAGTACCTGCAACGTACCTTATCACATAGTTCAGTGATATATTGTAGTCAGGTCAGTAGTACAGCTTGATCAAACACATAATGTTCCCCTAAATACTAATGGAATGTTAGATAGGTTTACACAGTCCAGTAATTATTTGTGTGTGGGTTACCTCTGTAATGGGAAGACACTAACATTTTTCTATTTTGTATCCATTTTGTAGAGGACAGTTCTCTTTACTTTCTCCTCAAGTAAATATCTTTGAAGTGACCTTAAGGTTCTTGTCTTAATGCTTCATAATGTAATTACACACCTCAGTAATGGGAATATTCTTTCTTTGAGATAAGAATTACATTTTTTTGAGATGTCTATTGCAAAGGAATGTGAACAGATAAGTTCATTAATGGTGACCAAGAGAAAGCTTTAACGGTTGAGTTTTCTTATTTTGTTTGTCAAAAATAGATTTTAAGTAGATACATGATTCATGAAAACCTAAAGAATTTATTGAAAATGTATGTGTATTTTTAGCTTCAAGTTTTCAGTGCTTCAGAAATTGTTTATAAACAGGAGCAATAGAGAAAAGGAGACAACTGCTTTGAATTTTTCTAAGAGAGTTGATTATGTGAATGTCTAATGTTTATCCCTTCCACTCTTTTTTTATTATTATTTTTTTATTATTTTTTAAAATTATTTTTTGCACTTAAGGAGGCCACAGGCCTATAGTACATACATGTATATACAAGCAGTTTTAGGTAGAAGAGAGTGTATTTTTTCTGAGAATAAAGGCATGGTACAAGAACATTGACAGATTTTCAACATGCCTTTTGCTAGAGCAGCTGATTAAAGATATGAATTTATAAATATTATGATTCGTAAAGTAATATTTTTTAATATACTTATATCTTAAATCAAGGTAGGATGGACAGACACAAATAAATGGTACTCATCTTCAATTACATTTAAATTACACATTTTACATAATCTATGTTCTCTTTCCAAGCCAACATATCTACCAGTTTCAATTAACAATTCATGTGATGAGCAGCGTAATCTTGTAAGTGAAATTCTGAATTTCCTAACATTCAAAGTAGATAAATAGATTTCATTGCATATAGACTGTTTGAACATTCTGTAATAGAAACATTTATTTGATAAAGATACTTTATGAAGCCAATCTTGTTGATAAATATCTTGCAACCTTTGTTTAAAGGATATGAGAAACTGTGTGTGAAAGTGTATACATTGATCAAACCATACATTACCAAAACCGGTCGAACATAACAAATCTTTAACATCTGTGACCCAATTATTTTTTCCATTTTTGTCATACAACATCATCATATTATAACATTTTTTGGGTAATCTATGAGATGGCATTTCTAATATTTTCAACAAGTATTTTATAACTTTTACCTTTGAGTCCAAATATAATGGAAATCTGCCACAATCACCGTAGATCATTATGTTAGAAGTAGTAGATTTCACACCCAGGAATTTTTTCATTGTAAATAAATGTACTTTTTCTATGATATCAAATGCATTAAGCCCCCAAACCTCGGCACCGTAAAGGAGTATTGGACTAATCTTAGCATCAAATATCCTAAAGAAAGCTTTATAAGGCAAATAACCCAAAATATGTATATATCTCATTATTCCTATTAATATTTTCTTTGCTTGCGTCGATGCGTTCCTGGCATGCAAAGACCATGAAAGGTGGTTTGTGAAATAAACTCCTAGATATTTATACACACTCAGTCATTAGGACCAGCTGATAATATGATTCTCCTATTAAACTGGAGGTCAGGGTTTAAATCCACCAGCAGTTGTACATTTGTACATTTGTACATTGTTGTTATACTCTTGCTTCTGGTGAATCATTTGTGAAAAACTGTTTTACCAGCAGTAAGGTTTAGGTGCAATGGTGCAAACCAATGGTTTGTTAGTTCCAGCCAATATTCGCAGGTTTCACTGCAATGCTTAACCACAATAGTGTTGCTGGCTTTCTCCCTGCAATAATACTAGCAGCCATGATAAAAATGAAAATCGGCATTAAACCCTAATCACTTCACCTTACCAATTCTATATAACATAAGGGTTTTGATGTTTCTAAATTTGTTGATGCTATATTTAGTTTTGAAGCCAGATTTTATTGTTTTGTTCTATTTCTACCCTTGTTTGTTCCAACATTTGTTATTGTTTCATTTGTTGCTTTGGTGAATAAAGCAATTCATTCACTTCCTTTTGTTTTTAGTTTATTATAACAATAAAATAAAGGAGCCTTCTTAAGTCTAGAGCCTCAGCTTTTAGCATTGTTCAGGGCTCCTTTTATTTCATTTTGTATGAACAAAAAAATTGAACTCTTTTTTTTTCAGGGGTTATATGTCAGTCTAAGCTTATCATTGTGAGGCACAATAGGGATGTAAGCCTCAAGAGTTGGGGTTGTCAAAGCTATTATATAAGCTGCGGTCCAAGCCAGGAAGCTTCTGGGTTGATTGGTCTCACCAACTGTCTCCACAGTTCAAATCTTTCCAGCAGCCTGGCTACACTGACAACTTTTGTCACCACAGTCTTCCTATTCCTGTTCCAATGAGAAGTTCCTTGTCTGAACGATGCACACTTGTACAATAATCACAGTAAGTGCAGATATTTTATGTGCATTATATTCTAGTATAATGTAATGGCTATCATTCTAATTTAAGTTGTAAAGAGAATCATTTGAAAGTTAATATGCTACTTCCTGAATAGACTTAATATGGTAAACTAGTTGCTTAAGTATTCATGCTACAAATTCTTGTATTATACCAACAAATTAATGTTATGAACACTGTGGGATTTTATTTTACTTTTTGGGTGTGTGAAAAATGTTACTTTTATAAATATATTTCTTCTTATCTCTCAACAGTGTTCCTGTTAGTGTGTCTGTGTCTGTGTCTGTTCCTGTTCCTTTCCCACGAGAAGTTCCCTGTCTGATTGATGCTCCCTTTCTTTATGTTCATGGTAAGTTCAGATGTATCTTATATTCATTGTATTCCAGCATAATCTAATGTGTATCCTCCTAACTTAAATTGTATAGAGAATCATTTGCAATTGACAGTTGATATGCTGCCTTCTGAATAGACTTTGCATGGTCATCTAGTTACTTCAGCAATTATTCTACAAATGCTTGTCTTATACCAACCAATTATAAACCATAACCTGCTGCTAATGGCTGAAATTATGCTCAAGCGGCATACAATTCTTACCCACTACATCCAGTAAACATACATTTTATTAATCTCTAATAGTGAGGTCTCATTCAACTTGTGTGTGTGTATTCTTTATTAAATGGTTTTGGTGTATTTATGTTATATTTAAATTCTTATGTTTCAGGATGTCAATTATTACATCAAGACAATGACATCGACAAAACAAACCCACATTCCCCTATAGAGGATGTCAATCCTGGGACAAGGACACTGCTACAATTTGGCCCTAGTAAGGGACGTTGGTGAACTGACCAGTTCTAAGGGAGCTATGGAAAGGAACACCCTGACTTTCTGAGATCTGTGTGTGCGTCATCAATGATGCCTAGTGACGCGACACCTTTGACTTGCAGACATTGTGACTCTTCAGGGTTACAAACAGTAACATCACCTTTGATGTGACCCAGTGTAATCACCAAATAGTAATCAACTTGCCTCCATTAAAAATATTCACTTACAAAAGCGGCAGGAACTAAGTTCCTCTCTGACTGAAAAGGTTGATAGAAGTCAAGGGTCCAATAAGATTGTTCAGAGTACCTCAAGATAAGATTTCTGAGTCTGGGGGTATTTGCTCTAAGCTATCCAACAAGGCAATTACATAAACATGATCATAGATCATTGATCATATATTCACTTTAGTTTTAAACTTAGTCCATACATGTTACCTCCTCTTACAAACTACGGGTTATCAGACAAGCGCTAGTAACCAACTAAGGACTATGCATGGGCACAAAGCAATTTCACTCTTCTGTGAAACTTAGTGAGATGTATAAGGTTTGACATTCATGGGCACTTCATGAAAGTTGTTAATCTTTGTATGAAGTATGGTGTATCCTAATGTTTCATATTCATGCTATGCTTCTCTATCTAACTTAATTTAAATGATATCTTGTTGTGTGATATCAATGTTTTAAATAATGTCGGCTTATCTTTTAAAGCTTAGTTGTTGGTACCAACATTTATCATTCACTTTATCATTTTATTGTCCATATTTGTTTATGAATTTGTTAGCTTTGTTGATTTGACTTTTAGTTTTACAGGGGTTGAAATCTGTCAGTCCAAATATATTGACTTATCAATTTAAGCTGGACTTCTCTACATAGACACTGAAAAGTTAATGACTGACCCCTTTCATGCCACTTTAAAAAAAGGGTGATCAATCCATCAGCTTTCTGTATTCTGTCTTGTTACCATTAAATTGGTTGAGCTATAAAATGTTTAAACCCCTTGGTCTAGCTTCAGATATGCTTAATATATTTAGTCTAGTTTCATATATTTTGACTTAGCTCAGTTCAGCTTTGCTCATTGTTTATATTCACTTTTGTAGCCAGCTAAGTCTACTAAAATTTAGATATAGAAGACTTAAAATTTAGTAGTTACTTAATTGATCTAGGTCTAAATGGTTATGTCATGAAATCTTAGATGGCTTTACTAAACACTGCCAGACTACTTGTGTTTAGGTTTCAAATCTGAAATTCACTATGAAGTGGACTTGACTTTCTCATATATGTCCATGTGAGTTAGTTGAACAAATTTCATTACTGACAATTGTGTTTATGCAATTTGAGAATTTTGATTTTCACTGAACGGTTCACTGAGGCTCCTTTCTTGTATTTACTGTAACAAATTATTCAAGAATTATTTTCTAAGACTAATGATTTCTTAGTGAAAAGGTTTTCATCTAGGATATAGACTGTTTCTTCAATATTTTTCAAGATCACCTTGAGCTTCTGTTAACGGAGGTTTCACATCTCTCATGTTTTACTAAAATGGATGGTACTCATCAGCTAAATGTTACATCACAAGATATTGATAGCACATAGATTTCATGCACACAGTTGATGCTGTGAAATAGTAAGCCTGCCTTGAATTAATGGCTTTTATCAGTGTTTGAAATGAATATCTACAGGTAGTTTTTGGTAATTTTTAAAAACAATCTAAGTTGTTGCTTGTCTTTCAAAAGTTTGAAAATGTATTTCATAGTCAGTGTTTTCTCTGATATTTTTTTTCTCTTGAAAACCAAATTTACCTTAGTAAATTTTTTTGTTATTTGCAGAATTAGAACATGACATCATATTAGTTTCACAACAGCATCTGTACTAAGTCTTGATGACAGACAGTTCTGACTGGTCCACATTTCACTTCATGTTCTCAGTCTACAGTATCACCTTGCTTTTCAATTTCTTTGACACAATGAAAATTTCTTCATACCTTTTTCATTTCTTCTTTTTCTTCTATCAACACATGAATGGTGTACTTCAAGAAAGCTGCGCCATGGTTAACAGTTGTTTATTTCATTTCACATTGTTTTCAGTTTTCTTTCTGTTATTCAGCCTCTTCAATTCAGACACCAAAAAAATCACACAAGACATCATATTCATTTCACACAAGACATAATATTTATTTCACAACAGTGTCTGTGCTAAGTCAGTGCTGACTGGTCCACATTTCACTACATCATGTTCTCAGTCTACGTCATTATCTTGCTGCTTTACCCAATTTCTTTGACACAAGAAAAGTTTCTACATACCTCCTTTTTCTTTTCCTCTTCTATCAATCATCACATGGAAGGAACTTTAAAAAGCTGCTCTTTACAGTTATTTATTTCATTCACATTGTTTCTTATTGTGATTCAACCTCAATTCTGACACATAAATCATAACAGTTCATGAACCACTACATCATCGAAAATATATTTATCATCTCAACTCAAAGGTTCTCTTTCTCGATGCTGCCGATGTTCACTGATTACGTGATGCATTTCATTTCCATCAGAGAGGCATTTCACATTTATTGTTTCCATATATATGCATCACTGTTTTTTGTTTTTATCTTTTTTTCATTCACTTTGCAATTAAGCTTTGTGGTATTGTTGATTTATTCAACACGTTGGTATTCAAAGCATTGATGATTCAAGCAAGAAGGACCCTCCATTGAGAAACTGCCAGGTTCTACTGACTTACAAGTCACAGAATCTCCTCCAATTGTGAAGCTTGGTACCTGTAAGTACACATCATTTGTTTGGCCAAACTTTAGGATGTTGAACTGATAATTTGCTTCTGTGTGAATCTTAACTTTCAAGTTCTCTTCCGTCCCTTTGTGGTCATATCTAACATGCATTTTCAAAGTGAGAGTCCATAGTTGTTGCTGAATTTCACTTGTACATAGATTCCCCCTCGTCTTAGGGTGATAATGTTGATTACTGATTCTAATGGATAAGGATGATATGTTCTCATGGCAGGTTGTCTGTATGTCCATTCTTCTGGTGCTTATCTTGAATGATTGCAACATGTGCAATGTGTGATTGCAACAGGTTCTCTATAAGAGTTGACAAATCTACAATTCAATTATTTGTTCATAATACAGACGACCTGATGTAATGATATCTTGAAGGAAGGCCTAGTGACAACACTGGGGATTCAGATTCCAGGTAGTTCGGTCTTCTGCTGGGCTTGTACAATGATAGGAATATACACTAGCGGATCCAGGGGGGGGGTCCAGGGGGTCCTGACCCCCCCCTTTGAACACCCGCCCCCTTCAAAACTGGAATTTTAAGATAAGGAAACTTTTTAGTGACTGTGATTGCTGCTACCTTCAAGATTCATTTCGACCCGATACTATAAATACATTGGAAGATATTCTATTAACTGACTATAGATTAGCATGGACTGAAAGAATACATGACAATACAGGGAAGCTGAGAACTTATAAGACTATCAAGAAAACTGGGTATCAAGTTGAACATTTTGTAGTCTCTCATATACCCCGATGTTATAGAAGTGCTTTTGCAAAATTCAGACTGGGAGTAGCACCTATACGACTTGAAACAGGGCGATATGAACATTTACCCGTGGAAGAGAGGATATGCCCTATGTGTGAAAATTGCTGTGTTGAAAATGAATATCATGTTATTTTAAACTGTCCTTTTTATGATGATTTACGATATTCCCTTTTTAAAGAAGCTGAATATTTTTGCCCAAATTTTAACCTTTTTACAGATGCAGGAAAGTTTGAAGTGCTCTTTACCCACGTTGATTTAACTCTATTGTGTGCCAAAGCCTGTTTTAATATTTTACGAAGAAGAAGATGGTGTTTATATAAGTAACAATTTTAAATCGTATATTACCTTTTTATAGTTTATCTTTCTATCCCAAAGGATGTTTACTGATATGTTTTATAACATTTTTGATGTACAATGTTAAACTTTTAATTATCCTTTTTGTCTCTCATAATTCCTAAGGAATGGCTTGTGTATATTTTATTGATAAATTAACATGTATATATGCATTGTATACACAAGGTGAGACGTTAATAAAATATCTGTCTGTCTGTCTTCAAATCCATGTATAAGGGGTCGTGGAGCCCCCCCCCCCCCCCCACTGAGTGGAGAAAAATTATTTTGGGACCCCCCCCTTTCAAAAATCCTGGATCCGCCCTTGAATATAGCTCTGTCCATGGGCACAGTCGTCCTTGTAGTCATGTCAGTGGTTCATTCTTCTGCTGGGCTTGTACAATGATAGGAATATATCTGTTCATGGGTACCGTCGTCCTTGTAGTCATGTCAGTGGTTCATTCTTCTGCTGGGCTTGTACAATGATAGGAATATATCTGTTCATGGGCACAGTCGTCCTTGTAGTCATGTCAGTGGTTAATTGTTGATTAGTGATCAGTTTGTTTTTGTCTGTTTACTTTTTTTTAGAAGGCTGCATTTACTTGTACTTAGTTTACTTGAAGGTGTGAAGTCACTTATGAAATAATAAATAAGTAGGACTGCTGTGACACTACTAAGAACTTCAAGATTTCCTCTCTGACCATCACATGAAATTTTTCAAAAAGGTAATTAGTATCGATAGGTAATACATCATCAAAAAGAACTACCGGTACTTTCAGATTATATTCAGTGATTCAGTCTTTGCAGAACATAGATAAAGGTGCAGTGTGATAAATTATACTTAGCACTTTAGCTAATGATATTTTGTTATTTGAATTAAGGTATATCATAAACCATTTTGGCCTTTGCAATGGGCATACATTAATGTTGTTATGTTGATCATTAATCATTGATCTTAACAAATAAGTAATGATTCTTTGAACTTTAATGAAAAGAAAATCAATATCTTAGTGTGATTGCGGTCGTATATTGTGAAGTTAATCTTTAATAAAAAAGATAGTTTTAACTTGTTGAATGGGTATGAATGAAAACTTGTCTGAATGCAGTCCCTCACCACGTGGACTTGTGTGACTTTTTATTTGAAATCGTGGTTACCGACAAAAAAAAAGAAAACCAGAAAAAAAGTAATTAACAAAATCTTTGTATATTGAGAATAAAAAAGATAGTTTTAACTTGTTGAATGGGTATGAATGAAAACTTGTCTGAATGCAGTCTCTCACCACGTGGACTTGTGTGACTTTGTATTTGAAATCGTGGTTACCGACAAAAAAAAAGGAAACCAGAAAAAAAGTAAATAACAAAATCTTTGTATATTGTGAATAAAAAAGATAGATTTTAACTTGTTGAATTGGTATGAATGAAAACTTGTCTGAATGCAGTCCCTCACCACATGGACTTGTGTGACTTTCTATTTGAAATCGTGGTTACCGACAAAAAAAAAGGAAACCAGAAAAAAAGTAAATAACAAAATCTTTGTATAATGTGAAGTTAATCTTTTATAAAAAAGATAGTTTTTAACTTGTTGAATGGGAATGAATGAAAACTTGTCTGAATGCAGTCCCTCACCACGTGGACTTGTGTGACTTTCTATTTGAAATCGTGGTTACCGACAAAAAAGGAAACCCGAAAAAAAGTAAATAAAAAAATCTTTGTATATTTTGAAGTTAATCTTTTATAAAAAAGATAGTTTTAACTTGTTGAATGGGTATGAATGAAAACTTGTCTGAATGCAGTCTCTCACCACGTGGACTTGTGTGACTTTGTATTTGAAATCGTGGTTACCGACAAAAAAAAAGGAAACCAGAAAAAAAGTAAATAACAAAATCTTTGTATATTGTGAAGTTAATCTTTTATAAAAAAGATAGTTTTAACTTGTTGAATGGGTATGAATGAAAACTTGTCTGAATGCAGTCTCTCACCACGTGGACTTGTGTGACTTTCTATTTGAAATCGTGGTTACCGACAAAAAAAAAGAAAACCAGAAAAAAAGTAAATAACAAAATCTTCGTATATTTTGAAGTTAATCTTTTATAAAAAAGATAGTTTTAAATTGTTGAATGGGTATGAATGAAAACTTGTCTGAATGCAGTCCCTCACCACATGGACTTGTGTGACTTTCTATTTGAAATCGTGGTTACCGACCAAAAAAAAGGAAACCAGAAAAAAAGTAAATAACAAAATCTTTGTATATTGTGAAGTTAATCTTTTATAAAAAAAGATAGTTTTTAACTTGTTGAATGGGTATGAATGAAAACTTGTCTAAATGCAGTCTCTCACCACGTGAACTTGTGTGACTTTCTATTTGAAATCGTGGTTACCGACAAAAAAAAAAGAAAACCAGAAAAAAAGTAAATAACAAAATCTTTGTATATTGTGAAGTTAATCTTTTATAAAAAAAGATAGTTTTTAACTTGTTGAATGGGTATGAATGAAAACTTGTCTAAATGCAGTCTCTCACCACGTGAACTTGTGTGACTTTGTATTTGAAATCGTGGTTACCGACAAAAAAAAGGAAACCAGAAAAAAAGTAAATAACAAAATCTTTGTATATTGTGAATAAAAAAGATAGATTTTAACTTGTTGAATGGGTATGAATGAAAACTTGTCTGAATGCAGTCCCTCACCACGTGGACTTGTGTGACTTTCTATTTGAAATCGTGGTTACCGACAAAAAAGGAAACCCGAAAAAAAGTAAATAACAAAATCTTTGTATAATGTGAAGTTAATCTTTTATAAAAAAGATAGTTTTTAACTTGTTGAATGGGAATGAATGAAAACTTGTCTGAATGCAGTCCCTCACCACGTGGACTTGTGTGACTTTCTATTTGAAATCGTGGTTACCGACAAAAAAGGAAACCCGAAAAAAAGTAAATAAAAAAATCTTTGTATATTTTGAAGTTAATCTTTTATAAAAAAGATAGTTTTAACTTGTTGAATGGGTATGAATGAAAACTTGTCTGAATGCAGTCTCTCACCACGTGGACTTGTGTGACTTTGTATTTGAAATCGTGGTTACCGACAAAAAAAAAGGAAACCAGAAAAAAAGTAAATAACAAAATCTTTGTATATTGTGAAGTTAATCTTTTATAAAAAAGATAGTTTTAACTTGTTGAATGGGTATGAATGAAAACTTGTCTGAATGCAGTCTCTCACCACGTGGACTTGTGTGACTTTGTATTTGAAATCGTGGTTACCGACAAAAAAAAAGGAAACCAGAAAAAAAGTAAATAACAAAATCTTTGTATAATGTGAAGTTAATCTTTTATAATAAAGATAGTTTTTAACTTGTTGAATGGGAATGAATGAAAACTTGTCTGAATGCAGTCCCTCACCACATGGACTTGTGTGACTTTCTATTTGAAATCGTGGTTACCGACAAAAAAAAAGAAAACCAGAAAAAAAGTAAATAACAAAATCTTCGTATATTTTGAAGTTAATCTTTTATAAAAAAGATAGTTTTAAATTGTTGAATGGGTATGAATGAAAACTTGTCTGAATGCAGTCCCTCACCACATGGACTTGTGTGACTTTCTATTTGAAATCGTGGTTACCGACCAAAAAAAAGGAAACCAGAAAAAAAGTAAATAACAAAATCTTTGTATATTGTGAAGTTAATCTTTTATAAAAAAGATAGTTTTTAACTTGTTGAATGGGTATGAATGAAAACTTGTCTAAATGCAGTCTCTCACCACGTGAACTTGTGTGACTTTCTATTTGAAATCGTGGTTACCGACAAAAAAAAAAGAAAACCAGAAAAAAAGTAAATAACAAAATCTTTGTATATTGTGAAGTTAATCTTTTATAAAAAAAGATAGTTTTTAACTTGTTGAATGGGTATGAATGAAAACTTGTCTAAATGCAGTCTCTCACCACGTGAACTTGTGTGACTTTGTATTTGAAATCGTGGTTACCGACAAAAAAAAAGGAAACCAGAAAAAAAGTAAATAACAAAATCTTTGTATATTGTGAATAAAAAAGATAGATTTTAACTTGTTGAATGGGTATGAATGAAAACTTGTCTGAATGCAGTCCCTCACCACATGGACTTGTGTGACTTTCTATTTGAAATCGTGGTTACCGACAAAAAAAAGGAAACCAGAAAAAAAGTAAATAACAAAATTTTTGTATATTTTGAAGTTAATCTTTTATAAAAAAGATAGTTTTTAACTTGTTGAATGGGAATGAATGAAAACTTGTCTGAATGCAGTCCCTCACCACGTGGACTTGTGTGACTTTCTATTTGAAATCGTGGTTACCGACAAAAAAGGAAACCCGAAAAAAAGTAAATAAAAAAATCTTTGTATATTTTGAAGTTAATCTTTTATAAAAAAGATAGTTTTAACTTGTTGAATGGGTATGAATGAAAACTTGTCTGAATGCAGTCTCTCACCACGTGGACTTGTGTGACTTTGTATTTGAAATCGTGGTTACCGACAAAAAAAAAGGAAACCAGAAAAAAAGTAAATAACAAAATCTTTGTATATTGTGAAGTTAATCTTTTATAAAAAAGATAGTTTTAACTTGTTGAATGGGTATGAATGAAAACTTGTCTGAATGCAGTCTCTCACCACGTGGACTTGTGTGACTTTGTATTTGAAATCGTGGTTACCGACAAAAAAAAAGGAAACCAGAAAAAAAGTAAATAACAAAATCTTTGTATATTGTGAAGTTAATCTTTTATAAAAAAAGATAGTTTTTAACTTGTTGAATGGGTATGAATGAAAACTTGTCTGAATGCAGTCTCTCACCACGTGGACTTGTGTGACTTTGTATTTGAAATCGTGGTTACCGACAAAAAAAAAGGAAACCAGAAAAAAAGTAAATAACAAAATCTTTGTATATTGTGAAGTTAATCTTTTATAAAAAAAGATAGTTTTTAACTTGTTGAATGGGTATGAATGAAAACTTGTCTGAATGCAGTCTCTCACCACGTGGACTTGTGTGACTTTCTATTTGAAATCGTGGTTACCGACAAAAAAGGAAACCCGAAAAAAAGTAAATAAAAAAATCTTTGTATATTTTGAAGTTAATCTTTTATAAAAAAGATAGTTTTAACTTGTTGAATGGGTATGAATGAAAACTTGTCTAAATGCAGTCTCTCACCACGTGAACTTGTGTGACTTTGTATTTGAAATCGTGGTTACCGACAAAAAAAAAGGAAACCAGAAAAAAAGTAAATAACAAAATCTTTGTATATTGTGAATAAAAAAGATAGATTTTAACTTGTTGAATGGGTATGAATGAAAACTTGTCTGAATGCAGTCCCTCACCACATGGACTTGTGTGACTTTGTATTTGAAATCGTGGTTACCGACAAAAAAAAAGGAAACCAGAAAAAAAGTAAATAACAAAATCTTTGTATATTGTGAAGTTAATCTTTTATAAAAAAAGATAGTTTTTAACTTGTTGAATGGGTATGAATGAAAACTTGTCTGAATGCAGTCTCTCACCACGTGGACTTGTGTGACTTTGTATTTGAAATCGTGGTTACCGACAAAAAAAAAGGAAACCAGAAAAAAAGTAAATAACAAAATCTTTGTATATTGTGAAGTTAATCTTTTATAAAAAAAGATAGTTTTTAACTTGTTGAATGGGTATGAATGAAAACTTGTCTGAATGCAGTCTCTCACCACGTGGACTTGTGTGACTTTGTATTTGAAATCGTGGTTACCGACAAAAAAAAAGGAAACCAGAAAAAAAGTAAATAACAAAATCTTTGTATATTGTGAAGTTAATCTTTTATAAAAAAGATAGTTTTAACTTGTTGAATGGGTATGAATGAAAACTTGTCTGAATGCAGTCTCTCACCACATGGACTTGTGTGACTTTGTATTTGAAATCGTGGTTACCGACAAAAAAAAAGGAAACCAGAAAAAAAGTAAATAACAAAATCTTTGTATATTGTGAAGTTAATCTTTTATAAAAAAGATAGTTTTAACTTGTTGAATGGGTATGAATGAAAACTTGTCTGATTGCAGTCCCTCACCACGTGGACTTGTGTGACTTTCTATTTGAAATCGTGGTTACCGACAAAAAAAAAGGAAACCAGAAAAAAAGTAAATAACAAAATCTTTGTATATTGTGAAGTTAATCTTTTATAAAAAAAGATAGTTTTTAACTTGTTGAATGGGTATGAATGAAAACTTGTCTGAATGCAGTCTCTCACCACGTGGACTTGTGTGACTTTGTATTTGAAATCGTGGTTACCGACAAAAAAAAAGGAAACCAGAAAAAAAGTAAATAACAAAATCTTTGTATATTGTGAAGTTAATCTTTTATAAAAAAGATAGTTTTAACTTCTTGAATGGGTATGAATGAAAACTTGTCTGAATGCAATCCCTCACCACGTGGACATGTGTGACAGTCTATTTCAAAATCGTGGTTACCGAACCAAAAATGAAATAGCAAAATATAACCCTTGAAAAATATTCAAACTTTCCATTACAATGCTTTTGTTACATTTAATATCAACACTAATGGCAATGATTTCAAAGATTATTTGTTAGATTGTTATGGGAAATAAGTTGCAAAAATCCCTTTTAGATGATTTTGAAACTTAAATTGTTTCATATTGAAATGTTTTGTTTGAGACTTGTCAAGTACAAGCTGTAAAAATTATGACATAGTCTTGTAATAGGTAAGATAGAACACACTTTTATTTCTGTTCATTCACATGTATTTGACCTCAATCCAGTATTCATTTGGCAACTTATTGGAATTGATAAGTCCCTTGTTTTAAAGCATATTGAAAACAAGACAGGCCTTATAGGAAACAAAAAGGCAGTTAATAATGTGAAAAAAACCGAATCATGATTTTTGATAGAATCTTAATAGAAGAACTTTTCTTTTGAATACGTAGTCATGGAGGTTCTTCTTTTGAATCTCAAGTATAACAATATTTTAGCTCATTCACATATATCATTGACTGAAAGTATTTTTTATGATCAAAGGCACCTATTAGTTCAAATATGGAATGTAGGCTATTTGTGGATGGTTAGTAAATTAAAGATGCTGTATCATACTTGCAATATTTTTAAAAGTATTTTTAATGTATACGTTGTATTTTTAGAAAAATTTAGCGACCAACCTTGAGAAAATCGGAACAAAATTTATTAAAAAGGAGATAATTTACAGAAAAATACCGAAACGGCAGTCGACATAAGGGCGAATCAAGTGTGGCCATCTCACAACTTCCGGTTTCTAAATGTTCGCTTGAAAACAGTCTTTGTCGCGCTCAACTAGATTTTATTTTATTTTTCTCCGAAATAGGCATTCGTTGCTGTCAAAGTTGATACCCATCGAACGCAATTACGGTAGTTGAGACACCGTGTAAATCCTACAAGCATAATGATTACGTCACCGAAAGCGGGTTCGTTAAATGCTATGCCCTTCTCATGTTTCTACAAGGGGGTACTGTGCTTTGAGCGTCGAAATACGTTTGTTATTGTTGATTAAACAATCTAAATATGATATCAAAATTTTGACGAAAGATTTATCTACAAAGTGAAGTATTTCTTTTCTCAATAGCTAAATTTCATCCTGAACCGCTTGCAAGTATGATACAGCATCTTTAAGCAGGGACATCAGGGGGGAAAAGAAATTTATATAGCTAGTCGTTTTACCATAGGAGGCAGAGTTGTATGACGTGTTTTACTTTTTCTGGATAAGGAAGTTGTTAGCTATTGAGGTTAGGTCCCTGTTTATGGAGGGATTATGTTTGAGTATTTGCAGAGCTTCTTGTAATTTGTGCTGAGTGTAACCATGTTGGCTGCTTGTGAGTGGTTTGACCGTGTCCCAATGATGATGTGTTTTGGAAACTTGGAATTGTGTTCCGAAATGGCTGACTTTGTGTCTGTATTAATTGTGGATGTCA
Source organism: Steromphala cineraria (assembly GCA_916613615.1). Taxonomy (NCBI): domain Eukaryota; kingdom Metazoa; phylum Mollusca; class Gastropoda; order Trochida; family Trochidae; genus Steromphala; species Steromphala cineraria. The sequence continues at coordinate 10,432,597 of OU744720.1, read as the reverse complement.
TGTGTTCCTTGCTGGTCTCGATGTTTCCCTGATGTAGTTGCTGTCACAGTCACAGCTGATGTTGTAGATCAAGAGTTTTGTGGTGTGTTACGTGTCATTGCCCTTTTGATGACTTTGAGAGGTGTTGCCATGGAGAAGTAGGTGTTTATGCCTGCTTGATGCTTCAGTAAGCGACTCATGTGATTGTTTGCCAATGTGGGACAGTGAGATGCATGATTAACCTGATGCATGCTCAACCTGTCCTCCCCTCACCCCATCCTGTCTCGGGTATGAATGTTACCCTTACCTCCTCATCCGTACCCTGAACTCAGAAGCTGGATTCGCCCGCGCGGCCCGACTTGTGATATAGCCAATCAAATCATTTTTTCGTTTAAATTTTTTCAAGAAGGTGGCGAGAAAATGATTTGATTGGATATATCCCAAATCGGGCCGCACGAGCAAATCCAGCTTCTGAGCCCAGGGTATAGATTAGTGGAGATAGCGTAACGTTCGTACCCTAAGACAGGATGCCCTCACCCCCTCATCTCTGAATGTCTTACTCCACCTTCACATTAACCCAGACTGGTCGCAACGCACTACTTAGCTTAACCCTATCACTGCCTTACATCGGCGTACAATCACATGAGTTGACTACTTAAACAGATAGCAGTCATAGACACTTACTTCTCCATGGTCAAAGCTCTCGGAGCCATTACTAGGGCTAATGATAGGTAACACACCACAAAACCACCTGGTCTACAGCATTAACTGCTACTGTGGCAGCAACTACATCTGGGGAACACCCAGACCAACAAGGAACACTGGACATCCACAAATTGGTACAGACATGAAATCAGCCAATTTGGAACCCTTTCCAAATTTCTACTGCACATCATCAATTGGGACACTGTCAAAACACTCACAAGCAATCAACACGGCTACACTCGGCACCAATTAGGGGAAGCTCTGCAAATGCTCAGACGTTATACCTCCATAAACAGGGATCAAGCAAGTTTCTTCCCATCAGCTTACAACCTCCTTATCCAGTATTGAAATAGAAAACCTTCTCTGCCTCCCCTTCTTAGTCCCGACTGAAAGAAATACCTCCTTCTTTAATCAATAAAACATGCTGCTTGGGCAATATTTCAGTCATAGGCCGTGATTCTTTTACAAAGGAAGGAGGAATTAAACCCAGACTCAATCGTTAAAAAAACTGTAGGTAGAAATAGGTAGTATGGTCGCTGTCTCTCCAGCTTTTGACAGAATTCTGGACAATTAAGTATTGTATTTGTCCCTTATAACATTGATCAAAGTTAATTATTTGAAACTCAAGTTAACTGGCTAATTTTCCTATGAATGGACCACCGAACAGTCTTTACTTTTCTGAGAGTCAATTACTGCACAGGTTGCGGTTCTTCTTGATCTTTTGTCAAGTCTGTTGTGTATGTTATGTCAGGGTTCATCAACTATTTTCTTCTTTTTATCTTTCACACAAACCTTTGGAACTTTCTATAATTCACATAGTCACTGTTTTTTTATTGACTCAGATTTATGTAAGAGTTATTTTTAATTTGGAAACTTATATCTTAAATCAAGAATTTAGCTTTCTACAAATATAGAAATATACAAATAACAAACTATTTTTCTCATCAATCACAATTTCAGATTGTCAGAGGTGGATATAACAAAGGTTCATACCTGATCAGTTTCTCAATGAATCATACCGCAGAAAGTGGTGTCAGTTTTTAGAATGGCCAACAATTTGATATTGGGTGTGGTTGTCTGTGCCACCTTCAGACGTATGTTGGCCCTGGTACTTTATTCTGTTGTTGGTCCCAGATGCAATGGACCTTCCACTCGGTAGTCTTGTTTCTCATTGCGTATGCTCCATCTCCAGGTTCATACTGCAGAAGATGCTGTTTTTATTTTTGGGTATACCTTGGTTGCTTTCTTCATTTCACTTCAGTGCCATCTTCAGATGAATGTTGTCCTGGTACTTTATTCTGTTGTTGGCCCCACTTCCAATTGACCTTCCAGAATGTTGGTAGTAATGTTGTATTGTGGGTTAAGCCTCCAATGTCTTCCACTTTGCGATCTGTGTCACAACTGTGTCCTTCTTGCTTCAAGTCAATCTGAATCATTTACAATCAATTTATTATTATGACAAGCACCCAAGTATCTTTTGTGAGTTTAGTTTAAGCTAAAGATGCAAGAACACCTACATTGTCTTTTAGGGGTTTCAATTCAAGGGTACCCCAAAACGGCCAATTTCAGATTTTGTTCTGTTTTCGGAACATAACCTTTAAACGTTTTGATTTCATATACCAAATACGAATTTTCAATTTCAATTTGTTAATAACTACCGGTATAGTGTCTGTGCTAGGTCTTGTCCCTTTATCAGTTTAGTCATCTTATGGATAGAAACTTCATTGTTTATTTGACATTTTCTTGGCCACTTTTCTCCCTTCCTCAGATTAACAATTTTATTGATGACAACTTCTTTATCTATTTCACTCAATGCTGCTGATCTTCTTCTTGTCCCCTTGTCAGTAGGTTATTCTTATGAATGACAATTTGTCTATCTATCACACTCATTATGTCTCTGATTCTCTTTGCCAGTTCTTCTAGTGGACAATCTTATGAATGACAACTTGTCTATTTATTTCACACAATACGCCTGGGATTCACCTTTCAGTTCTTCAAATGGACAAACTTATGAATGACAACTTAGCCATTTATTACACTTTATCACACACAATATGTCTTGAGTCACCTAGTCAGTTCTTCAAATGGACAATCTTATGAAAGACGACTTGTCTTTTTCTCACACACTACGTCTCAGATTCACCTTTCAGTTCTATAAGTGGACAATATTTTCAATGACAATTTGTATTCATTTTGCAAGATTTGTTTATTTGCCTCTTAAGGCAAATTCACAGAAAACTTCTAGTTCCATCCTGTCCTTTTCTTCAGTGGGAAATTCATTCTATATTCCTATACTTATTTCCCCCAATGATCCTAGTTCATTTCCTGCCCCCTTCTTCAAAGAGATAATGTTCATCATCTTTCTCTATTTCAGACAATGTGTCAGGGCTACTTCTTGTCCCTTCTCCATGTGGATGATTCTTACTGTCAAAACAAGAAAGCTTCTTTCCATATCAATCTCAGACAAAATCATTCTAGATTAGGGTCTACACTGACAATAGAAAGCTCAATCACAATGTAGTATCTGGGTTGATCTTGAAAAATATTGCATAAAACATCTACAGGGAATTTTACAAAATAAAGCATGACAGCTGTGCTATGCTTCATGGGCAGTTAAGTTTATGGTTTTATCTTTAAGATCTAACTACTCTAACAATCCTTGTGAATATGAAATGGCAGTATGAGTTTTGATGCAAGCTATGATAGGTATTAAAATAAAAAAAGGTGTAGCTATCTTTAATATTCCATATTATCCATATCTTTAATATGTATCTTATATTGAAAATGTTGATGATTCATATATGATTTTATTAGTATTTCTTATGTGTCAAATTCATATGATTGTTACAGTTACTTTTGGGAAATAAAGGACTTTAAACAAAAAAAAGAGTTTTTCATTCATTGGTGTATCAATCATCATAATAATATGGATTACATCTTCCTCAAAGCCATCACATCATAAATACAATTATCAAACCAGATATGACTTAAAAGAAACCTGAAAGTTTTGATAATATCATCATAAGGGTATTTTCTGAAGTCATTGTTCTAAATTTGATATAAGTAAGTTGATATATGTTTGAAGGGAGCCTCAGAATTAAGGGAATATTGGACCAACATATACAATTTATTTTTGTGAAGGTGAAATTAATAAATGATCAAGTTCTAAGTCAGCGTAAGTTTACATCGTATACAAGTGTAAGTTGACATGACATGTTGTCCCTCTACTTGAAGATGTAGGTATTGTTAGTTTCAATGTCAGAGTAAAGATACATGGTGTATACGCTGAGTCGCTGACATATGATGTCATGTTGTCCCTCCACTTGTAGTTTCACTGTACCTAAGGTGATGCTGGTTACAATCGTTACCAACATCCCAAGATAGCGTAAGGAAAGATTGCTTCGCGAGTATTTTACAGTTTTTAAGTGTTTTTGATAAATCATATTTTGCACATATATGCACTTTGGTGGTGCCAATAGATTTGATGCACTGAAATAGGGTTCAAGGTCCACGTGTAGAAGAATGAGAAATTTAAAAATCGCTTAAGGATGCTGGTAACTTCAAATCTGGATGTTGGTAACGTATCTTGTTAGGAAGTGAATGATGCTGGTAACGACAAATCATTGTTTCTTACGTTTAACGCTTTATCTGCAGTTTCCTTAAAGAGCCGCTGTATAACCTTTTTTAAATATATTTTTCATAAGATATTGGTCAAATAACTATATAACATAAATATTAGGCCAAAACAGCAACGATACACAGTTTCTCAATGAAGCTACAGCTAAGTAAACATTGCGTAACAAGGTGCTGCTCGTCGCCGTCCAGCAACAAACCAAAACAAGGCTGAGAGGTCACGGGCAGGGGATACCGGAAGTGACGTGGCAGTAGGCGAAGCGTTCGTCTGCTTATATGGAAAATGGTAGGCGAAATCCATAGTTCTGCGTTTTCCAAGCGATTAACAGTATGTCATATCATTGTGTTGCTGTCAACTGTCCTAGAATATCTCCTGATGAAGTTTCCGTAGACAAATTCCCATCACATTGATCGTTTCACGCCAAATTGACCCGCTGTGTAAGGTCAAACAGAGCAATGTGACAATCTACATCAAACTCACGTGTTCCGATCACTACACCGATTTTCTGTGTCGAGCTCGCATTTTCACTGAATGAACAGTTTGGCATGCCGAGAAAAAAGAGATTAGTAAAATATAAAACATAGCACAAAGTTTTTGGCTGATTCATGGTAATAATCCGAATTTACAATTCTCTCATTTAGATTTGAACGTTGTGTAAAAAGGTTGAATAAACAATGACATTGGTCTGCAGGTGTTATTTACTTTCTTTAGATCAGATACTCACCTATTACACAATTACTTTATTGTCTATCGTATTTCCTGTCAGTTTCCTAATTAAAAGCTATCAAATGATGACTATAGCAGGTAGGTTATATAATGCACAATCATCAACACCTGGCTATTTTATGACATCAGCTTATTAGGTAACATCAAATAGCAATTGTATTCCTTAACGTCCCTTTTTTCTCCAATTGATAAATTATAACCTGTTGAAATTAGAAATACTTTTTTGCTCTATCTGATAATTATTTTGAATAAGGTTCATTTAATAAATCTTCATTCTGTTGGGCCATGTATCGGGTATTGTTGTGAACAATATCTCTTCTATGTATAAGAGTGACAACATTAAGATTGTCAGTGAATTGCCCTATTAAAGAGACACAGACTATGTTGATAGGATCAAATATGTCAAATTTGAAATCGATGTTATTACATCGGGAACCACTAACTGTTACTGAAAATAACAACTTAAAGGTCAGTCAGTACATCAGAGCGAAAATACAGCTATTCAAAGTCGGGATTTTGATCGAAAACCGGACAATGTGGCTCGAGTGGTGCGCGCAAATTCGCCAAACGTAATTTTGAAACCTTGTCATAAGCTGACAGGAAGATATATTCGATCCGATAGTGTTTATTAGGTATTGTAACTAATAGGTAAATTAAATGGATGCATAATTTCGAATATTAAACGTATTTTAGATGTTTCTTGATTTTTCCATAAAATCAAGCATTTTAGAGATATTAGAAACTGTCATACAACTGTTACGATGATCCCAGTTGTTTACATGGTCAATGTGTGGTGTTGTAAATTTTCAGTTACCCGAGTTCAGGAGAGGTTTATTCGGATTTAAAGTGATGATAGTATATGGATTGTACACGAAAAATGATAATGATAATTGAGTTATTGGAAATTTTGGCACTCTTTGCAAATATTTTCAAAGCAGTTGCATAGGTCTATTTTGATACCACACACGAGGGGCCATGCATACGAGGTCACCGCGATCTCATACAATGTACATGCTAGTTACTCCTTACAGTCCTACGCTTTAACATTATAACAACTGTATATTTTATAATCTTAGGTATTCACAAGCAATCTCATACAAAATAAGTAAAAGTATGCAAAACTTACCTACAAATACATGGCAGCACAGGTATTCACTCCAGTTCACATGGCACTTCGTCACTGTCGTGCCCTGGACACGCATTACTATCACTTGTAAACACAATCTCGTGCTGGGTGCACACATCGTGCCCTATGACAGACTCACATGCACTTTCAGCCGCTTTCATTTATAACTGTTAATTTACAATGGTTAGACTCACATGCACTTTCAGCCGCATGCATAAATTAAATCTTAACTGTTAATTTGCAATGATTATTAAACTACATCGAAAACCTCTCTTATAGGCAATTCACGAAAGTATGTAATTAATTTTTCTCGAATTCTTTCCTAATTCTTTTTTTCTTCTCTGATTGAGAACATGACTTTTGATTTTGTTTTGATGTTTTGGTTTTGGTTTTTCTGCGACAATGAAAAACACGTTTTTGTTAGATGTTCAACAATGACTGAAACTACTTACGTAAAGTTCTATGTTGCTGGTGTATGCCTATATGTACTGTCAATGGCCACTGTCTGTCTATTTGATTATCTATTTATGAAGTTTGATGTCGGTTGAGTTATCACAATATAGACAGGCAGTGGGCATGTTCGCTGCAGCACTTCATTCTAAACACTCGTGTAGATTTGTTTTTTATCTTCATTTTTTCAAATTCCGATGCTTATACAGCACTTCCGTTTCAATAATGCTCTCGTTATTGATACTCTGTTGTGGTGATATTCACCCTAATCCAGGGCCTAATTGGCGTAAAGATTTGAAAATCGTTCATTTAAATGTTCGCAGTTTAAAAGAAAAATTGGACATTCTAACGATCGAACTCGAATGTTATGATGTAATCTGTCTAACAGAGACTTGGTTAACTTCCGATATAAACAACGTCGATATCAGAATCCCGGGTTTCCAGTTACCTTTTCGTAAAGACAGGCCAACCCGTGGCGGCGGTGTAGCAGTCTATGTGAAAGACACTGTATGTGCGTTGATGTTATCAGATTTAGATATTGTCGGGCTTGAGGCGATATGGATACAGCTCAAATGCAAAACTAGAAACTATATTATTGGAACTTTCTATCGCGCCGACAAGACTTCTGAATACTGGAATCTGATTGATGAATCAATAGGCAACGCGATAGATCGCAACATGCACACCATAATAACAGGTGATTTTAATATTGACATTCTTAACAAACACGACGCAAAAATAGACTACATACTAAGTATCTACGGCCTTCGACAGATAATCACAAATGCCACTAGGATTACTGAAAATAGCAAAACTTTGATCGATTTGATATTTGTGTCTCACAGTGATGATGTTAAACATGCCGGTGTATTAGATCCTATATGCAGCGACCATTGCCCGGTGTATGTTAATATAGCGGAAATTATGCACAATACCCATTCATTCAAAAGGAAAATATACCAATATCCATTGGCAGATGTTAACGGCATGAATGAGAATATCAAGGAGATAAACCCAGACAAATTTTTCTCATCAAATAACGTGGACAATATTACTGATAAACTGACATCATGTATACTTGTTACTATGGATAAATTTATCCCAAATAAAAATGTAACAATCAGAACCAAAGATCCTGCATGGATGAATAACGAAATCCGATCTCTGATAAGAAACCGAAATCGAATACACAAGATAGCTAAAAAGCGAAACCGTCCGAATGATTGGGTTAAGTTCAGGGCTTTCCGTAATAGAGTAATATCATCAGTTAGGAACGCAAAACGATCATTTGATGCAAAAGTTGATGAAACTATTAATACCACTCATGGCACTAAAATGTGGTGGCGATTAGTAAAACATTATGTGAAATCAAATGAGTCTGCTAAATCGATATTTCCATCGATTGTCTCAAATGACATAGTTTATAATAATGCGCAAGATATTGCAAATATAATGAATACTTGTTTTGTAGAACAATCCAAAGTCGCGGACCCAAACGCCGATCTTCCCAAATTTGAACCTCGTGGAATCAATAATGTTTTGTCCACATTGACGATTAGTAATGATGACGTTCGCGATATTCTATTGAGTCTAGATACATCGAAAGCTACGGGGCCTGATGGCATTGGAAATAAAGTACTAAAAATGCTAGAACCTCATTTAACCCCATTGTTAGTTAAACTTTTTAACATTTCTCTTCGAAATAAGACATTTCCTTCAAATTGGAAATTAGCCTCCGTAATTCCGCTCCATAAGAAAGGTGATGAACATGACTGTTCTAATTATAGACCTGTTGCTTTAACTAGCTGTATGGCAAAAGTGTTCGAAAAGTGCGTATTTAAATATGTTTTCAATTTCTTCAGATATAACAATATTCTATCAAACTTACAATCAGGTTTCATGCCTGGGGATTCCACAGTAAATCAATTAACGTATCTATATAATTTCATTTCCAGTGCAGTCGACCAAGGAAAGGAAATCAGAGCAGTTTTTTGCGATATTAGCAAAGCTTTTGATAAAGTTTGGCATAGGGGCATCATACACAAGCTTCACGCATATGGTATACGAGAAGAACTGTTAGAATGGTTTCAGAGTTACTTAGATAGCAGAAAGCAGAAAGTGGTAATAAATGGCTTTAGCTCGAGATTTAGTTCCATAGAAGCTGGCGTACCCCAGGGATCAGTCTTAGGACCCCTTTTGTTCATTGTCTATATAAATGACATTGTAGAAGGTGTAGACAGTAACATCCGTCTTTTTGCCGATGATACATCAATATATGTTATTATAGATGATCATATTACAGCAGCCGCAACTATCAATAATGATTTGACTAAAATTGCAGACTGGGCCAGAAAATGGCAAGTAAGTTTTAACCCAAGTAAAACTGAGAGCATGACCTTCAGTCGCAAAACACAAAATTACACTATACCTAACTTGATGATGAATGGCGAAACAATCCAAGACGTTGAACATCATAAACACTTAGGCCTAACACTTCAAAGCGATTGTTCTTGGAAAGTACATATTAATGACATGATAAAGAAAATTAGCCCAAGAATAAATTGTCTAAGAAGTTTAAAATATCGCTTAACTCGTAAAACATTAAATATTTTATACAAGTCTTTTATTTTACCTCTCTTTGACTACTGTTGTCAGGTATGGGATAATTGTACTCTTGAACAGGCAAAGTTACTGGAAAATTTGCATTTAGATGCCTTAAGAACTATATGCGGTGCAGTTCGAGGGACCAGCCACAATAAAATTTACAATGAAACCAATTATAGCACATTAAAAAATCGCAGATATCGCTTTAAGCTTGTCGCCTTCTATAAAATGTATCATTGTATGGCTCCTGACTATCTCAATGAACTTGTACCGGGGAGAGTATCTGAACAAAGTAACTATAACCTAAGGAATAGTACTTCTATCCAAACAATTAATTGTAAAACGCAGAGATATGCACAATCCTTTTTACCAAGTGCTATTATTTCATGGAATTCTTTGCCTCTGGAAATTACCGAAGCAACGTCTTTAAACCACTTCAAAACGATGATAAATCCTACAGACACTCAAAATTACTTTGATTTGAATACCGGTAATAGATTCTGTCAAATTATTCATTGCCGCCTCAGGCTCGGTTGTAGTGATCTGAACGCGGATAGGTATAACAGACATATATCCGAAACACCAAAGTGTTCTTGTGGCCACTTAAACGAAGATGTAATTCATTTTCTATTTACCTGTCAAAACTATCGTCATATAAGACCAAATATGTATTTTTATAAGCAAGGGTATGGCATAACGACGGTTTTATATGGTAACAGCTTCTTGAATGAGGCCACTAATAGTAAAATCTTGAACTCATTGCATCAATTTATCAGAAAGAGCAAGCGATTTCTAAAAATATTTAAATATTGAAGTGCAGCCAAATCCACCATTATTATTAGGCATACCCAACAATACAACAATATGACTACTTTCTTTATGTAATCATTGTTTGGATATCTTATGCAGATATTACTCTGTTTTCATTACTATTTTCATTTCATTTGTACCAGTCTTTGTAATTGTGTACTGGAGCGGCGTTTATATAAGCCCGAGTGGCTTGTTCGCCAATCCATTTTTCTTTATGAAATAAAATATGTTTAAACCATTTTAGAGATATTATGCATAAATGGATATATCTGCAAGTCCAGTGATGAAATATGAACTTCAATCAGCATATTAGATATTTTTTAGCTTATCAAAACCAAATAAAATTTTAAGAAAGATACTCTATGTCACTTTAAAATAATGTTTTAAACAAGACATCAGTCATCATCCAATACATGCCTTTCATTGAGAATTGTAACTTATCCATCACTAAATGAAATAACTATAAGTCAAAGGCATTTAAAAAAAATTGGTTTAAATGTATAAAAAATAGTATTGTATAATAACATCCTTTCTGTTGTGCTACTAAAGTTATATTCAATAACAACAAACAACTGTGCACGAAGATAAAAAGGTTCACACGTGAGCAATTGTTTATGACGAAAATACATCTGGGTTCTCACGTGCAGTCTTATGACAACATTGCGCAAATCGAGACCAGCTACATGCTGTAGCATTATGCGCACAACTTCATTTTTAATGAGGGTCTTACATTTTCATCAATACAAATTGCCAGTTGATTAAATAAACTACCGATTTATTGAAGGTTTGAGATGTTGGGATGTTGTTTAGGGTGTTTAATCAACGGTTAAACATTGAGCTGTACTGTTAGCTTGTGTTGTTTTACATAACGAGGGCACACAACGGGGTATCACATCGCCTACTAACACGTCACGAGGCAGTCACGCTTCAGTGCGTTTTATTCTGTTCGCCGGCCTAATTAGGCAGTGTTATGTATACAGTCGTAATTACCCGTAAGCCGTTTCTAGGTCGATTTCAGTAATTTAAAGTTGAGTCAATGTCAAATTGTAATCACTATTTCACGAATCCTGAAAGTTGCCATATAGCATTTCAGTCCATCTTTAAATCATATCAATGTAAATAAATAATATTATGAAACAAGTATTTATCACCTTGACTTTGGACGGGAATACTATGCTCTTTTGGCCTATAATTCAAGTTTATTCAAGTATAGGTCACTGACCAGTTATGAATATACAGGTGTATAATTATATCAATCTCTGCGTTTTAAGTTATTTTTCAAAGGCATTTTTATGCAAGCAATCTTTCCTCTGACGCTTGGAATCATTGTTGGAGTATTTCATACATCATTACACCAAATTTATCAAAATATTCCAATAGCACCAAATATCATTTTACAAAATAAGGGGTGCTAAATTATTTGTCTATATATCGCAATCGAGATGTTATGTGACTCTTACAGGGTTCACTAACTTTGTGCTACTGACAATTAGTCAGCTTAACCTAAACTGTAAAGCGGGCAAAATATCATTGTTAATTGAAAGATTGATGGAATACTTGCCTGTAGTGCTTAATTTCTTGGTTCGCAAAACTAAAACTAAGGCAGTGTATGAATGAACCCTTACACACTCTATTTTAAATGACATATATATCATGGCAAATTTTACACACCTATGAAACCGTGCCATGGAAACACAAATGCACCCGTGAGTACTTTTGCACAAAGAATAAATTTACAAAAAGTAAGGGAATGGTGCCAATGCAATATTACACATGTTCAAATCTTCACTGTGTGAAAAAAATATCATCATATATTCACATGTGTAACTATGCATATATCAGTATTATTTAAAATTACCCCCAAAAACTGAGAAAGCCGACAATGCAGAATGAATTAGTTCATTGTAAGGCTTGTCAGACGGAATTAAGTAGAGTATTTGATAGTTGCATTCTTTGGTGTGCCAGAATGGTTCATAAAACTGTATATATTATGACTTGTAAATGATAATTCTTGACTATTTACAGAGCTACAATCTAAAATCAGAACATAACACCTGGGTTCTTTCGTTTTTAAATATCTTTGTAAATACTCAATGACTCAAATGAATCGTGAACTTCTTTGGTATCTGACAATGTGTAAATATTGTAAAGAATAGATTGTACATCAAGATACGCAATTGACACCAACATGCGAATTTCCAACACCTTTGACATCACATAATCAGCTCATGTCTAGACAAACTTCTGTACAAGAAATTTATTACAATTTTGATAATGGAGACCGAATGCAAGTCCCAAACTGATTTAATTTTTCTCAGCAAGCAGTGACAGCGTTCCAACAAATTTCCATTCTGACAGATTGCGACAGCGAATAATAATAAAATCAAAGGCTTGTCATTTACCTTTCAAAAAAAAGAGAACATACGCGAACACATAGAGAATTTGCTATTACATACATTTACTTTACATTTACATTTATTTACACATGATATGACACAAGAGGTTCAAAAGTTGTACATGCAAACAAAACATTTTTAATGTCATTTACGATTGTTTTTCTTTTAATTAATATTGGAATTTTCTTACGAATTGCATATTGTTTGTAATCTTAGTTTGTAATGAATGAATCGAAAAACCTTGGAATTTTTTAGGGTCCTCAAATAGTTGAAGTGACTTGTCTGTACCAAGACACCCTAAATAAAACCGATTTGGCCAATTTAACACTTAAAACACCCGATTATGGACAAAAAATAGTTTTCTACTACGTTCAGAGGAAAGTGAAATTAGCTAGCGTTTGACATGAATGAATCAAACCACTTATTGACACTAGCTCTAAAAATCTATCAAATTTCAATAACTAGATTTTACATTTTCTTTTGATTAAAAACAATTCTGGTGCTAAACTTATTGGTATCGCCATGTCATTTCGTTGAATTTTTGTCAGTGGGATACTTTAAAACTTGCATTGATAAGTATGTACTTGAATTTCATAATTTACCCCCTTGAAACAACGAGAATCGTATCATATTAAGAACAGAACTAACCAAACTGCTTCGTCGTTACCGACATCTTTCATCTGTCGTTACCAACATCTTATGTCCAGCTTTTTGTAAGTTACCAGCATCCCAGAGCGATTTTTAAGTTGCTCATTTCACAAGACGTTGAATTTAATATGCAAATTCGGTGGATCAAATCTTTTTACACCACCAAAGAGCTTATGTGTGCAATAGAAGATTGATTAAAAACACATAGAAAACTGTTAAATCACCTTTTTATATTATTTTTTTAAAAAAGATAATATGTAATTTTTTTAAAAAGTGTTTAAAGTGACACAGAGTGTCTTTCTTAAAATTTTATTTGGTTTTGATAAGCTACAAAATATCTAATATGCTGATTGGAGTTCATATCTCATAACTAGACTTGCAAATATATCCATTTATGCATAATATCTCTAAAATGCTTGATTTTATGGAAAAATCAAGAAAACATCTCAAATAGTTTTAATATTCGAAATTATGCATCGAATAAATCTACCCATTAGTTACAATACCTAATAAACACCATTGAATCGAATATATCTTCCTGTCAGCTTATGACAAGGTTTCAAAATTAAGTTTGGCGAATTTGCGCTCCACTCGAGCCACATTGTCCGGTTTTCGATCAAAATCCCGACTTTGAATGGCCGTATTTTTGCTCTAATGTACTGATTGATCTATAACTTGTTATTTTCAGTAACAGTTAGTGATTCCCGATGTAATAACATCGATTTCAAAATTTGACATATGTGATCCGCAAAACATACTCTGTGTCTCTTTAATATATGTTACTCAGAGCAGTTACATATGATGTATCTCTCAAAATGTGACAAGGAAAGTGTTCCCTGCACCCATGAGTACCCTAGAACTTAAGTCTTGGAGCACCTTGACATAAAGACCTTGTTATACAAGAAAAGTCTCTCCTTGTGCTACAATGTGTTTCCCCTCTAAATACACAGTTACATATGTGTACATGCTGTGTAATCATCACTGCTTCAAAATTTGACCAAATCTGTTTGCACATCTTGCTTAAATACTTGTATGAAGTACTCTATATGTTTACTCACATGTGTGACATGGATCAAGTGGAATAAAACTCACTTTATGTGTTTTGAGACTATCGGCAGGAAATGTTAAATAGACGTCTTCATCAGATAAGGTTTATCACCTGTGGACAAGGTGGTTACACAAGAGATGTACAGGTTTATGGGCAGTTTGATGAAAGAAAGAGTTGCTTGTTGATGCTACAGAGTCTCATACTTGCTATTCAAACTTATGAATAATCTAAACTATATTATATTGATATGAGGTAGTCTCTGTTTTCTTTAGTTCTAGCAGAAAATTCAAGGCTTTAGAATTGCTAAATTTGTTTTGAGAATAATGACATATTGTTTTAAATATTGAGTACATGTTTATATTTTTATTTAGCTATCAATTTGTGTGACATTTTGAGGGTAATTTACAGTAAATGGGACATTAATGATTCTGGTGGGTGAGAGATAATTTCTTGTACCTGTTTTGGGTTGAAATGTAGGTTTCTAATGATGTTGAGATTTATGTAAATAAGCTTCTTTCTTTTTATTGTCACTCATTCATCCATCAGTAAACAGTCCTTATCAAGTTCTTTATGGAAAAGAACATTCAGGAAAAATAGATACTATGTGTTTGTTGATCTTAAGGCCATGGTTGTTTTGTTTTTGTGAAAGCAAAATATGAAATTTATATTTTGGAGCTAATATTAACATTTGGAGGAAGGCAACAACAACATTGATTTCAATGTCCCTTTGACTTTTTGATGTTAAATACTAAAAAAGAAAAAGTAAGATCTTTGTTCTTATAATTAACTTCTTCTTGATATTCAAATTCTACTGCTTAACTCAGGTCTGTACATCCAAGGCTTTTCCAGACTGCTTTATACCTTTATACAGTGATGAAGCAGGACTTAGGATAAGCTAATTCATGGGTGTTTGCTAGAAGTCTGTCCTTCATCCATTGTCCATCTCAAAGCTGAAATTGTTGTGAGGTTACAAGCTTGCTTTATTAGTCCTGAACACTCTTCCAATATAAACGGCAAGTCTTCTTCTACACAGCCGACTGGCAAGGGAAGAAAAACTGTTCAGAATTACAGAATGACTTTTAACCAAACTACCAGTAAACTTTATAAAACTTTCTTGTCCCTCACTATGCCCCACCCAATGTTGTTGGTCAGAATCTCAACCATCAAAAAGAGTTTGTGGTATTGAGAGAAGAAATTTGCTTTTAGTTCTGTTTGGAAAGAAGAAGGCTAGAAAATGCTTCACTCTTGTATGAGCATGTTAACTGTGATTGAATGTTTGGTGAATATTCATCTTTTTAATAAACCTTTTTATCATTCATATTTCCAAACCATAGAAAGTTAGTGATGCAAAGATGGAGCCAACAGCTCTACTTTTAACAATCATTCTTTTAAAATATTTTTCTCTTTTTGCTTAGTGTTTTCCAATTACACACTTTGTCTACTGTGAAATATTTTGCTTAAATAGAAAGATGAACAAAAACTGAACAAGTTGGTGCTCATTAATCATTCTCTTTGATGTTTTCTTTACCATGGCAAAGTTTTAGTTCTTTTACTTTCAGAGACGATTTTATCTGCAAGATTTAGTGCTTATAGAAATAGGAATATACTACAGACGTTTTTTCATTGTTAACATTTTTTTAGATGCATTCAGAAAGTGAAGTTGTCTAGATGAATATTAAAGAGTTAGGATTTTTAAACTTATTCATTCTTAACATTTTATCAAGAAACTTTTCTAAACATTCTATCAATATCAATTGTTTAGAAGGAAAAAATGTTACATTGACTCTCTTTTACTGAAGATGCTAGTCAATACATTTGCTGATTTATTTGGAATAAGTTAAAGAAGAGTACAGATTGAATTCACCTTCTCAGAACTTGTATCACATACCCATATACGATTCTCATGCATACTTGTGTTGGTGGTAACCTTAAGGAGGCAAATTGAAAAACGTAATGGTATTTGTTGTTCACAATTTTGACCTGTTTGAAAATTAGTTTACTGAATTCCCTTACAAAAAATTATAGTTAGCCACAATGGTGCAGCAACATTGCGGCGTATTGTTTTCTAGGAGCGAAACATTCACTAACAAGCGAAACGGTTGTGAAACGCAAGTGCTCGTTTAGATAAACATATGCAGCAATGTGACAATTAATAATTAGATGGAAAAAAAAGTGAAAACATTGCCGCAAAGTTTTCACTTTTATGCATTGATAAAGAAAGACAAAGACAATTGTATGCAATTCATTGCATTTATTGGGGTTGGTGTAATTAGCCGATTCATATAATCATAACCATTCATCATCATAACATTGTAATAGTTGTATAACATTCGATGTTCAAGGATATGTACCTGGATCATCATAACAATACAATATTCAATAAGCAGTTTCAGCTTAACACACAGGTACAGCATGCCATTTCACAATTAATACACGCTTGATTTATCCCAGTTGCACTAAAATGTATATGGCCTTCTTATTCATAATATAAAATATGTAATGATAATATGATATCAGACTAGAAGCGACTGACTATAATGCTAATGAAAGGACTAATCAAACCATGTTCTAAGAACAATTAATAAGACCTATTTGAAATTTCATTCTATTGAGGTTGTTTTTCATGTCATTACAAACTAAGTAAGTCTTGTGAGGAGAAGCTGTGAAGTCAAATCTCAATATTCAAATTATTCATAAAGGCATTGTTATTACAGATTTAAGATGAATTGAATCTTCTGCTGTTGGGCTCTCTAAGTAAACATCACGATATCACACGTTCATCCAGCACATAATTTGGATATTCCTCTGTTAATCATTTGAAATAAGGTTTAAAAAATTTAATTTGGATTATCACTTTTAATAAATGTTATTATCCCCCTACATAAAAGATGTATGATATTGTAGTAAATAAAACCTGCATGTTTTGCATTGTTATAACTAGTATCAACATTGTTTAAGATGTAAATGAATTAGTTACAGTGATAGAGATGGGTGGAGCTAATTAATTTTCAAATCATTGACACTGACCATCACGTGTTGACGAGTTTGTTTGTTTAGTCTATTGTCAGTTATCTGTTAATTACTCAAAACATATTATATTCTTAATGACACCTGGTAATTTGAAAATATATTCTGAATTAAAATGTGTTCGACAGGTTTTATGTTCTTTTTATTCAAAATTTAATCTATATTAATAATCATACATAACAAACTAAGTAAGTCTTGTGAGGAGAAGCTGTGAAGTTAAATCTCAATATTCAAATTGTTCATAAAGGGATTGTTATTACAGATTTGAGATTAATTGAATCTCCTGCTGTTGGGCTCTCTAAGTAAACATCAGGATATCACACATTCATCAAACACAACAGAAGTGTACAAATAATTTGGATATTCCCCTTTTAATCATTTGAAATAAGATTTATAAAATTTAATTCGGATTATCACTTTTTAATAAATTTTATTATCCTCCTACATTAAAGATGTATGATATTGTAATAAATAAAACTTACATGTTCTGCATTGTTATAACTTGTGTCGACATTGTTTAAGATGTAAATGAATTAGTTACAGTGATAGAGATGGGTGGAGCTAATATTCAGTATTAGCCAATGACAAAAGCATCCATTGTCTCTCTAAAAGCAGCATTGTTGATTGTTACCTTAAAAGGTAGTTACTTCAAGGGTCATTAACTTTGTTGTTATTTCAAGTTGTGATTTCCTGTTAATTTTCAAATCATTGACACTGACCATCATGTGTTGACAAGTTTGTTTGTTTAGTCTACTGTCAGTTATCTGTTAATTACTCAAAACTTGTTAAATTCTTAATGACACCTGGTAATTTGAAAATATATTCTGAATTAAAATGTGTTCGACAGGTTTTATGTTCTTTTTATACAAAATTTAATCTATATTAATAATCATACATAACAAACTAAGTAAGTCTTGTGAGGAGAAGCTGTGAAGTGAAATCTCAATATTCAAATTATTCATAAAGGGATTGTTATTACAGATTTAAGATAAATTGAATCTCCTGCTGTTGGGCTCTCTAAGTAAACATCAGGATATCACACATTCATCAAACACACAGAAGTGTACAAATAATTTGGATATTCCCCTTTTAATCATTTGAAATAAGATTTAAAAATGTTGATTCAGATTATCACTTTTTAATAAATTTTATTATCCTCCTACATTAAAGATGTATGATATTGTAATAAATAAAACTTACATGTTTTGCATTGTTATAACTTGTGTCGACATTGTTTAAGATGTAAATGAATTAGTTACAGTGATAGAGATGGGTGGAGCTAATATTCAGTATTAGCCAATGACAAAAGCATCCATTATCCCTCTCTGAAAGCAGCATTGTTGATTGCTACCTTAAAAGGTATTTACTTCAAGGGTCATTAACTTTGTTATTTTGCTATGAAAGGGATATCAGTTATACAATTAGTTGTTATTTCAAGTTGTGATTTCCTGTTAATTTTCAAATCATTGACACTGACCATCATGTGTTGACGAGTTTGTTTGTTTAGTCTATTGTCAGTTATCTGTTAATTACTCAAAACATATTAAATTCTTAATGACACCTGGTAATTTGAAAATATATTCTGAATTAAAATGTGTTCGACAGGTTTTTTGTTCTTTTTATTCAAAATTTAATCTATATTAATAATCATACATAACAAACTAAGTAAGTCTTGTGAGGAGAAGCTGTGAAGTTAAATCTCAATATTCAAATTATTCATAAAAGGATTGTTATTACAGATTTAAGATAAATTGAATCTCCTGCTGTTGGACTCTTTAAGTAAACATCAGGATATCACACATTCATCAAACACAACAGAAGTGTACAAATAATTTGGATATTCCCCTTTTAATCATTTGAAATAAGATTTATAAAATTTAATTCGGATTATCACTTTTTAATAAATTTTATTATCCTCCTACATTAAAGATGTATGATATTGTAATAAATAAAACTTACATGTTCTGCATTGCTATAACTTGTGTCGACATTGTTTAAGATGTAAATGAATTAGTTACAGTGATAGAGATGGGTGGAGCTAATATTCAGTATTAGCCAATGACAAAAGCATCCATTATCCCTCTCTGAAAGCAGCATTGTTGATTGCTACCTTAAAAGGTATTTACTTCAAGGGTCATTAACTTTGTTATTTTGCTATGAAAGGGATATCAGTTATACAATTAGTTGTTATTTCAAGTTGTGATTTCCTGTTAATTTTCAAATCATTGACACTGACCATCATGTGTTGACGAGTTTGTTTGTTTAGTCTAATGTCAGTTATCTGTTAATTATTAAAAACTTGTGAAGTTGCTTAGTAAGTGACATCTGTTTATTTGAAAACAAATAATCACTTAGTGTTTCACAGGTTCTATTTCCTTTTTATTCATTTTTATTCAAGACTTCACATACTTTGATACATTTATTGTAAACCCAGGTTTTTCTTTCTTGTTAATTCCAATTCTATCTTTTTTAATCAAAAGACTAATTTTATATTGTAAACCTGGTTGTAAAATGTAAAATTGATCTGTATGTCTATTGGATACTTACCTTCTATTTTTCATAAGTAATCAATTAATGGAAAAACTTCTTGAATAACAATTATAAAGGAAATAAATGATTGTAAAAATGTCACTTAAAAGAAACACAATTATAACAATTGTGGCACTAAACTATAAACCTACAAAATATTTGTTAGATTTAAAAAGAAAAAAACTTTTATACTTATCATTATCAGCATGAACAAATTCAATAACAATTCAATTTCCAAGCTATAAAATAATACATTTTATCAAAACCCTCTGCATAACCATCAGGCAAGTACTCTGTGCACTGTGCAATGCATTGTGCATTAGCCAATCAGAATCAAGTTGGGCTGGACATTAGCCAATCAGAATCTCTGCAATATTTAGCTCTTTACCACTGCACAAGCCACATGCAAGAAGGAGGGAAGAAAGATGGCCGCCAGCAACATTATAACAACTGGATATAATAGTTAAATCACAGCCCATTAACAGCTAAAATGGCATTTCTTCAGTCACTGATATCAGAGTAAGTATACATCTGAATACTATTCCAAGTTCATGTTGCCTGTATGTTCTTTTCCAAATCATAAACAAGAGCTTATGATGTTTCAATAATATTGGCTTCACATGCAGTCAAAATGACAAATGGTTTCAAACCTTGTTACTTCTTGATTGAATATCTTGTAAAGTATTGTTATATTACATTATTATGTATCTCTATGTTTTGCAATGTGATACTGATTTGATGTGTCATTAGGTTTTATTACTTGGTAATTTTCAGCAAAAGATGGCATTGTTGACACAAGTGTGCACTGGACCATGGCTGCCATGAGAGGACAACTGAGGCTAGACACAGGCAGAGATTATGTAACTGCAGGTAACTGCACACCTGGCATGCTAATCTAATTCTTGAAAACTGCACACCTGGCATGCTAATCTAATTCTTGAATACACATGCATTATAATCCTTAATTGTAGATTAGACAATTCAAAATGCAATTGTAAATGGACTTGATAACTGACTGTTTTATTTGTAAACATCCAGACAGGTCAATTGTATATCATAGATATACCGGGAGCAGTTGATTTCAATTGCTTATGATATTTAAAGACTTATTATATAAAACTTTTGCAATGAATTCTATATTTATTTAATTGATCAAATAGATTTTCAAGTGAGTCCATTTCTGTACAATTGATAACTGTTCATCAAGTAGAAACTGTTGAAGTTTCTATTTGATAACTACTTTACCAATGTGTAGTCTACCATGAATGCAAATTAAAATTGTTTCATAAACCTTTTGAATTGATAAAATTTTCTTAACAAACAAATTACTATCAAAGTTATTGATTTATTCAATGTCGACTTGTTAGTTCAAATTATCTCTGCTAACTCTTCATATATTGCTTATATATATATATAACTGAATAGTTAGATTCAGTTGTTCTTTCCCTATACCTGTTTCATTTCATAAAAGGACTGTAATATGCAAATTGTTTATTTAAGGTGACCACTGAAGCTTACAATACACAGACCTGGCAACATGAGGGGATAAGGAGGCAGTGTTTTCATAGTAAGTACACTACATTGCTAAATAAACAAACAGTTTAAGAAATGACCAATCTGAGTCACATTGCTATACTGTTCTTAATCCTGATTTAATTCTTGAATAAACATGCTGTATATTCCTTGACTGTAGATTAGACAATTGCAACCTAATTTGCAAATAAATGGACTTGATTAATAACACTTTAATTTGTAAACACCCAGACAGGTTGATTGTATGCTGTAAATACATGAGGGAACACTTGATTCCAAATGCTTATGAGCTGTAAATCAATTTGAAGACTTTTGATATATCAATTAACTAATTTTTGTTATTAGTTCAGGACACATTTAGTTTTAATACAATTTTTAAAGTTTGATCATATAGATTTTCAATGAAAGTCATTCTGTTCAATTCTTGAATTATTGTATATTCTTTTATTTTTTTTATTCAAATGTTATTATTCTTCAAATTATCTAGACATACAACCTTTTTTATTATTTATTTTGGGTTATAAAGTAGTCTAGATTTTAAAATCCTGACACCTGAAGATTGATAAGATTTTTTAATTACTTAACACGATTATGATAGTAATAAACAAGCTTGACAGTTGTAGACATAGTCTTTAAGGTAATAATAATTGAAATTCAAATGATTCAAAATCTTTTCACTATTTTTCATTCATTTCTTTACATTTAGTTTTGGGGCCAAATAAATGGTAATACAATAATCATAAATAAGTATAAAAATCATTTACACATTCAAATGTCAAATTATTAGTTCAAATTCTATCTGTTTTTATAGATTAATTATAATAAATAGTAATTAAAGTGATCCAGGTGTCATACTTTTTTTTGCTTGTTATTTCACCATTTTGTAACTGAGTTCAGTTTTGGTCTTTTTTCTCTTTCCATACATTGAAGGAATGTATTCAAATTGTTTATTTAAGGTGATCACTGAAGCTTACAATACACAGACCTCACAACATAAGGGAACTAACAGGAATAGCAAAGCAGTGTCATTAAAGTAAACTGAAGTGCTAAATAAACAAACAGATTGATCAATGACTTCTGACCAATTTAGTTACAGATTAGAACCACATTGCAATTCTGTTCTTAATTCATATCTATGTATGCAATAAAAGTGTGATTCATGTATAAGAGAAACTACTTTTTTATTTAATGGCGAGCATCCTAATTGATTGTACAAACATTTGTTTACTGTTTCAGAATGAAGACCAAGCCACAACTCTTCAGATGTGAACACAGACAAATTAATTTGAACAAATATGTTTTCATTTTCTTCACTTTATATACTTGAATGTATCACATTTAGCATAAGTTTTCCCAAAAATTGTCATTCATAATTTAGTGATGTGACACTTTTCAACAGAAATTGTAACAATCAACAAATGGTCCTGTTATTGTAAGGACTTCATTTAATAGCTATACAGGTTAATCAGTGAATTAAATCTTAGATATTGGAGTATAATCTTAACAGTTGAATTTGTAATTTATTTTAGAATGCAACTGTTGGCATATATTTGTTTCAAATCTTTTAGTGCCAGGATGCCTTTTCATGTCACATAAAAACTGTTATCTATTATACCCTGAAACAAGATCCAAAATTAAATATATTAAATGTTCAGTTAATAATTCAACAAGTGTCTCAAATCTCTTAGTGCTAGAATGCTTGATGATGTCATATAAAAAACTTTCAAGATGTACATACAACTGATATATATATTTTTGTGTGTTATTTTATGCACAAGTGAATAATCAAAATAAAATATTAAAATGAATATGATGTGTTTGTATCTTTTATACAGGTGACATCATGAGAGAAACAATGTGAGCTACTTTCAAAACATTACACTGAATATATTATAGAAAGAAAGAAAGAAAATTATTTTATTATATATATATCGCTTGAACGCAACGCTTGCGGATCACTTGAACGCAACGCTTGCGGATCACTTGAGCGCAACGCTTGCGGATCACTTGAGCGCAACGCTTGCGGATCACTTGAACGCAACGCTTGCGGATCACTTGAGTGCAACGCTTGCGGATCACTTGAACGCAACGCTTGCGGATCACTTGAGCGCAACGCATGCGGATCACTTGAGCGCAACGCTTGCTGATCACTTGAGCGCAACGCTTGCTGATCACTTGAGTGCAACGCTTGCGGATCACTTGAGCGCAACGCTTGCTGATCACTTGAGGGAAACGGTTGTTGCAACTTATGCGTAATGAATTAGCCGCAACTTTGCCGCACGCTCATTTGCATGGTAAATTCGAAATTTCAGCCGCAACTATGTGCAACGGTGAGTGAAAACATCGCTGCAATGTTGCTGCATATATGAGTTTTTTTTATAAGTAATTGAATAATAAATCAGGTTGCAGTAAAAATAGGAGAAATTCAACTTTCTAAAATTGACTCAAATTGATAACATAGCTTATATCATTACCTATATAGATAAGAAAGAAAAAGTGGAACCATTTAAAATGTTTTTTTTGGTATGAAATTAAATCAAAATCTGCAATCTTGTTGAGTGAAGAATTTCTGTGGTGTTTAAATGATAAGAAAGAAAAAGTTGAACCATTTTAAAATCTTGGTTTTGGTATGAAATCAACTTTAAATCTGCAATCTTGTTGAGTGAAGAATTTCTGGAGTGTTGAGATGAGATGCAACAGGTGTATATGTGTAACATGGAGAGTAACGAGAGATAGGAGATAAGATACATAGTAGTAGCAGTTTTTTTTAGGAAAAGAAGATCAATGTGGTAGACCCTCCTGTAAAGATCTGATAGTGAAATTTTAAGTTTTAGTTTACCGTAAGTGTCTAGAGAGGTGAAGCGGAGGGATGGCTTTTCTTTTAGATATAAGTGCCTTGAACACTGGTAGTGACATGTCAGCTCTCATCTCTATGAAGTTGTCAAGTATAAATCAACAATTTTATCATTCAGTACATTTTTCAATTGGGTTCCATAATAATCATGTACTGATAACTTCTGCATAAACTGGAAAGTTGATTAATCCCCTTGAATTAAATTATAAACCTGATAGGGCTTTCCCAATTAGGACACAACCATAATGACATGTACAGAAAAGTTTATGTTAAGGAAGCTCATTGAGAAGACTCACTCTGATAACGTTACCTGCTTACCGGCTTATATGTTTCTTCTGTCGCATTAAGTGAGTCGGTCAATGTCTTGTAAACTGTGTGTAGTCACTCTTACAAACCTTCAGTATTATTCATGTGAGCAGCTGTGCTTGAATATATAAGCAGGACATACCCGGTAATATACGAGAGCTGATGAGGCGTGAGGTGGTATAGTTTAGATATAGTTTAGGGTTTGGGGACACTGTTATTACATTACAAGGTATGTGCACGGGTCGTGTCATGCATTACAAAGTTACAATCAATGAGATAATCAAATATCATGTTGTTGCTGTTGAGCAAAATTAAGCATTTTTAGCTCATCTGGCCTGTAATCCTGATGGGCTTATTGCATGGATGGCATGTTGTCCGGCATCCGTCCGTCCATCTGTCCATCTATAAACTGTGCATCTTTTTCTCCAGAAGCATGAGGCCCAGAAAGCTGAACTCTGTAAAATATAAGGGCTGTAGATGTCACACCCTACAGAAGTAAAAGGCCTAGAAAGCTGAAATTTTGTGAAGAGACTCCTACTAATGAGGATTGTAAATTACAGTTTTGGTGACCATAAAGCCCTAAAAGGGCTTGGTGAACCTTTGGATCCTATACCCTAAATTATCAATTAGGTATTTGAGCAATTGCCATTTCTGAAGTAATTACTGGTATCTGAAATCACCTATATACCATATTTGGGGATTGGTGACCCTGTGGTCCCTACTAAAGGGGAACCACATTGGCAACACTCTACAGCATAATTGAATTTGAAGGCCTTTGAGCTACAAAGTCAAATGCTCTATTTATACTGATAGATTTCAACACCGACCCTATCACAACTTGTGTTTTCCAGGAACACTGCAAGTCAGAAAATCCAGAACATTACTGAAATACAAAACTAACAATTCAACATTGAATGTACAATTTATCAAGTAACATTTAATTATTAAATCTGTTTGCAAAGTGAAGTGTCACAAGAGCAAGTTGCAATATCAACCTAATGATGAAAAGTCATTTATTTTCATGTAGTGCTGGAATAATATCAGATGTGTCATGTTGTCGTTGATGCAAACATTGAGATATGCAAAGATGATGGTGTCAACATAAACTACATCAAATAATCCAGATAATATTTCTTCATGAAGGCTTACTTCAATATCATTCTGCAATCTGCATTCTGCATTCTGAATTCAATTAATCAAGTGCTTATAAAACATTGAGAAGAAAGCTTATTTCATAATTTTTACAAACGAATCCAAGTCTTGAATCTGAAAGTGCTTAGAGATATGTATAGAATTTGTAACATGTTACCATATCAATGTTAGTTCCCTAAATTATAACAGATATTTATTTTCAATCTCATACAATTTTCTTGTATCTGTCCAATAAAATCCAGACATGTTCTTGCAACTGTAGTCTGAGAATGCATGTAATGTTTTGCAATCCTGTGTCTACTACAGCCTACTACAGTCTACTACATCAACTTGAAGCACCTCACTCAGCCCTCTCAAGCACCTGTTGCTAGCTGTGTGCTTATAGCTGAGTAAAACTCTCTGGAGAATTCTGAAATTATTAATAACTACATGAACATGAATTAACTGATGAATAAATGAATGTATTAATTGAAGTTCCTCCAGTTCTCAATCCAAAGTTCATGGTACATTGTTCAACATTAGAAAACACTATGTACAATTATATATTTAGCATTTACATGTATATATGAAGAATATTCCACCAAAGAATGTTGCACCATTAATCATTTTATAGAATGAATAATTAAATTTAAAAGAAGGAATGAAGAAAGGAGGGAAAAAATTGTGGTAAAGGAATGAAAAAATAAATATCTTTCTTCCTTCAGTTTTCAATCCATGTCCAAGTTCATGGCACATAATTTTGCATCAGATGATTGCATAATGTAAAGTAAAACATACAATATAAATAAAATGAAATATGATATAATTGGACAAATATGAGGTTAGGAAAGACTCAAAATCATTGAGCAAACAGAAAAATCTTTACATTTTAAATAACTTTCTTTAGAAATGAGCAAATGTCTCAGTAAACCAATGATTCTGTACCAAACGGTGACATCTAGACTAATCAGAAGATGCATGATGACATTATGGCATTGTAGTAGAAGTTACTAAAGAATCTACTACATAATTCATAAAGCACCATGCACACTGGGGTCTCTCTGTTTCTGTGATTATTCAGAAGAGTTACTCTAAGAATCAACTTGGCATTGATTCTTGCAGACCAAAGTTGTAACCAAAGTATACTACTGAAATTTTGTCTGAGAAACATATTCAGATATAAAATAGATGAGGTCCTGTGAATATATTCAGTGCAGATGTTTTCATAATTAGTGCTAAGTCATTATAAGTGGTCAATGTACTGGAATCACAAAACATTATCAATAACTGAAGGAATAATTTAAAATTGTCACTGCTTAAAGTTGAACAGAATAATCTGTTACCCTCAGAGTTGAGTGGTGGATATGTAATTATTTTTATATGTGTTAACCTACCAGATTGTGACCTTTTGATCCTTGTGATGTGAAAGAAGCAACTATTTGCAATACCAACAAATAAAGTTTAAGCTTTATGACAATGGAACCTGCTGCAGGTAGAATTGAGTAATAAAACTGAGGAAACTTTTACTTTAACTTTTATCAAGTAGTTGTAAAATATGAGAACAACACAAATTGGACAGTTTCAAGATTCCAAAACCTAATTTATAGGATATTTTCTCCCCATTGCACATGTTAACATCCCCAATGGTATGTTGAAAACACTTTTAGTAAACATCATGTGGAAAAGCAATTAAAATTGTTTTACTTACCGTAGCAACTTGAAATGTTTCTGAGATAAGTTGTCTCCTTTGAACGGCAAACATTAGATTGTAAGCACAAAGTTGAAATGCACTACAGTAAATGCTTGATTTATCATGATCTGAACAGAGTGTGCACTAATTATGCCTTCTTTTGGTTACTTATTGTTACTCCTTGATTAATCACGAAGAACTCCAGCTTGGGCACCAAAAGTTTTAAGGTTTTTATCCCCCGCAACAACGAAGTTGCGGGGGGTATTAAAATGGGTACCGTCCGTCCGTCCGTCCGTCCATCCGTCCGTCCGTCCATCCGTCCGTCCGTCCATCCGTCCGTCCGTCCGTCCGTTACACTTTGTGTCCGGCTCATAACTTTCTAACTAATCAACCATTTCAATTCAAATTCGTCATGGATATGAAGAAACATGTAATAATGTGTCATGAGAAACAATTTTATGAAATTTACATAAAATATTAAGATATTGGAGAAAAAGTGGTAAATTTGTAAGAAATCTGTTACAAGTCCCGTCCGGCTCACAACTTCTAAACTAATCTTCACATTTGGATCAAATTTGATATGAAGATACATAATCATCTGAAGGTGTGTCATGAAGACCAATTTTGAAAATATTTTTATTAAATTTTGCCTTTTTTGGCAAAAAATGAGGACTCTGTTGGAAAACTGTTACAATTCCTGTCCGGCTCACAACTTCTAAACTAATCATCACATATTGATCAAAATTGATATGGAGATACATAATCATATGAAGGTGTGTCATGAAGACCAATTTTGAAAATATTTTTTTTAAATTTAGCTTTTTTTGGCAAAAAATTATGACTCTGTTGGAAAACTGTTACAAGTCCTGTCCGGCTCACAACTTCTAAACTAATCATCACATATTGATCAAAATTGATATGGAGATACATAATCATATGAAGGTGTGTCATGAAGACCAATTTTGAAAATATTTTTATAAAATTTAGCTTTTTTTGGCAAAAAATTATGACTCTGTTGGAAAACTGTTACAAGTCCTGTCCGGCTCACAACTTATAAACTAATCATCACATTTGCATCATATTTTATATGAAGATACATAATAATCTTAAGGTGTGTCATATAGAACAATTTTGAAAATATGTTTGTCAAATTGATCTTTCAGATCCTAATACACAAAGTTATTTGTTTGATTTTAATTTTGTCTGTTTACTCGAATTATGCCCAACAGTGAACATATCATTTAGTTTTTTGATTAGAACAGTTTCCTTCATTTCCTGGAAAAATTGTGTTATTTTGTGTGACAAAAATTAATCAGCAATATGATAAGGAAAACCTATATATACATGTTGTGCAATTTGCGGGGGATATAGCTCGACCATGTCAGCTGCTTGTTGAACATGTGATGAAAAGGGGTAACAAAATTTATGGATAACAAATGGTTATATCTTAGCAAACTTACCAAAACCTTTCAGAATACCTTTGCTTGCAATATCATGTGCAGTCTGTAATAATATTGTTTTTTTCAGTGTGTCTACTTTTGTCAGGTTGCTTATTTATTAGGGAATGACATTTCTTTCTTATTGGACATTCTAGAAGTTGATGTTCAAATAATATAATTTATCATCTTGTTCCTTAAAAGAAAACCTGTCCCAAAATCCGTTAGCATTCTAAAACATGGTGTCAATATTCAGAGATGTGTAAAAGAGAAAATTGTTTCTTGTATCTGAGAACCAACCAACTCTTTTTGTATTCAGATTCCATTTGATTTTTATATGTTCAAGTAAGAAACAGATCAACCAGCTATCAGCCAGTTGAGATCAGTGTCAGCTCAAACTGATCTTTATGTACCCAAAGTGGGCTCAAACTGATGTTTATGTACCGGAGAGAGCTCAAACTGATGTTTATGTACCCGGAGAGAGATCGGAGAGAGCTCAAACTGATGTTTATGTACCTGGAGAGAGATCAGAGAGAGCTCAAACTGATGTTTATGTACCCAGAGAGAGATCAGAGAGAGCTCAAACTGATGTTTATGTACCCGGAGAGAGATCAGAGAGAGCTTAAACTGATGTTTATGTACCCAGAGAGAGATCGGAGAAAGCTCAAACTGATGTTTATGTACCCGGAGAGAGATCAGAGAGAGCTCAAACTGATGTTTATGTACCCGGAGAGAGATCAGAGAGAGCTTAAACTGATGTTTATGTACCCAGAGAGAGATCGGAGAGAGCTCAAACTGATGTTTATGTACCCAGAGAGAGATCGAAGAGAGCTCAAACTGATGTTTATGTACCCGGAGAGAGATCAGAGAGAGCTCAAACTGATGTTTATGTACCCGGAGAGAGATCTGAGAGAGCTCAAACTGATGTTTATGTACCCGGAGAGAGATCAGAGAGAGCTCAAACTGATGTTTATGAACCGGAGAGAGCTCAAACTGATGTTTATGTACCCGGAGAGAGATCGGAGAGAGCTCAAACTGATGTTTATGTACCCGGAGAGAGATCAGAGAGAGCTCAAACTGATGTTTATGTACCCGGAGAGAGATCAGTGTCAGCTCAAACTGATGTTTATGTACCCGGAGAGAGATCAGTGTCAGCTCAAACTGATGTTTATGTACCCAGAGAGAGATCGGAGAGAGCTCAAACTGATCTTTATGTACCCGGAGAGAGATCAGAGAGAGCTCAAACTGATGTTTATGTACCCGGAGAGAGATCAGAGAGAGCTCAAACTGATGTTTATGAACCGGAGAGAGCTCAAACTGATGTTTATGTACCCGGAGAGAGATCGGAGAGAGCTCAAACTGATGTTTATGTACCCGGAGAGAGATCAGAGAGAGCTCAAACTGATGTTTATGTACCCGGAGAGAGATCAGTGTCAGCTCAAACTGATGTTTATGTACCCGGAGAGAGATCAGTGTCAGCTCAAACTGATGTTTATGTACCCAGAGAGAGATCGGAGAGAGCTCAAACTGATCTTTATGTACCCGGAGAGAGATCAGAGAGAGCTCAAACTGATGTTTATGTACCCGGAGAGAGATCGGAGAGAGTTCAAACTGATGTTTATGTACCCGGAGAGAGATCAGAGAGAGCTCAAACTGATGTTTATGTACTCGGAGAGAGATCAGTGTCAGCTCAAACTGATGTTTATGTACTCGGAGAGAGATCAGTGTCAGCTCAAACTGATGTTTATGTACCCGGAGAGAGATCAGAGAGAGCTCAAACTGATGTTTATGTACCCGGAGAGAGATCAGTGAGAGCTCAAACTGATGTTTATGTATCCGGAGAGAGATCAGTGTCAGCTCAAACTGATGTTTATGTACCCAGGGAGAGATCGGAGAGAGCTCAAACTGATGTTTATGTACCCGGAGAGAGATCAGAGAGAGCTCAAACTGATGTTTATGTACCCGGAGAGAGATCAGTGTCAGCTCAAACTGATGTTTATGTACCCGGAGAGAGATCGGAGAGAGCTCAAACTGATGTTTATGTACCTGGAGAGAGATCGGAGAGAGCTCAAACTGATGTTTATGTACCCGGAGAGAGATTAGAGAGAGCTCAAACTGATGTTTATGTACCCGGAGAGAGATCGGAGAGAGCTCAAACTGATGTTTATGTACCCGGAGAGAGATCAGTGTCAGCTCAAACTGATGTTTATATACCCGGAGAGAGATCAGAGAGAGCTCAAACTGATGTTTATGTACCCGAAGAGAGATCAGTGTCAGCTCAAACTGATGTTTATGTACCCGGAGAGAGATCGGAGAGAGTTCAAACTGATGTTTATGTACCCGGAGAGAGCTCAAACTGATGTTTATGTACCCGGAGAGAGATCAGAGAGAGATCAAACTGATGTTTATGTACCCGGTGAGAGCTCAAACTGATGTTTATGTACCCGGAGAGAGATCGGAGAGAGCTCAAACTGATGTTTATGTACCCGGAGAGAGATCAGAGAGAGATCAAACTGATGTTTATGTACCCGGAGAGAGATCGGAGAGAGCTCAAACTGATGTTTATGTACCCGGAGAGAGATCAGTGTCAGCTCAAACTGATGTTTATGTACCAGGAGAGAGCTCAAACTGATGTTTATGTACCCGGAGAGAGATCGGAGAGAGCTCAAACTGATGTTTATGTACCCGGAGAGAGATCAGAGAGAGCTCAAACTGATGTTTATGTACCCGGAGAGAGATCAGAGAGAGCTCAAACTGATGTTTATGTACCCGGAGAGAGAGATCAAACTGATGTTTATGTACCCGGAGAGAGATCGGAGAGAGCTCAAACTGATGTTTATGTTCCCGGAGAGAGATCGAGAGAGCTCAAACTGATGTTTAAGTACCCGGACAGAGATCAGAGAGAGCTCAAACTGATGTTTATGTACCCGGAGAGAGATCAGTGTCAGCTCAAACTGATGTTTATGTACCTGGAGAGAGATCGGAGAGAGCTCAAACTGATGTTTATGTACCCGGAGAGAGATCGGAGAGAGCTCAAACTGATGTTTATGTACCCGGAGAGAGATCAGAGAGAGCTCAAACTGATGTTTATGTACCCGGAGAGAGATCGGAGAGAGCTCAAACTGATGTTTATGTACCCGGAGAGAGATCAGTGTCAGCTCAAACTGATGTTTATGTACCCGGAGAGAGAGATCAAACTGATGTTTATGTACCCGGAGAGAGATCGGAGAGAGCTCAAACTGATGTTTATGTTCCCGGAGAGAGATCGAGAGAGCTCAAACTGATGTTTATGTACCCGGAGAGAGATCAGAGAGAGCTCAAACTGATGTTTATGTACCCGGAGAGAGATCAGTGTCAGCTCAAACTGATGTTTATGTACCCGGAGAGAGATCGGAGAGAGCTCAAACTGATGTTTATGTACCCGGAGAGAGATCGGAGAGAGCTCAAACTGATGTTTATGTACCAGGAGAGAGATCAGAGAGAGCTCAAACTGATGTTTATGTACCCGGAGAGAGATCAGTGTCAGCTCAAACTGATGTTTATGTACCCGGAGAGAGATCGGAGAGAGCTCAAACTGATGTTTATGTACCCGGAGAGAGATCAGAGAGAGCTCAAACTGATGTTTATGTACCCGGAGAGAGATCAGTGTCAGCTCAAACTGATGTTTATGTACCCGGAGAGAGATCAGAGAGAGCTTAAACTGATGTTTATGTACCCAGAGAGAGATCGGAGAGAGCTCAAACTGATGTTTATGTACCCAGAGAGAGATCGGAGAGAGCTCAAACTGATGTTTATGTACCCGGAGAGAGATCAGAGAGAGCTCAAACTGATGTTTATGTACCCGGAGAGAGATCGGAGAGAGCTCAAACTGATGTTTATGTACCCGGAGAGAGTTCAGAGAGAGCTCAAACTGATGTTTATGTACCCGGAGAGAGATCGGAGAGAGCTCAAACTGATGTTTATGTACCCGGAGAGAGATCAGTGTCAGCTCAAACTGATGTTTATGTACCCGGAGAGAGATCAGAGAGAGCTCAAACTGATGTTTATGTACCCGGAGAGAGATCAGAGAGAGCTCAAACTGATGTTTATGTACCCGGAGAGAGATCAGTGTCAGCTCAAACTGATGTTTATGTACCCGGAGAGAGATCAGAGAGAGCTTAAACTGATGTTTATGTACCCAGAGAGAGATCGGAGAGAGCTCAAACTGATGTTTATGTACCCAGAGAGAGATCGGAGAGAGCTCAAACTGATGTTTATGTACCCGGAGAGAGATCAGTGTCAGCTCAAACTGATGTTTATGTACCCGGAGAGAGATCGGAGAGAGCTCAAACTGATGTTTATGTACCCGGAGAGAGTTCAGAGAGAGCTCAAACTGATGTTTATGTACCCGGAGAGAGATCGGAGAGAGCTCAAACTGATGTTTATGTACCCGGAGAGAGATCAGTGTCAGCTCAAACTGATGTTTATGTACCCGGAGAGAGATCAGAGAGAGCTCAAACTGATATTTATGTACCCGGAGAGAGATCAGAGAGAGCTCAAACTGATGTTTATGTACCCGGAGAGAGATCAGTGTCAGCTCAAACTGATGTTTATGTACCCGGAGAGAGATCAGAGAGAGCTTAAACTGATGTTTATGTACCCAGAGAGAGATCGGAGAGAGCTCAAACTGATGTTTATGTACCCAGAGAGAGATCGGAGAGAGCTCAAACTGATGTTTATGTACCCGGAGAGAGATCGGAGAGAGCTCAAACTGATGTTTATGTACCCGGAGAGAGATCAGTGTCAGCTCAAACTGATGTATATGTACCCGG
Organism: Steromphala cineraria; assembly: GCA_916613615.1. Classification (NCBI taxonomy): domain Eukaryota; kingdom Metazoa; phylum Mollusca; class Gastropoda; order Trochida; family Trochidae; genus Steromphala; species Steromphala cineraria. The sequence goes on along the minus strand of OU744720.1, from coordinate 10,399,154 downwards.
AGAGAGAGATCAAACTGATGTTTATGTACCCGGAGAGAGATCGGAGAGAGCTCAAACTGATGTTTATGTTCCCGGAGAGAGATCGAGAGAGCTCAAACTGATGTTTATGTACCCGGAGAGAGATCAGAGAGAGCTCAAACTGATGTTTATGTACCCGGAGAGAGATCAGTGTCAGCTCAAACTGATGTTTATGTACCCGGAGAGAGATCGGAGAGAGCTCAAACTGATGTTTATGTACCCGGAGAGAGATCGAAGAGAGCTCAAACTGATGTTTATGTACCCAGAGAGAGATCAGAGAGAGCTCAAACTGATGTTTATGTACCCGGAGAGAGATCAGTGTCAGCTCAAACTGATGTTTATGTACCCGGAGAGAGATCGGAGAGAGCTCAAACTGATGTTTATGTACCCGGAGAGAGATCAGAGTGAGCTCAAACTGATGTTTATGTACCCGGAGAGAGATCAGAGAGAGCTCAAACTGATGTTTATGTACCCGGAGAGAGATCGGAGAGAGCTCAAACTGATGTTTATGTACCCAGAGAGAGATTAGAGAGAGCTCAAACTGATGTTTATGTACCCGGAGAGAGATCAGAGAGAGCTCAAACTGATGTTTATGTACCCAGAGAGAGATTAGAGAGAGCTCAAACTGATGTTTATGTACCCAGAGAGAGATCAGAGAGAGCTCAAACTGATGTTTATGTACCCGGAGAGAGATCGGAGAGAGCTCAAACTGATGTTTATGTACCCAGAGAGAGATTAGAGAGAGCTCAAACTGATGTTTATGTACCCGGAGAGAGATCAGAGAGAGCTCAAACTGATGTTTATGTACCCGGAGAGAGATCGGAGAGAGCTCAAACTGATGTTTATGTACCCGAAGAGAGATCAGTGTCAGCTCAAACTGATGTTTATATACCCGGAGAGAGATCAGAGAGAGCTCAAACTGATGTTTATGTACCCGGAGAGAGATCGGAGAGAGCTCAAACTGATGTTTATGTACCCGGAGAGAGATCAGTGTCAGCTCAAACTGATGTTTATGTACCCGGAGAGAGATCAGAGAGAGCTCAAACTGATGTTTATGTACCCGGAGAGAGATCAGAGAGAGCTCAAACTGATGTTTATGTACCCGGAGAGAGATCAGTGTCAGCTCAAACTGATGTTTATGTACCCAGAGAGAGATCAGAGAGAGCTTAAACTGATGTTTATGTACCCAGAGAGAGATCGGAGAGAGCTCAAACTGATGTTTATGTACCCAGAGAGAGATCGGAGAGAGCTCAAACTGATGTTTATGTACCCGGAGAGAGATCAGAGAGAGCTCAAACTGATGTTTATGTACCCGGAGAGAGCTCGGAGAGAGCTCAAACTGATGTTTATGTACCCGGAGAGAGATCGGAGAATGCTAAAACTGATGTTTATGTACCCGGAGAGAGATCAGAGAGAGCTCAAACTGATGTTTATGTACCCGGAGAGAGATCAGAGAGAGCTCAAACTGATGTTTATGTACCCGGAGAGAGATCAGAGAGAGATCAAACTGATGTTTATGTACCCGGAGAGAGATCAGAGAGAGATCAAACTGATGTTTATGTACCCGGAGAGAGATCAGAGAGAGCTCAAACTGATGTTTATGTACCCGGAGAGAGATCAGAGAGAGCTCAAACTGATGTTTATGTACCCGGAGAGAGATCAGTGTCAGCTCAAACTGATGTTTATGTACCCAGAGAGAGATCAGAGAGAGCTTAAACTGATGTTTATGTACCCAGAGAGAGATCGGAGAAAGCTCAAACTGATGTTTATGTACCCAGAGAGAGATCGGAGAGAGCTCAAACTGATGTTTATGTACCCGTAGAAAGATCGGAGAGAGCTCAAACTGATGTTTATGTACCCGGAGAGAGATCGGAGAGAGCTCAAACTGATGTTTATGTACCCGGAGAGAGATCGGAGAGAGCTAAAACTGATGTTTATGTACCCGGAGAGAGATCGGAGAGAGCTAAAACTGATGTTTATGTACCCGGAGAGAGATCAGAGAGAGCTCAAACTGATGTTTATGTACCCGGAGAGAGATCAGAGAGAGCTCAAACTGATGTTTATGTACCCGGAGAGAGATCAGAGAGAGATCAAACTGATGTTTATGTACCCGGAGAGAGATCAGAGAGAGATCAAACTGATGTTTATGTACCCGGAGAGAGATCAGAGAGAGCTCAAACTGATGTTTATGTACCCGGAGAGAGATCAGTGTCAGCTCAAACTGATGTTTATGTACCCGGAGAGAGATTTGGAGAGAGCTCAAACTGATGTTTATGTACCCGGAGAGAGATCAGAGTGAGCTCAAACTGATGTTTATGTACCCGGACAGAGATCAGAGAGAGCTCAAACTGATGTTTATGTACCCGGAGAGAGATCAGTGTCAGCTCAAACTGATGTTTATGTACCCGGAGAGAGATCGGAGAGAGCTCAAACTGATGTTTATGTACCCGGAGAGAGATCAGAGAGAGCTCAAACTGATGTTTATGTACCCAGAGAGAGATCGGAGTGAGCTCAAAATGATGTTTATGTACCCGGAGAGTGATCGGAGAGAGATCAAACTGATGTTTATGTACCGGAGAGAGATCGGAGAGAGCTCAAACTGATGTTTATGTACCCAGAGAGAGATCGGAGAGAGCTCAAACTGATGTTCCCGGAGAGAGATCAGTGTCAGCTCAAACTGATGTTTATGTACCCAGAGAGAGATCGGAGAGAGCTCAAACTGATGTTTATGTACCCGGAGAGAGATCAGTGTCAGCTCAAACTGATGTTTATGTACCCGGAGAGTGATCGGAGAGAGCTCAAACTGATGTTTATGTACCCGGAGAGAGATGGGAGAGAGTTCAAACTGATGTTTATGTACCCGGAGAGAGCTCAAACTGATGTTTATGTACCCTGAGAGAGATCAGAGAGAGATCAAACTGATGTTTATGTACCCGGAGAGAGCTCAAACTGATGTTTATGTACCCGGAGAGAGATCAGAGAGAGCTCAAACTGATGTTTATGTACCCGGAGAGAGATCGGAGAGAGCTCAAACTGATGTTTATGTACCCGGAGAGAGATCAGAGAGAGATCAAACTGATGTTTATGTACCCGGAGAGAGCTCAAACTGATGTTTATGTACCCGGAGAGAGATCAGAGAGAGCTCAAACTGATGTTTATGTACCCTAAGAGAGATCGGAGAGAGCTCAAACTGATGTTTATGTACCCGGAGAGAGATCAGTGTCAACTCAAACTGATGTATATGTACCCGGAGAGAGAGATCAAACTGATGTTTATGTACCTGGAGAGAGATCGGAGAGAGCTCAAACTGATGTTTATGTTCCCGGAGAGAGATCGAGAGAGCTCAAACTGATGTTTATGTACCCGGAGAGAGATCAGAGAGAGCTCAAACTGATGTTTATGTACCCGGAGAGAGATCAGAGAGAGCTCAAACTGATGTTTATGTACCCGGAGAGAGATCAGTGTCAGCTCAAACTGATGTTTATATACCCGGAGAGAGATCAGAGAGAGCTCAAACTGATGTTTATGTACCCGGAGAGAGATCGGAGAGAGCTCAAACTGATGTTTATGTACCCGGAGAGAGATCAGAGAGAGATCAAACTGATGTTTATGTACCCGGAGAGAGATCAGTGTCAGCTCAAACTGATGTTTATGTACCCGGAGAGAGATTTGGAGAGAGCTCAAACTGATGTTTATGTACCCGGAGAGAGATCAGAGAGAGAGCTCAAACTGATGTTTATGTACCCGGAGAGAGATCGGAGAGAGATCAAACTGTTGTTTATGTACCCGGAGAGAGATCATAGAGAGCTCAAACTGATGTTTATGTACCCGGAGAGAGATCAGAGATAGCTCAAACTGATGTTTATGTACCCGGAGAGAGATCAGAGAGAGCTCAAACTGATGTTTATGTACCCGGACAGAGATCAGAGAGAGCTCAAACTGATGTTTATGTACCCGGAGAGAGATCAGAGAGAGCTCAAGCTGATGTTTATGTACCCGGAGAGATATCGGAGAGAGCTCAAACTGATGTTTATGTACCCGGAGAGAGATCAGAGAGAGCTCAAACTGATGTTTATGTACCCGGAGAGAGATCAGAGAGAGCTCAAACTGATGTTTATGTACCCGGAGAGAGATCAGTGTCAGCTCAAACTGATGTTTATGTACCCGGAGAGAGATCGGAGAGAGCTCAAACTGATGTTTATGTACCCGGAGAGAGATCAGAGAGAGCTTAAACTGATGTTTATGTACCCAGAGAGAGATCAGTGTCAGCTCAAACTGATGTTTATGTACCCGGAGAGAGATCAGAGAGAGCTTAAACTGATGTTTATGTACCCGGAGAGAGATCGGAGAGAGCTCTAACTGATCTTTATGTATCCGGAGAGAGATCAGAGAGAGCTCAAACTGATGTTTATGTACCCGGAGAGAGATCGGAGAGAGCTCAAACTGATGTTTATGTACCCGGAGAGAGATCAGAGAGAGCTCAAACTGATGTTTATGTACCCAGAGAGAGATCGGAGTGAGCTCAAAATGATGTTTATGTACCCGGAGAGTGATCGGAGAGAGATCAAACTGATGTTTATGTACCGGAGAGAGATCGGAGAGAGCTCAAACTGATGTTTATGTACCCAGAGAGAGATCGGAGAGAGCTCAAACTGATGTTTATGTACCCGGAGAGAGATCAGTGTCAGCTCAAACTGATGTTTATGTACCCGGAGAAGGATCGGAGAGAGCTCAAACTGATGTTTATGTACCCGGAGAGAGATCAGTGTCAGCTCAAACTGATGTTTATGTACCCAGAGAGAGATCGGAGTGAGCTCAAAATGATGTTTATGTACCCGCAGAGTGATCGGAGAGAGATCAAACTGATGTTTATGTACCGGAGAGAGATCGGAGAGAGCTCAAACTGATGTTTATGTACCCAGAGAGAGATCGGAGAGAGCTCAAACTGATGTTTATGTCCCCGGAGAGAGATCAGTGTCAGCTCAAACTGATGTTTATGTACCCGGAGAAGGATCGGAGAGAGCTCAAACTGATGTTTATGTACCCGGAGAGAGATCAGTGTCAGCTCAAACTGATGTTTATGTACCCGGAGAGAGATCGGAGAGAGCTCAAACTGATGTTTATGTACCCGGAGAGTGATCGGAGAGAGCTCAAACTGATGTTTATGTACCCGGAGAGAGATGGGAGAGAGTTCAAACTGATGTTTATGTACCCGGAGAGAGCTCAAACTGATGTTTATGTACCCGGAGAGAGATCAGAGAGAGATCAAACTGATGTTTATGTACCCGGAGAGAGCTCAAACTGATGTTTATGTACCCGGAGAGAGATCAGAGAGAGCTCAAACTGATGTTTATGTACCCGGAGAGAGATCGGAGAGAGCTCAAACTGATGTTTATGTACCCGGAGAGAGATCAGAGAGAGATCAAACTGATGTTTATGTACCCGGAGAGAGATGGGAGAGAGCTCAAACTGATGTTTATGTACCCGGAGAGAGATCAAAGAGAGATCAAACTGATGTTTATGTACCCGGAGAGAGCTCAAACTGATGTTTATGTACCCGGAGAGAGATCAGAGAGAGCTCAAACTGATGTTTATGTACCCGGAGAGTGATCGGAGAGAGCTCAAACTGATGTTTATGTACCCGGAGAGAGATCAGAGAGAGATCAAACTGATGTTTATGTACCCGGAGAGAGCTCAAACTGATGTTTATGTACCCGGAGAGAGATCAGAGAGAGCTCAAACTGATGTTTATGTACCCGGAGAGAGATCGGAGAGAGCTCAAACTGATGTTTATGTTCCCGGAGAGAGATCGAGAGAGCTCAAACTGATGTTTATGTACCCGGACAGAGATCAGAGAGAGCTCAAACTGATGTTTATGTACCCGGAGAGAGATCAGTGTCAGCTCAAACTGATGTTTATGTACCCGGAGAGAGAGATCAAACTGATGTTTATGTACCCGGAGAGAGATCGGAGAGAGCTCAAACTGATGTTTATGTTCCCGGAGAGAGATGGGAGAGAGTTCAAACTGATGTTTATGTACCCGGAGAGAGCTCAAACTGATGTTTATGTACCCGGAGAGAGATCAGAGAGAGATCAAACTGATGTTTATGTACCCGGAGAGAGCTCAAACTGATGTTTATGTACCCGGAGAGAGATCAGAGAGAGCTCAAACTGACGTTTATGTACCCGGAGAGAGATCGGAGAGAGCTCAAACTGATGTTTATGTACCCGGAGAGAGATCAGAGAGAGCTCAAACTGATGTTTATGTACCCGGAGAGAGATCAGAGAGAGCTCAAACTGATCTTTTTGTACCCGGAGAGAGATCAGTGTCAGCTCAAACTGATGTTTATGTACCCGGAGAGAGATCAGAGAGAGCTCAAACTGACGTTTATGTACCCGGAGAGAGATCAGTGTCAGCTCAAAGTGATGTTTATGTACCCGGAGAGAGATCAGAGAGAGCTCAAACTGATGTTTATGTACCCGGAGAGAGATCAGAGAGAGCTCAAACTGATGTTTATGTACCCGGAGAGAGATCAGAGAGAGCTCAAACTGATGTTTATGTACCCGGAGAGAGATCAGAGAGAGCTCAAACTGATGTTTATGTACCCGGAGAGAGATCAGAGAGAGCTCAAACTGATGTTTATGTACCCGGAGAGAGATCGGAGAGAGCTCAAACTGATCTTTATGTACCCGGAGAGAGATCAGAGAGAGCTCAAACTGATGTTTATGTACCCGGAGAGAGATCAGAGAAAGCTCAAACTGATGTTTATGTACCCGGAGAGAGGTCAGTGTCAGCTCAAACTGATGTTTATGTACCCGGAGAGAGATCAGAGAGAGCTCAAACATATGTTTTTGTACCCGGAGAGAGATCAGAGAGAGCTCAAACTGATGTTTATGTACCCGGAGAGAGATCAGAGAGAGCTCAAACTGATCTTTATGTACCCGGAGAGAGATCAGAGAGAGCTCAAACTGATGTTTATGTACCCGGAGAGAGATCAGAGAGAGCTCAAACTGATGTTTATGTACCCGGAGAGAGATCAGTGTCAGCTCAAACTGATGTTTATGTACCCGGAGAGAGATCAGAGAGAGCTCAAACTGATGTTTATGTACCCGGAGAGAGATCAGAGAGAGCTCAAACTGATGTTTTTGTACCCGGAGAGAGATCAGAGAGAGCTCAAACTGATGTTTATGTACCCGGAGAGAGATCAGAGAGAGATCAAACTGATGTTTATGTACCCGCAGAGAGATCGGAGAGAGATCAAACTGATGTTTATGTACCCGGAGAGAGATCAGAGAGAGCTCAAACTGATGTTTATGTACCCGGAGAGAGATCAGAGAGAGCTCAAACTGATCTTTATGTACCCGGAGAGAGATCAGAGAGAGCTCAAACTGATGTTTATGTACCCGGAGAGAGATCAGAGAGAGCTCAAACTGATGTTTATGTACCCGGAGAGAGATCAGTGTCAGCTCAAACTGATGTTTATGTACCCGGAGAGAGATCAGAGAGAGCTCAAACTGATGTTTATGTACCCGGAGAGAGGTCAGTGTCAGCTCAAACTGATGTTTATGTACCCGGAGAGAGATCAGAGAGAGCTCAAACTGATGTTTATGTACCCGGAGAGAGATCAGTGTCAGTGTACCTGGAGAGAGATCAGAGAGAGCTCAAACTGATGTTTATGTACCCGGAGAGAGATCGGAGAGAGCTCAAACTGATGTTTATGTACCTGGAGAGAGATCGGAGAGAGCTCAAACTGATGTTTATGTACCCGGAGAGAGATCAGAGAGAGCTCAAACTGATGTTTATGTACCCGGAGAGAGATCAGAGAGAGCTCAAACTGATCTTTATGTACCCGGAGAGAGATCAGTGTCAGCTCAAACTGATGTTTATGTACCCGGAGAGAGATCAGAGAGCTCAAACTGACGTTTATGTACCCTGAGAGAGATCAGTGTCAGCTCAAAGTGATGTTTATGTACCCGGAGAGAGGTCAGTGTCAGCTCAAACTGATGTTTATGTACCCGGAGAGAGATCAGAGAGAGCTCAAACTGATGTTTATGTACCCGGAGAGAGATCAGTGTCAGCTCAAACTGATGTTTATGTACCCGGAGAGAGATCAGAGAGAGCTCAAACTGATGTTTATGTACCCGGAGAGAGATCGGAGAGAGCTCAAACTGATGTTTATGTACCCAGAGAGAGATCAGAGAGAGCTCAAACTGATCTTTATGTACCCGGAGAGAGATCAGTGTCAGCTCAAACTGATGTTTATGTACCCGGAGAGAGATCAGAGAGAGCTCAAACTGATGTTTATGTACCCGGAGAGAGATCAGAGAGAGCTCAAACTGATCTTTATGTACCCGGAGAGAGATCGGAGAGAGCTCAAACTGATGTTTATGTACCCGGAGAGAGATCAGAGAGAGCTCAAACTGATCTTTATGTACCCGGAGAGAGATTCTGGAATAATCCACATACTCTCATTACTCTCTGGAGATAACTATCCACCTCTATACAACATACCGGTATGTCTACATACATTGATATTTTACTGCAACTGTTACTGTTATGTTTGGGAATAGTATTTTTGAATGATATAAGCAATTCATGAAGGAGAGAAATTCCTATGTTCAACATAAAATTGTTTTACTTACATATGTCAAACCTTTTCTTGATTTTCAAATTTGTCATGAATTTGTCAGTTTAATATTTACCATTCACTTATTCTGATCACAAAGGAGTATTCTTGCAATCAGATCCTATGTGAAACAGTTATTCTTCAATTCAAGTTCCTCATATGTTTGATTTCCAATTAGAAGTGGTTTTTTACCTGGTTTTGTTTATTAACTGAATTTGTTAACTTTCTTTCTGGGTTGTCAACAGAGATCTATGTGGAGAACTTCAATATATATCATTAAAGCCCTTCAATGGTTTAACTGAAAACTCTTGATCATCTATTACATTGATTTATCTCCAAGAACTTGATGAAATTCAAAAACTTTTCTATTGAAAGGTCTCAAACTTGTCTGAAATAGAAAAGGAATAACTTAGTTCATCAGACATTCGAATTCTATCTCTGGGGACATCTTTCCTGAAAAAAACTTAATCTGTAGTAAAGTGTCGAATAATTTTGTTTATGTATATTGAAAAAAAGGACCAAAACAGTTCTGTTTTTTTTAATGCGTGAGATATGCAAGTCTTTTCCTCTATCCACCATTGACTAGTACAGTTTCTCCACTGACATGAGGTAGATTGATCAAGGTAAGATTTATACCTGCAGCGCTCCACCAAACCAGATAGCAGTTTATAGGATGTCTCCTGAGATGTAGACCTGATAACTTCACCAGTTGGGTAATCTCCAGCTTTCCTTCCAGGAGTTTCATTTCTTCTACATCAACATTGATGTAGGAGACAGTTTGTATACAGGTAGATTTGTTTGATGATTTAGAGTTTTTTTATTCAAATGTTCCTTTTTGAAACTTATTTCAACAACAGATAAGCTTAAAAGATAACATGTTTATTAATGAAATAAACAACTTTTCCTTATAGGTTAACTCCTTTGGGAGACAAATGTCCCTTGACTTAAAAACATGTGTTTTTCATTTAAGCAACACTTCATTTTGTCTTGGGGAGTGGGGTGGGGGTAACGGAATGGTTAGCAGATAGAGAGGTCCATGAGTCGAATCCCGCCAGGGGCTCACCAACTTTGTCTGTGGTAGAAACGGTTCTAGTTCTACACTTTTTAAGGTTTAGGTCAACACTGAATTTTATTCCAGTACCACCCATGGTTCTCTAGTTCCGACCGAAGCTTGCAGGTTTCACCGCAATGCATTACCACGATAGTGTTATGGGCTTTCTCCCTGCAATAATACTAGCAGCCGTGATATAGGTGAAATACTCTTGAAAGCGAAATCATTTCACCTCATCTCATTTTGTCTACAGTGAATCAAATTGCAATGTCATCGACCACATTTTGGGAATTTAATTGTTTTCTTGCAAGTTTTGCCTTTTCATTCTTTCTTATGTCCATCTCCAGAGACCAGGTTATTCCTTTTGTAAGTGATTAGTCGAATCCTGATAAATGGCCACATAGAATGTTTGTCACTGATTTACAAAGCACCTAAAATAAAAATCTAAAAAATCTAATAGCTTAAACAGAATCAATCGAGGCCAGTCATTGCAAACCCTCAAATTTTACTGTAGGTTTAGGAATCATTTAAAGTCCACTCAGAGAACTTATATTCCATATCTAACATTCACATTCAGACAATGATATGCAGTTACGTATACAGATGTGCACATGCTGTGTAAACATAAATGCATCAAGTCAAAGCTAAACTCTGTTTGCACATACTGCACAAATACCTGTGCATAATATAGTCTGTTAACTCACATGTGTGACATTGAGAGAGTGAAATGTAATAGCCTTTTGTGTTTTATGTTCCGAGGAAATGTTGGCTATATTTGTGCCTCTGATTTCCTGAATCCCTTTTGTAGGAGACAAAGCAATGAACTTTCCTTGAATAACTTACCCTTGGAAGAACTTTGCAGATAAAGTGCTGCTGGAGTGCATGTATGTTTATACAAGTATGTCTCTACTTGTGTTTTGTGATAATGTTCAATTGTGTTTACCTTTGGATGCTCATCATCATTGACATTAAGATATGTTCTACCTAAGTGCCTTATTCACTTGCCACTGTCAGTAATTCATGCAGGTCCTAATGCAAAACCTGTGATACCTTTTTGTGATTTATATTTGTAGGAAATGTTAGCTATATTTGTGCATCTGATTTCCTTAATCAATTTTGTAGAAGACAAGCGATGAACTTTCCTTATGTAACTTACCCTTGGAAGAAATGAAGGAAGAACTTTGTGGATAATTGGTGCTGAAATGCATGTGTGTTTATACAAGTGTATGTTTCCACTTACCTATGTTTTGTGATAATGTTTGATAATGTTTATCTTGGGTTGATCATCATCATTGACATTAAGATGTATTCTTTCTAAGTCCTTATACGCTCATCACTGTCAATGATTAAGATCAGAGTCAATGCTGATGCAAAACATTTTATTTATAAAAAGAAATAAAAGAACCAGATGCATGTATGTGTGTTTTTGTAAATTTCGGGTGTAGGTGGGATTCAGGGAGATGGAAATGCTTTCAAAATTTCTCAGTATAGATTATCACATGCTACATAGGGTAACATTTTTCCCTTTAATGCACCTTGATGTTGCATTGGTTTTTATGCTTTCTTGTCACCATATGTGGATGGTGAAACGGGCGAGTTGGTTAGCTGTTGATATGGTCATTGCTGACAATGTTGCCTGACTCTGAGGGTGTGAGATCGAATCCCACATGGAACTTGGCCCCAAAAAGTACAAGAATCTGTACTATTTAAGATAGTGTGATCTCAAATATAACATTGTTACATTTGTTCACTATCTAAATTGCATTTACCTCTAAAACCAAATGAAAGATAATTTAAAAGGACATCAAGAACCTGACAATGAATGCTCGTCAACTTAATGAGTTACAATGTGCCCATTAATATCCTTTGTTAATCTACATTTGCTGTAGTTGATGATGTACAACAATAAGAATGAAAAAAAAAAAACTATTAGAAATTCACTTCACTATAAACATGTCCCACCCTGTATCTGGAGTCTGCCCTGCAATGTTTACAGTTGAAGGGCCATGTCAATAAATTACATGGAAAAGCACTTAAAATCTCTTAAACTATTTTACTTACATATAACTCTGACCCCAGCATTTCCAAACTCTATTAGAAAGAAACACACTCAAGTCCATTCTGGAGAAGGAACTGAAGGTAAACAAGCTAACTGGTGAGAAAACAGTTTCTGCCCAGCTATGTAATAACAGTCTTTATCCCCTGTGCTGAAATGTGGCTTATTACCTCAAGAAGGGTGTTATACTTGACATTGAATGGCTTCATCCACAAGCCAGCGTTTTCTTGGTCTGCATAAACATGGGACTCACAGTTGTGAAAATAATCTGAATTATTCCCTGTTATTGTTTTAATTCAGTGAATATTTAATCTCCAAATATGACATCTGAAAGAGGATGTTCCACCTTCTATCAGAATGAAAACAGTTCACTCTTTGTCAGGAACTTGCTTGAAGAGTGAGGTGCCGGAAAGGATTTTCTTGGAAGAAGTTTGGTTCATTTGAACTAATTTTGACCTGACATAAGACAAACTTTATGGAAAACAACTTCTACTTCTATGCTTGATACTTTTTTATCATGTTTTCTTCTGTAAAAGTGTTTTTCAGTCATATATCAAGGTAATGCATGAATGTTGAAAGAAATTGCACTTGCTCACAGTTTCATATGATATTATATGATACATCCTTTGCAGGAGATTTTTACATCTTGAAGTACATACTTTATTTGATAAAGGGGGTCTGAAACCCGAATTTTTAACTTCCAGAGTTTTATTAGCAGGGCCACGAAAGAGTTGTAAATGCTTGCTAGGAACAAAATCGTTTGGTTACGTCTGCTTACAGCTGACAACCAGTACCAAGTTTGTGTCATATGACCCCCCTTACCCGTCTGGATGCTCTCATTACGATGGTCAATTAGGTTTCACAAGCTAGGTTGTTGATTCCCTATAATGTCAAAATTCAAATAATGAATATTATCAATAACACGTTTTTCTAGTTTTCATTTTAAAAATGTTTAAAAAAATCAAAGCAGTCAATTTCGCTGCTATAATGAATTAATTCACAATGAAATAATGGGATGAATGGGAAAAAAAGAAGAAAAAAAAGTTTCCATCTCCTTACTTCTCACTTTCAATGTATTTTCTTCAAGAGTGAGATAGGAATGGTACAATTGCAATGCTACTTCAATATAATTATCTATAACAACAGGTCTTTTTTAATACCTTCTTACTCGCAAAGATGAATTTGTGTCAAAAGTTTTATTTCTTGAAATGAAAAGTTGTTAATCAAGATACCAGACTCAACAAGCATCCTGAATAAATCATTGCTCAGTATTGAGTTAAACTTCAGTAACCATACAGATATAGTTCATATATATTTGTGCTGTTGTTTCTTTCAACAAGCAGTTAACTATGTCTCTAAATTTAGATAGATTTGAAGTCTTGTCTACCAGAAAGAAAAAAACAAGATAAGAAAGAAAAAATCTAATCACTTGGCAACATTTACTTGATTTCAAGGCTTTGAAAGTTGTTTCTTGAAAGGTATTTGATGAGATGCAACAGGTGTGTGTAGTAGAGAGAAAAGAAATGGTGGGGGGGAGGTAGTTGTGTTTGTGATATTGTGGTAGAGTATTTATCTCGGGGTGGGGAGGTGGTAGGTGGTAGGTGGTAGGTGGATAGCTAGGTAGAGGATATAAGATAGCAAAGGTAGAAATGTTAACTTTAGCATTTTCTGTCACTGTTGCATGTTTGCAAACCTGTTTTGAAGTTAATCAAAGGCTTTCGAAAGTTTGAATTTGGCATTTTGCCAGTAATGGTTCTCTGTCATTAAGGTCAAATTAAAATGTTTGAAGTCACTTTAATGTTATTATATAAGAAGATTTTCCCAATTTTACATGTTGGAATTATTTTAATGCTCTTTATCATCATAAATAGTTTTGTATAACACAAACAGGTTATGTATTTATGATTACAAACTTTGAAAGTTTAATGACCACCCACAGCCAATCGCCCCACATTAATACATTATAATGTGCTCTTTACATTATATCGCATTTATCACTACAAATGATCACTAAGGGATGGGCAGCTCTGCATTACACATGCATCCATAAACCCCAGTAAGGAGACATGAGACCCATAGAACCCTGGTTATCTTGCATGGAATCAGAGCATGGCGCTATCTCATCATCACCAGACAGACACACAGACAGACACTCCTGTAGCCTCACTATCAGATCTGGTGACCTTTGACCTGTGAGTCTCATGTAAGAAGGATTGTCTCTCAATGCCACACTAAGTAGGTCTCTGTGTGATGTACATCTGTGAGGGTGATAGGGTGGGTAGATCTCTGATAGGTCCATTACATACAGCTGATTGCTTGATGTTACATAACACTTTCTTTTCATGGTTTATTTTTGTTTAAAAAATGACTTCTATATTTAATTAAAGTAGTTGTTGTTATAAGAACAGGACATCAGAAGTATAAACAGAATGAAATAATTCATCATAAATGTCCTGAAGAAGTAGAAAAGAATTTATTTCTTCCGTATAATGTAAAGTGTACACTTTTCTTTAATCTAATGATTTAGATTATCAGAAATTCACAAAGTTTAATGAAATATGAAATAAAAGCTTTTATACACAATTTTTTCTGTCTTGAATTACCTATTTAGGTTTACTAAGTTGATATAGAAACACTTGATGTTTTAAGTTTTGTAGTTTAGATGGAAAATTTCTTAAATAATAAATGTTCTTAATGTTCTTGCAAACAATGTATTCCAGTGTTCATATGGAATTATACACTCTTAGAAAGAAATTGAATCTTTTTTTCATTTTCAAATCTGACATATATACATAACAGATATTATCAAAGACCTATCTTTTCACCAATATATCAAACCTCAAACAAGAACATGATATTATTTACAAATGATATAAATCAGGTAATGTTTCATGACTTATCACATTGAAACTACCATTACTTCAAAAGAATGTCCAATAAATCACATTGTGAAGATGGATGGCAAATACTAACGCAGAGAGAAGACTGGTTGCCATTGAAGCAAACTCTGGTCTGATGAACTGGTGATTGAGAAACAGTCGGGTCTATGTTCGGAGAGATAAATATTTTGATTTCTCCCCGATATCCCCAAGAAAAAAGAGGCATCAGTCCGCTTATAGATGACCCGCCCATCTGCAGATGAAAGCTTGTGTCAAATATGAAAGGGTATAACCTTCAGAACGGTTCATGAAAGACAGTGTCTGTCCGGAATCAGACACCAATACCACCTCCAACCGTCCTTAATCAATGATAGTCTAGCCTTTGGCTTGTGTGTAACAGTTTACACAACTTTTTATGCTGAAAGTTCTTAGACTTGTCTGTTGTTGTTTATATAAGGAATATTTTAGAGAATGAATTAAGGTGATAAGTTTGAAATATATTTCAAGAATTTTAGGAACTCAAGTTGTGTGTTCATAACCTGATTTTTATTCCATAAGCTTAAAATACTAGGTATTAGATGATAACTTATTGCTTTATAGCTTAAAAAATGGATGGATTGACATGGTAAAGTTTACTTTTATATAAGGTGTTCATCACTTGTTCCATTTGAAAAAGAAAATGTATATGGAAAAAATAATATATGAAAATATAATGAGAAAGCATATTTAGTAATATGTTGTTCCAGAGACATATAATTTAGGATTTGCCAATATCAAGAAGACAAGGAATTTATGGATTATCAACTTCTTTATTGTAGAATGTAAAAACATTAATAATGTCACTAAATTCTACAATAAAGAAATTGATAATCCAAAAACTCCTTGTCTTCTTTTATTATGTTTTGCTGAAAATCTGATCAAATTTTAACATTTTCCTTGTAAAAAAAGCTCATCAAGATAAAGGTTTATATTTTTATGACATATATTCTTTTACCAAAACTTTACAATATACAGATGTTCATAAGAACACCCAAACTTTCAATGTGATAGAACTTTATGTCAGAAAAAGGCTACTTTTATTTCTTCACTGAATGAAATATGTCTTTAGATATCAGACTGAATTCCAGCACTAATCTAAGGGTTTGAATTAACAAAGCCGTGTTTTTGTAGAACATCGTAAGAAATCCCTTGGCTTTGTCTCAGAGACACAGATTGATAATTGTGTTACACGCTACATTAAGGAGCCAGTAAAACACTGGGGTGTCTCTACAGAATAAGCTATTTGGGTTTTTGTGTTGGATCTGCTTAGCTAAGTTTAAGGCCGTGATTTGGAAGCTTTATGGCCAGGGACTTTTACTTTAGATTTATCTCGCCTTCATCATATCAAATTCAAGGTTAATACTTTCTATTTGATTTTAAGAAGAAAAACAAAAAGAAAATTTTAGTTTCAATTCTAAATTAAAATCTATAACATTATAAATCTTGGTTGAAGTTATATTTATGTATAGTTATGATGATTTATCATTTTCATAAATAATTAATCAACTTTTACATTATACTTATGTTACCTTCTTCAAACATATTTAAGGTGAATTCATTGTTTTTATAAAGGAAGAGTACAACATAAATAAAAGGAAGGAAGAAGAATGTTTTACTAAGATTGAAAGCTTTTTAAATATGATTTTTAAGTAACCCATAAGATTTTTGCATGGAATTAACTATTTTTTACAAATTATTTAAAAAAAAAAATGAAAGAATCACCTTCTGATATTACTAAATAAAATTGAAATACCCCATTTCATATCCAAAAATTCTCACATGAAATATCTTTACAACTTTTTACTGTTGTAAAACCAAAGGTATTGTTGATTTGAAATCACAGTTTACTTGAGTGTAAGTTACCAAAAGACATATATCACATTTTTGATATCTTCGAATAGAAACTGCAGTTAACTTCCATGTAAGTTGTAAGGTAAGAATGTACACAACCTAAAGATTGATATCACCATTTGCAACCATGCATCACACTGATGACCTTTGACCTTGTGAAGCAGAGTGAAGCAGTCGTGTTGTCAGATCTACACGCAGATAGTTGGACAGTTTGCATCAAACAAGACTAGTTGTCAGACTAATATCTTCAGTGTCAGACTTGATGGAGGAGTTGTCTCCCTTGTTTGAGTTGACTGATGAGTAATCTCCCCTTATTTCTAAAATCGTATCACACATGTCAGATGTTTGACTTGATATCTTGTAAGAAGAAATCAAGAAATCAAATTTGTCTGCTTCAATTTTCTTTGGTAGACAAAATTCTCAAGAATCTGTTTTGTTCAAGGTAAACATGGCAAATATACTTTTTGAGTCAAAGAACATGACATAACTGCCTGTGTTGACTACGGGTATTGGGGATCCAAACCATACATTTTTGTGCAATTTATTCAATTGGACTGGATGCAGTTTGCACTTTGTTTTCAAATGATTCAAATCAACGAATGGTACATAAGTAGACATATTTGTAAATCTTAATCTGAACAGCCTCTGAAGCTAAATTATGACCAAGATAAAAATTAAGCTCCCTTTGATTGATCACTTGAGTTCCAGTGTATATGTGGATATTTGAATTCAAATTTAATTAAAGTTGTGGTATTTAAAGGAAGACTATTTCGAAGCTAAGCGAGAGAAATGAAGTGGCCTTGTTTACTGGGCCCAGTTTGTGTCATGTGAGCCCAACACGAGTACGTGTTGTTAGCAAGCGAGTAGTAACAGCCCAGAGTTCCTTTAAGAGATGTAATTTAAGTTGATTTGAATAAATATCTAATACATTTTTTCATTTGATAACCTTCACTTAAATACTTCAATATAAAAATTTGTTCCAACAGTGTATTACAGTGTAATAAAGTAAAAATCTCTTTTAGACCTATACCTGTTGAATGTTAACATTTATGTCAGACATCTGTAATATTCCAAGAAGCTTGTTTTAACCTAATTAAATTCAAGGTGACATGAACAGGTGTTGTCAGGTGTGTTAACGACCTCCTAATTTGTGTCACAGGTGCCTCAGGGTTTGTAGGTGCTTTTTTGCTTATTGTGTCAGACACAATATGTTGAGGAGAGAAGATAAAAGATAAAAAAAACTTTGTGTTGGAATGAATCAGTTTATAGAATTAATTAGGTAACATATTAATCATGTAAATGGAAACGATGGGCATCTGTCAAGGCTTTCTACCTGTACATGTCTTCTAATGCTGATATGTCTTGAATGTTGTGTATTGAGGTGAGGGAAAACACTTTTCAAAGTTTCATGGTATCTTTCAACCTTAAAAATGGTATTCATGGTTTTCAACAAAACATCAAATATAAATGCTCTTATGATGAATGCAACAATGTTGTTAATATGGAATACTAAATGGACATAATCTCAAAAATTTGAAACAATACTGAGGAATAGTGAATCTTATCAATGTTTAGTTGGTGCATGTAAGTTTTCTAAACATTTTGACATTGAAAACAGTGGGGTGGCAGTAGGGATGGCTGATTATGGCAGTTGGGTTAAGTTAGTTCTTATTTAAGTCAGGATGAACTTGTAGAGAACTTATGTTCAATTTTACTTTCAAATATTCTTATATCGTTTTGAAACTGTTGAACACATATATGGTAGAATATTTCAAATGTTTACTAACAAACACATTTCCTCAACATTTTCAGCAAACAAATGCATTAGCTGTTTGGTAAGTTTGAGAGGTTTTCTACAAGAAGCAGTGATCTATTAGTAAATATTGTAGGTAAAAAGACAGGGCAGTGTATATCTAAGATGTTGGAATGTCATGACCCGTGTTATTCTTGTTCAGTTTTCAAGGTGGCACCAGATAAAGCTTCTAGCAGTGTTTGTGTATTGATAGAGTGTTGAAAGCGTGTTTGAGGTAAAACTGAAAGCTTTTGTCTACATTCCTTCAACTGAGTGATGATCTGATATGTGTTGTTAAACACTGTACATTTGTAGCAGTCAGATTGGAGCTTAGTGTTAATGTGCCAAATTTAGCATTCCTAAATGGAAACAGGAAGGGTTATTTTATAACAAAATCCTGTTTTTCATCCCAAATTAACACCTAGAACTTGATATGTCACAGAGTATATGAAATTTTGCACTGTTATTTCTTTTTTCTTTATGAAATTCATTTTTATGTCTTTACTGATGATATGTAATACAGGTATATGGAAACTGTCCAACATATCAATGTACTTACTCAAGAAAGAATTGGATATTTTTTAAAAGGCGAGATTAAAAAATGTTATAAAGCCTCTCAAATTTGATGACAATGATATATCTATTGAGGTTTTGCAAATTTCGCAGAGTTTCGTTTATTAGTTTTGACAGAAAATATCATTTTCTTAAAGTTTTTCTTGACCTAATAAGCCCACTGCTCCAATAAGGTCTAATATTTCCATCCATGTAACATTCCTAAACTCAATTCATCAACCCCTTCAGACGAGAAACTAGTCTCTGAGAGCCTGTGAACATTAGTTTACATGGAATTCCAATATCCCTGCTTCTGTCTGTGTCTATAATTGTTATCTGTCACAACACACAGGATTGTTCACACCAATTTAATAAGCACCCACACAAGTAAGTTTTTTAAGTGTCCTGAGCACTTGTTAGGTCAAATTCTGTATATCATGTACCAAATATGTAAAAAAACACCAGGACTCCATTCCAAAAAATTCTTACAATCTATCGAAAGTCTACAATAAAATGTAATCAAGTTTAAAATAATGGGCTACAATTATAACTTTACAACTGCCTTGTGGAACAGCACCCTGTTTTGCTGACTCCAACATCTGGGGAGTATAATGATCTGTATCACTTCACATTCATACACATCTCTGGTCATGTCTTGTGGGATCCCTGGTTTCACTTCAACAGATGCTTGGAATATAATATAGGTGTGAAAATAAGCAATGTCATGGGCAACCTAAATAGATCAGAAGCAATGTAATATGGAAATAATTCTTCTTTGTCAGAAATAAAAAATCAAGCATAGAAGAACTTCAAAGGAGTTGGCAGAGATGTTCAATACATCCAATTTAGCTCTTTAGATTAGTTTATATTGAAAAGTCATGTTTGGCTCTTATGCTTGGAAATACCCAACTAGTGATATTAAGCAAATAGGATCCCTATCAGAACATTGATAGCAAAAGACACCATCAGAGTTCAATATACCAGTCTAATTCTTTCTCGCAAATCTTCTTATCAGAATATCACATATTGTCAGACACAATTTTACCAAGACCAAATGGCTGCCTTTGATAATTTGGGCAAACTAGATAAATTACCAGGTATATACAGTTTCCCCTTTGTTAAGGTACATGGTCTCTCTGGTCAGTTGACATATGTTTCATGTTAACCCATAGAGCCCTTTACACCAGGGAGTGTGAGATATTTCTTTCTTGTGCATACCGTTGTCATCTTCTGTAATAGACCAGAGCATTGAAGAATGGACACTTATCTGTAATTATCAGCAGTTACCTAGTTAACCCTTTAACTTCTGAGTGCCTTATTGACAAACCACTCAGTCTGTTGGACTAAGACTTCAATGAAGAGGAAAACATACGAACATGTCTTCGGAAAAAAACGTGGACAAATTAGATAATACCTGAATGTTTCCCCAGTGCATAGGTATATCCTCACTGGTCAGTTGACATATGTTTCATATAAACCTGTAGAGCCCTTTACATCTGGGAGTGTGAGAAATTCCTTTCTTGTTCATTCCTTCGCCATCTGCTGTAATAGACCAAAGCGTTGGACGAATTGACATTAACTGTAATAACTGCATTTACCTTTGTTAACTTTTTTCTATTTGCACCAAATTGCAAGACCATTAATGTTTGATAAAATTTCAATGATAAATATGTGAGATTGGTCAGATGACCACCTCTAACAATAAAAATGCTTCAACAATGAAAACAGACTTCTTTCTGGAAGAACTTTGATAAGGTTTGTAGGGCATCTACAGAAGTGTCAAATTGCATAATGTTTAAGAAAAGTTTGATTCTTGGTAGATTTATATGATAATTGATTATGTATATTATGCAGAATATAATTGACTTAATGGTTTTATTAGGGTTGTAGGATATGGTCAGAGACCTCGTAGATGAAAAGGGAACATTTGTAGTGAGACTTTAAAAGGATTGCTTGTTGAGGAGAAAAACTTCTGAATTAGAAGATGTCAAGATTACTCGTTGTTTTATAACATCATTCATCAAATGCAATGAGAAACATTAGCTGTCATAAATTATGTAAAAAGAATGTTGTCAATATATATATCTTTATTTATTGATGAAACAATCAGAATGAAGTTCTTATTTTTATTTCCTTGCTAATGAAAAATCTTGCTGCTACACATATCCTACACAATGGATAAATAATTTGAGGTGAAGTTTGGTCAGTATTCTATTGTCACCTCTTACTAACTTGTCCAAACAGACGTAAACACTCAAAATCTCTAACACTTGTCTGTTTACTGTCCTTCTAGTTTTCCTTTTCAAGTAAATGTTGAATCTTGCAAATATCAAAAAGCTTTTAATGAACATTAACCGATATTCACCCCATGATTGTTTGTATGTTCTGGCTATCTAGTTATCTCGGTGAGTCTTGTTCAGGTCATCACATCTCCTGTTGGGGTCATCACATCCTAGCAGGGGGTCAAACTTCCTAACTCCTGTCTGTTTCTCCACTCCACATCCTGTGATAGTTCCTGTGGACCTCCTGTAGATTCAGGATGCTGCTTCTGTACCTCCGTGGTTCCTGATGTCTTCACCAGAGCCTCTGTATTTGTTGTTGGTGGTTTCTTGTTTGGAATCTGTCTGTCAAACACACTGAACTTGAGCCATCAGACATTCATCAACCAGTAATTGGATAGCAAGGCTAATTGATGGACTTGAAATGTGTTTATTTAGGATTTTTGTGACTGGACATTTACTGTGCCATAAGACCAAGAGCAGGATTGTATTCAATTTGATTGAACATTTTAATGATTTGTATAGTTCCTCAAGACTTTACTTAGATAATTTTGCTTTAAAGAATTTACCAAGCAATTTGATTTATCTTCTGACATTGTTGTAGAAGTGTGCATCTGTCTCCTAGATAGCTGGTGTCGTTAGTTTGTATTCCAGGTGTCGTTAGTTAGTTAGTTAATCCAGGTGTAGCACAGATGTTTTGCAGGTGATATAAGTAAAACATACATCAACACCTGTACGTATCAGTAATGATTAAACAGCTGTCAGAACTATTTACTTGGGTTAGCATTCAAGATATAACAAATCTGTTCCATTTCCCATTGAGACAAAAACAAAGAGGTCTTAACTCAATTATATCTAAAAAATAAGTTCATCATTCTATTTGCACCTGTCATCAGCTGTGTACAAAATCTCTTGTCAAATCTTTCATTTGTTTTCTTGAATAGAATGTTTACTATGATAGTTTATACATTTCATTCACAAGTTAGTTCAAGTTCATAACTTCAATTATAATATCCTTGAAATGACTGGATGAGCAATATTAACATGATATTAAAGAAATAAAATTATATACCAATCTTACCTTAAATTAGCTCTTTTTTTATAATTACATTTTATTTTGTGTGTATCATCAGTTTCAGTTATAGGGATTCATTGTATTTTTTTTCTCACATGTGCAAGCATATTCATGTTGATGATAAATTTACAACGTTGATCATATTTTAGCAAGGAAAAGAAACATGGACCAAATTTGTAGTTCTCAGAAACCTCAATTTTACAATCTGGTAGAAGTCTTGAGATTATCTGACCTGTGTAAACTGGGCTGGTTTCTTGTAAAGGAGTTGTAATGAGGTGTGTTTATTGGTAAACTCCCACATAAACTAATTGGCTAGATAGGCTGGACTGTAAGGTTATGTGAAAAGTGACAAGAGCCAATTACAGAGACAGAACAAGAGGCAATCCATTGGGTGGTGCACACAACAAGATATACAACCTCAATTCTAACTGATTTGTAGCTGAATTAGACAAATTCATGAAATTCTTGTATCAAAGGTGCATTTCTGAAGTAGTTAACAAGATAATCTTTTTGAAGAAAATAAGACAAAAAATAAGTACATCTGCTATGCTTATATTAAATAAAGGAATTTATGAAATTCTGTATATGCATTTGTTAAACCAATCAACAAAGAAAATAATGTTCTCAATAGGATAATCTTATTATGATATAAATCATAAAAAAAAGAACATATGCATGGTTAGAATATAAAATTTTGATAATTGTTTAGAAGAAGCTTGCAAGGTTTTAAAGGTTTTTTTTGTGAAAATTTGAACCAAAGATATGTAATATGATAAACATTTTCAAGGCACTGGCAGCTTTGGCACATAAATGTGTTCCTTACTCAAAATATGTGCTCATGATATATTTATTGCTTTACAGATGTTTATACTTCATACAGAGCATTTTTCTCTTTACATAACTTTCTATTTCGAAGTGTTGAAGAAGTTTGTTATGGCTTGCACCTTGCCATATGATTTGTTGACAGGGCTATTCATAAATTGCACTTTTTATGCTAAAAATGACATTTACAGCAGTAAAACAAAAACTTGTAGTGAGACAAATTTATGTTTTAAGAAAATCTTTTTAAAGAACAGGCTAAATGTTTAAGTGTTTCAAATCAAGAAATTCTAAATCCTAAATGAAGGAAAAATAAAGTAAATATATCCCATTTCAATTTCAAGTAATTCCTGGAAAGATTTCAAACTTAGATTTAGAAAAATTAATGATATTCTAATATTCCAAGTATCAAGCATCTCAGAAGATACTTTTGAGAATGTTTTGGTCCAATTTCTAAGTTCCCCGGCAAGTACTTGCAACATACCTTATCACATAGTTCCAGACATGTGATATCTCCCGCTTTTGGCGGGAGTCTACCGTTTTTCAGGTCCTTCTCCCGCCCTCCCGACATAAGGTCAAAATCTACCGCTTTTTCATAACTTTCTGTATTAAAAAAAAAACTTTACAAATCAGCAAAAAGATCGTTTTTCAACCTGCCTCAAAGCTCCACTCGATGATTTCAGCGATCTTTTCATGATAAAATAAAGTTGACAGCATCTGATAAATGTAATGAATTTACGCACAAAAGATTTAGTTTATGTTATTGCAATAAACATCGAGAGAAAAAGCTATTATAAACAATTTTGAGATAGTCTTTGTAAAAGATATGATCGGGAACATGTGCTTCTAATGCCTCGGTGTTGTGTGAATTAGTTACTGCTAAATATTTACACCACATGAAGTCCGTACAACTTGATAAATTAATGTCTATGGGTTGTTTACAATATATCACAATTACAGTAAACCAACAAAGACAACAAATAAATGATACAATATCCTTTCCAAAATATTTATCCCATTATTTAGAGAAACATGGCAATTTATTTTGATTATCATCTCATGAGACACAATACATTTCAAACACCGCCTCGATCTAGACCGTATTTTCTTGACGACTAGTAACATTGCCAATATGGTTTGTAATCAAATAAATACTTTTTACAACCAAATTATCTTCCAGTTTATAATGACAAGCTTCTATCAATGAAGTATATTTGAATAAATAATAAATGA
Organism: Steromphala cineraria; assembly: GCA_916613615.1. NCBI lineage: Eukaryota > Metazoa > Mollusca > Gastropoda > Trochida > Trochidae > Steromphala > Steromphala cineraria. The sequence goes on along the minus strand of OU744720.1, from coordinate 10,374,883 downwards.
AAAAATATATCAACGATAATTTTTTTATTTAGAAAATATATCTCTTATAGTGAATATGTCATAAGGAAAACACTTTCACCACTAACATCAACTCCACTTCCTGTTTATGCTTTGCTCATTTTGTAAACAAATGCAACTGAACTCGTGTTTTCAGAAGACATTCAATGAAATAATTTGAAATACTGACCATTTCTAAGAATAAGTGTAGAAATTTGTCTAGTGGAAATGTTTGAACTATTTGAATTTTGAAACAGCAATATAGGATGAATTTCCGATCGTCAATTATTTCAACTATAAATCTGACTGTGCACAGAAGAAGTGGGATTATCATTAAGTTTGATATCTAATAAATGTTTGAAATATGAAACTATACAGGCATATATATGTACATTGTTTTACAATTACAATCCAGATCCACAATATCACATGTTTGCTTATCTTTTTATTTCCACAAATATTTCAAACAAAATAAAATATTTAGTCTTGTTTTATTTTGATCACACATAATTATAAATATTTTCTTAGTGCTGGATTTATTGTGTGATTTGTTATGTATTGAATTGATTATGTGAATTATCTTGCATTGTATGGAGCCACAAAAATACAAAATTTGAAAAAAATCTTATTTAGTGATTTTAAAATACAACTAGAATTTGAATATGAACATTATATTTCATTATAATGCTTCTATAAAGTAGGCTTATATTAACAAAATGAAGACTCTTTTCTCGTTTCTTTATATATTTGTAGACTTTGCAAAATCTCCCACCATTGGGGCCCAATCTCCCACCTTTTTTAACCAAATCTCCCACCACTCCTTGGAAAAAATATCACATGTCTGTAGTTCAGTGATATATTGTAGTCAGGTCAGTAGTACAGCTTGATCAAACACATAATGTTCCCCTAAATACTAATGGAATGTTAGATAAGTTTACACAGTCCAGTAATTATTTGTGTGTGGGTTACCTTTGTAATGGGAAGACACTAACATTTTTCTATTTTGTATCCATTTTGTACAGGACGGTTCTCTTTACTTTCTCCTCAAGTAAATATTTTTGAAGTGACCTTAAGGTTCTTGTCTTAATGCTTCATAATGTAATTACACACCTCAGTAATGTGAATTACCTTTCTTTGAGATAGGAATTACTATTTATTTGAGATGTCTATTGCAAAGGAATGTGAACAGATAAGTTCATTAATTGTGGCCCAGAGAAAGCTTTAACGGTTGAGTTTTCTTATTTTGATTTTCAAGGATAAAGTTTAAGTAGATACATGATTCATGAAAAACTAAAGAATTTATTGAAAATGTATGTGTATTTTTAGCTTCAAGTTTTCAGTCCTTCAGAAATTGATATAAACATGCTACACTGAATTTCAGTGCAGTACAACCAATGGTTTGTTAGTTCCAGGCAATGTTCGCAGGTTTCACTGCAATGCTTTTCCCCAATAGTGTTGCTGGCTTTCTCCCTGCAATAATACTAGCAGCCATGATATAAGAGAAAAGCGGCATTAAACCCTAATCACCTCACCTTACCAATTCTATATAACATAAGGCTTTTGATGTTTCTTACATTTTGTATGCTTTATTTTAGTTTTGAATCCAGATTTTATTGTTTTGTTATATTTCTACCCTTGTTTGTTCCATCATTTGTTATTGTTTCATTTGTTGCTTTGGTGAATAAAGTAATTCTTTTGTTTTTAGCTTATTATAATTGTGCAGGGCTCCTTTTATTTTATTTTGTATGACATTTAAAAAAAAATTGAGCTCTTTTATTATTGTGTGGCACAAAAGAGATGTAAGCCTCAAGAGTTGGGGTTGTCAAGGCTATTATATAAGCTGCAGTCCAAGCCAGGAAGCTTATTGGTTGATTGGTCTCTCCAACTGTCTCCACAGTTCAAATCTTTCCAGCAGCCTGGCTACACTGACAACTTTTGTCACCACAGTCTTCCTGTTCCAATGAGAAGTTCCTTGTCTGATTGATGCACACAATAATCACAGTAAGTGCAGAGGTATTTTATGTGCTTTGTATTCTAGTACATGTATAATGTAATGGCTGTCATTTTAATTTGAGTTGTAAAGAGAATCATTTGACAGTTAATATGCTACCTTCTGAATAAACTTAGTATGGTAACCTAGTTGCTTAAGTATTCATGCTACAAATTCTTGTTTTATACCAACAAATTAATGTTATGAAAACTGTGGGGTTTTATTTTACTTTTTGGGTGTGTGAAAAATGTTACTTTTATAAATATATTTCTTCTTATCTCTCAACAGTGTTCCTGTGTCTGTTCCTGTTCCTATCCCACGAGAAGTTCCCTGTCTGATTGATGCACCCTTCTTCATGTTAATGGTAAGTTCAGATGTATCTTATATTCTTTGTATTGCAGCATAATCTAATATTTATCATCCTAACTTAAATTGTAAAGATATTCATTTGCAATTGACAGATGGTATGCTGCCTTCTGAATAGACTTTGCATTGTAATCTAGCTTGTCTTATACCAACCAATTACAAGCCATTACCTGCTGCTAATAGCTGAAATATTGCCCAAGAGGCACAAAAATCTTACTCTTTACATCCAGTGTGTGTTAATAACTCAATATACATATGTGTGTACAAGTGTATTCTTTATTAAATACTTTGGTGTTTTATATTATATTCAAACTCTTGTGTTTCAGGATGTCAATTATTACATCAAGACGATGACATCAATAAAACAAACCCTCAAACCCCTGGGACAAGGACACTGCTACTTTTGGCCCTAGTAAGGGATGTTGACGAACTGACCAGTTCTAACGAAGCTATGGAAAGGAACACGCTGACTTTCTGAGATCTGTGTTTGCATCATCGATGATGTCTAGTGCCACTGTTGACTTTTAGACCTTGTGACTCTTTAGGGTTACAAACATCACCTTTGATGTGACCTTATAATCACCAAAAAGTAATCAACTTGCCTCTTTAAAAATATTCACTTACAAAAGCAGCAGGAACTAAGTTCCTCTCTGACTGAAAAGGTTGATAGAAGTCAGGGGTCCAATAAGATTGTTCAGAGGACCTCAAGATAAGATTTCTGAGTATGAGGGTATTTGCTCTAAGCTATCCAACAAGGCAATTACATAAACATGATTATAGATCATTGATTATATATGCACTTTAGTTTTAAACTTAGTCCATACATTTTACCTCCTCTTACAAACAACTTAATTTAAATGATATCTTGTTGTGTGATATAAATATTTTAAATAATGCCGGCTTATCTTTTAAAGCTTAGTTGTTGGTACCAACATTAATTATTCATTTTATCATTTTATTGTCAATATTTGTTTATGAATTTGTTAGCTTTGTTGATTTGACTTTTAGTTTTACAGGGGTTGAAATCTGTCTGTCAAAAAATATATTAACTTATCAATTTTACCTTAGATCTCCCTTCATTAACATTGAAAAGTTAATGACTGACCACTTTCATGCCATTTTAAAAAAGGTAACCAATCAATCAGCTTTCTATAAACTGTTGTTACTATTAATTTGGTTGACCTTGAGTTGTTTAAACCCCTGGATCTAGCTTCTTCAAATATGATAAATATATTTAGTCTAGTTACGTATATTTTGGCTTAGCTCAGTTCAGCTTTGCTCATTGTTTATATTCACTTTTGTAGCCAGCTGAGTCTACTAAGATTTAGATATAGAAAACTTAAAATTTAGTGTCATGAAATCTTAGATGGCTTTGCTTAACACTGCCTGACTACTTTTGTTTAGGTTTCAAATCTGAAATATACTGTAAGTGGTCTTGACTTTCTCATATTTGTCCATGTGAGTTAGTTGAACAAATTTCATTACTGACAAATGTGTTTATTCGATTTGAGTATTTTGAATTTCACTGTACAGTTCACTGAGGCTCCTTTCTTATATTTGCTGTAACATATTATTCAAGAATTATTTTCTCAGACTAATGATTTCTTAGTGAAAGGGTTTTCATCTAGGATATAGACTGTTTCTTCAATATTTTTCAAGATCACCTCGAGCTTCTGTTATCGAAGGTTTCACATCTCATGTTTTACTGAAATGAATGATACTCATCAGCTTAATGTTACAGCACTAGATATTGAATTATTTTATTTCTTAACTTCCAATAGATTTCATGCACACAGTTGATGCTATACTGTGAATTAGTAAGCCTGCCTTGAATTAATGGCTATAATGAGTGTTTGAAATTAATATCTACAAGGTATTTTGGATGCAGGTAGTTTTTGATAATATTTAAAAACGATCTAAGTTGTTGCTTGTCTTTCAATAGTTTGAAAATGTATTTCATAGTCAGTTCTTTGTCTAATATTCTTTTTCTCTGGAAAACCAAATTTACCTAAGTAAAATTTGTTATTTGCAGAATAAAAACAAGACATCATATTAACTTCACAACAGTGTCTGCACTAAGTCTTGATGACAGACAGTACTGAATGGTCCACATTTCACTTCATCATGTTCTCAGTCTACAGTATCACCTTGCTGCTTTATTCAATTTCTTTGACACAATGAACATTTCTTCATACCTTTTTCATTTCTTCTTTTTCTTCTATCAACACATGAATGGTGTACTTCAAGAAAGCAGTGCCATGGTTAACAGCTGTTTATTTCATTTCACATTGTTTTCAGATTTCTTTCTGTTATTCAGCCTCTTCAATTCAGATACCAAAAATGTAATTAAATCACACAAGACATCATATTCATCTCAAGACATTTCACAACAGTGTCTGTGCTAGTTCATGATGACAGACAGTAAGTGGGTCACTGTTCACTTCATTGATTTCTGTCTGTCATTACCTTGCTGCTTTATTCAATTTCTTTGAAACAAAGTTTCTACATTCCTCCTTTTTCTTGTTTTTCCCTTCTATCAATCAACACATGGAAGGAAATTAAAAAAGCTGCTCTTTACAGTTGTATATTTCATTTCACATTGTTTCTAGTTTGCTTTTTGTTATAAAGCCATGATCAGTTCTGACACACATAAATCATAACAGTTCATGAACCACGTATCATGGAAAATATATTGCATCACCTTTAACTGAAAGGTTATTCTCACTGATTGTCTGATGCATTTTGTTTCTGTCAGAGAAGCATTTCACGTTTATTGTTTTCATATATACATCACTGTTTTTTGTCTATACCATTTTAAATAGCTTTGATATAAAGCTTTGTGGTATTGTTGATTTATTCAACACGTTGGTATTCCAAGCATTGATGACTCAAGCAAGAAGGACCCTTCATAGAGAAACTGTCAGGTTCTACTGACTCAAGTCACAGAATCTCCTCCAATTGTGAAGCTTCCATAAATGAACCGACTTGGCGCCTGTAAGTACACATCATTTGTTTGGCCAAATTTAGGATGTTGAACTGACAATTTGCTTCTGTGTGAATCTTAACTTTCATATTCTCGTCCGTCCCTTTGTGGTCATATCTAACATGCATTTTCAAAGTGAGAGTCCATAGTTGTTGCTGAATTTCACTTGTACATAGATTCCCCCTCGTTTTAGGGTGATATGTTGATTACTGATTCTAATGGATAAGGATGATATGTTCTCATGGCAGGTTGTCTGTATGTCCATTGTTCTGGTGCTTATCTTGAATGATTGCAACATGTGCAATGTGTGATTGCAACAGGTTCTCTATAAGAGTTGACAAATCTACAATTCAATTATTTGTTCATAATACAGACGATCTGATGTAATGATATCTTTAAGGAAGGCCTAGTGACAACACTGGGGATTCAGATTCCAGGTAGTTCGGTCTTCTGCTGGGCTTGTACAATGATAGGAATATAGCTCTGTCCATGGGCACAGTCGTCCTTGTAGTCATGTCAGTGGTTCATTATTCTGCTGGGCTTGTACAATGATAGGAATATAGCTCTGTCCATGGGCACAGTCGTCCTTGTAGTCATGTCAGTGGTTCATTCTTCAGCTGGGCTTGTACAATGATAGGAATATATCTGTCCATGGGCACAGTCGTCCTTGTAGTCATGTCAGTGGTTAATTGTTTATTAGTGATCAGTTTGTTTTTGTCTGTTTACTTTTTTTTAGAATGGCTGCATTTACTTTTTCTTACTTTACTTCAAGGTGTGAAGTCATTTATAAAATAATAAATAAGTAGGACTGCTGTGACACTACTAAGAACTTCAAGATTTCCTCTCTGACCATCACATGAATTTTTTCAAAAAGGTAATGAGTATCCATAGGTAATACATCATCAAAAAGAACTACCGGTACTTTCAGATTATATTCAGTGATTCAGTCTGTGCAGAGTATAGATAAAGGTGCAGTGTGATAAATTATACTTAGCACTTTAGCTAATGATATTTTGTTAATAAAATTAAGGTATATCATAAACAATTTTGGCCTTTGCAATGGGCATACATTAATGTTGTTATGTTGATCATTAATCATTGATCTTAACAAATTAGTAATGATTCTTTGAACTTTAATGAAAAGAAAATCAATATCTTAGTGTGATTGCGGTGTATATTGTGAAGTTAATCTTTTATAAAAAAGATAATTTTTAACTTGTTGAATGGGTATGAATGAAAACTTGTCTGAATGCAGTCCCTCACCACGTGGACTTGTGTGACTTTCTATTTGAAATCGTGGTTACAGACAAAAAAAAAGGAAACCAGAAAAAAAGTAAATAACAAAATCTTTGTATATTGTGAAGTTAATCTTTTATAAAAAAGAGTGTTTTTAATTTGTTGAATGGGTATGAATGAAAACTTGTTTGAATGCAGTCCCTCACCACGTGGACTTGTGTGACTTTCTAATTGAAATCGTGGTTACCGACAAAAGAAAAAGGAAACCAGAAAAAAAGTAAATAAGAAACTCATTGTATATTGTGAAGTTAATCTTTTATAAAAAAGATTGTTTTTAACTTGTTGAATGGGTATGAATGAAAACTTGTTTTAATGCAGTCCCTCACCACGTGGACTTGTGTGACTTTCTATTTGAAATCGTGGTAACCCACACAAAAAAAGGAAACCAGAAAAAAAGTAAATAAAAAAATCTTTTTATATTTTGAAATTAATCTTTTATAAAAAAGATTGTTTTTAACTTGTTGAATGGGTATGAATGAAAACTTGTCTGAATGCAGTCCCTCACCACGTGGACTTGTGTGACTTTCTATTTGAAATCGTGGTTACCGACAAAAAAAAAGGAAACCAGAAAAAAAGTAAATAAAAAGATCTTTGTATATTGTGAATAAAAAAGATTGTTTTTAACTTGTTGAATGGGTATGAATGAAAACTTGTTTGAATGCAGTCTCTCACCACGTGGACTTGTGTGACTTTCTAATTGAAATCGTGGTTACCGACAAAAAAAAAGAAACCAGAAAAAAAGTAAATAAAAAATAAGTTGTGTATTGTGAAGTTAATCTTTTATAAAAAAAGATAGTTTTAACTTGTTGAATGAGTAAGAATGAAAACTTGTCTGAATGCAGTCCCTCACCACGTGGACTTGTGTGACTTTCTAATTGAAATCGTGGTTACCGACAAAAAAAAAGGAAACCAGAAAAAAAGTAAATAAAAAAATCTTCGTATGTTGTGAATAAAAAAGATAGTTTTTAACTTGTTGAATGGGTATGAATGAAAACTTTTTTGAATGCAGGCTCTCACCACGTGGACTTGTGTGACTTTCTAATTGAAATCGTGGTTACTGACAAAAAAAAAGGAAACCAGAAAAAAAGTAAATAAAAAAATCCTTGTATATTGTGAAGTTAATCTTTCATAAAAAAGATAGTTTTAACTTGTTGAATGAGTATGAATGAAAACTTGTCTGAATGCAGTCCCTCACCACGTGGACTTGTGTGACTTTCTAATTGAAATCGTGGTTACCGACAAAAAAAAGGAAACCAGAAAAAAAGTAAATAAAAAAGATCTTTGTATATTGTGAATAAAAAAGATTGTTTTAACTTGTTGAATGGGTATGAATGAAAACTTGTCTGAATGCAGTCTCTCACCACGTGGACTTGTGTGACTTTCTAATTGAAATCGTGGTTACCGACAAAAAAAAAGGAAACCAGAAAAAAAGTAAATAACAAAATCTTTGTATATTGTGAATAAAAAAGATTGTTTTTAACTTGTTGAATGGGTATGAATGAAAACTTGTTTGAATGCAGTCTCTCACCACGTGGACTTGTGTGACTTTCTAATTGAAATCGTGGTTACCGACAAAAAAAAAGAAACCAGAAAAAAAGTAAATAAAAAATTAGTTGTGTATTGTGAAGTTAATCTTTTATAAAAAAGATAGTTTTAACTTGTTGAATGAGTATGAATGAAAACTTGTCTGAATGCAGTCCCTCACCACGTGGACTTGTGTGACTTTCTATTTGAAATCGTGGTTATCGACAAAAAAAAAGGAAACCAGAAAAGAAGTAAATAAAATAATCTTTGTATATTGTGAAGTTAATCTTTTATAAAAAAGATAGTTTTTAACTTGTTGAATGGGTATGAATGAAAACTTGTCTGAATGCAGTCCCTCACCACGTGGACTTGTGTGACTTTCTATTTGAAATCGTGGTTACCGACAAAAAAAAAGGAAACCAGAAAAAAAGTAAATAACAAAATCTTTGTATATTGTGAAATTAATCTTTTATAAAAAAGATTGTTTTTAACTTGTTGAATGGGTATGAATGAAAACTTGTGTGAATGCAGTCCCTCACCACGTGGACTTGTGTGACTTTCTATTTAAAATTGTGGTTACCGACACGAATAAAAAGGAAACCAGAAAAAAAGTAAATACAAAAATCCTTGTATATTGTGAAGTTAATCTTTTATAAAAAAAGATAGTTTTAACTTGTTGAATGAGTAAGAATGAAAACTTGTCTGAATGCAGTCCCTCACCACGTGGACTTGTGTGACTTTCTAATTAAGATTGTGGTTACCGACAAAAAAAAAGGAAACCAGAAAAAAAGTAAATAAAAAAATCTTCGTATGTTGTGAATAAAAAAGATAGTTTTTAACTTGTTGAATGGGTATGAATGAAAACTTTTTTGAATGCAGGCTCTCACCACGTGGACTTGTGTGACTTTCTAATTGAAATCGTGGTTACCGACAAAAAAAAAGGAAACCAGAAAAAAAGTAAATAAAAAAATCCTTGTATATTGTGAAGTTAATCTTTTATAAAAAAGATAGTTTTAACTTGTTGAATGAGTATGAATGAAAACTTGTCTGAATGCAGTCCCTCACCACGTGGACTTGTGTGACTTTTAATTGAAATCGTGGTTACCGACAAAAAAAAAGGAAACCAGAAAAAAAGTAAATAAAAAAGATCTTTGTATATTGTGAATAAAAAAGATTGTTTTAACTTGTTGAATGGGTATGAATGAAAACTTGTCTGAATGCAGTCTCTCACCACGTGGACTTGTGTGACTTTCTAATTGAAATCGTGGTTACCGACAAAAAAAAAGGAAACCAAAAAAAAATAATAACAAAATCTTTGTATATTGTGAATAAAAAAGATTGTTTTTAACTTGTTGAATGGGTATGAATGAAAACTTGTTTGAATGCAGTCTCTCACCACGTGGACTTGTGTGACTTTCTAATTGAAATCGTGGTTACCGACAAAAAAAAAGAAACCAGAAAAAAAGTAAATAAAAAATTAGTTGTGTATTGTGAAGTTTATCTTTTATAAAAAAGATAGTTTTAACTTGTTGAATGAGTATGAATGAAAACTTGTCTGAATGCAGTCCCTCACCACGTGGACTTGTGTGACTTTCTATTTGAAATCGTGGTTATCGACAAAAAAAAAGGAAACCAGAAAAGAAGTAAATAAAATAATCTTTGTATATTGTGAAGTTAATCTTTCATAAAAAAGATAGTTTTTAACTTGTTGAATGGGTATGAATGAAAACTTGTTTGAATGCAGTCCCTCACCACGTGGACTTGTGTGACTTTCTATTTGAAATCATGGTTACCGACAAAAAAAAAGGAAACCAGAAAAAAAGTAAATAACAAAATCTTTGTATATTGTGAAATTAATCTTTTATAAAAAAGATTGTTTTTAACTTGTTGAATGGGTATGAATGAAAACTTGTGTGAATGCAGTCCCTCACCACGTGGACTTGTGTGACTTTCTATTTAAAATTGTGGTTACCGACACGAATAAAAAGGAAACCAGAAAAAAAGTAAATACAAAAATCCTTGTATATTGTGAAGTTAATCTTTTATAGAAAAAGATAGTTTTAACTTGTTGAATGAGTAAGAATGAAAACTTGTCTGAATGCAGTCCCTCACCACGTGGACTTGTGTGACTTTCTAATTAAGATTGTGGTTGCCGACAAAAAAAAAGGAAACCAGAAAAAAAGTAAATAAAAAAATCTTCGTATGTTGTGAATAAAAAAGATAGTTTTTAACTTGTTGAATGGGTATGAATGAAAACTTTTTTGAATGCAGGCTCTCACCACGTGGACTTGTGTGACTTTCTAATTGAAATCGTGGTTACCGACAAAAAAAAAGGAAACCAGAAAAAAAGTAAATAAAAAAATCCTTGTATATTGTGAAGTTAATCTTTTATAAAAAAGATAGTTTTAACTTGTTGAATGAGTATGAATGAAAACTTGTCTGAATGCAGTCCCTCACCACGTGGACTTGTGTGACTTTCTAATTGAAATCGTGGTTACCGACAAAAAAAAAGGAAACCAGAAAAAAAGTAAATAAAAAAGATCTTTGTATATTGTGAATAAAAAAGATTGTTTTAACTTGTTGAATGGGTATGAATGAAAACTTGTCTGAATGCAGTCTCTCACCACGTGGACTTGTGTGACTTTCTAATTGAAATCGTGGTTACCGACAAAAAAAAAGGAAACCAGAAAAAAAGTAAATAACAAAATCTTTGTATATTGTGAATAAAAAAGATTGTTTTTAACTTGTTGAATGGGTATGAATGAAAACTTGTTTGAATGCAGTCTCTCACCACGTGGACTTGTGTGACTTTCTAATTGAAATCGTGGTTACCGACAAAAAAAAAGAAACCAGAAAAAAAGTAAATAAAAAATTAGTTGTGTATTGTGAAGTTAATCTTTTATAAAAAAGATAGTTTTAACTTGTTGAATGAGTATGAATGAAAACTTGTCTGAATGCAGTCCCTCACCACGTGGACTTGTGTGACTTTCTATTTGAAATCGTGGTTATCGACAAAAAAAAAGGAAACCAGAAAAGAAGTAAATAAAATAATCTTTGTATATTGTGAAGTTAATCTTTTATAAAAAAGATAGTTTTTAACTTGTTGAATGGGTATGAATGAAAACTTGTTTGAATGCAGTCCCTCACCACGTGGACTTGTGTGACTTTCTATTTGAAATCGTGGTTACCGACAAAAAAAAAGGAAACCAGAAAAAAAGTAAATAACAAAATCTTTGTATATTGTGAAATTAATCTTTTATAAAAAAGATTGTTTTTAACTTGTTGAATGGGTATGAATGAAAACTTGTGTGAATGCAGTCCCTCACCACGTGGACTTGTGTGACTTTCTATTTAAAATTGTGGTTACCGACACGAATAAAAAGGAAACCAGAAAAAAAGTAAATACAAAAATCCTTGTATATTGTGAAGTTAATCTTTTATAAAAAAAGATAGTTTTAACTTGTTGAATGAGTAAGAATGAAAACTTGTCTGAATGCAGTCCCTCACCACGTGGACTTGTGTGACTTTCTAATTAAGATTGTGGTTACCGACAAAAAAAAAGGAAACCAGAAAAAAAGTAAATAAAAAAATCTTCGTATGTTGTGAATAAAAAAGATAGTTTTTAACTTGTTGAATGGGTATGAATGAAAACTTTTTTGAATGCAGGCTCTCACCACGTGGACTTGTGTGACTTTCTAATTGAAATCGTGGTTACCGACAAAAAAAAAGGAAACCAGAAAAAAAGTAAATAAAAAAATCCTTGTATATTGTGAAGTTAATCTTTTATAAAAAAGATAGTTTTAACTTGTTGAATGAGTATGAATGAAAACTTGTCTGAATGCAGTCCCTCACCACGTGGACTTGTGTGACTTTCTAATTGAAATCGTGGTTACCGACAAAAAAAAAGGAAACCAGAAAAAAAGTAAATAAAAAAGATCTTTGTATATTGTGAATAAAAAAGATTGTTTTAACTTGTTGAATGGGTATGAATGAAAACTTGTCTGAATGCAGTCTCTCACCACGTGGACTTGTGTGACTTTCTAATTGAAATCGTGGTTACCGACAAAAAAAAAAGAAACCAGAAAAAAAGTAAATAAAAAATTTGTTGTGTATTGTGAAGTTAATCTTTTATAAAAAATATAGTTTTAACTTGTTGAATGATAATGAATGAAAACTTGTCTGAATGCAGTCCCTCACCACGTGGACTTGTGTGACTTTCTATTTGAAATCGTGGTTATCGACAAAAAAAAAGGAAACCAGAAACAAAGTAAATAAAAAAGATCTTTGTATATTGTGAATAAAAAAGATTGTTTTTAACTTGTTGAATGGGTATGAATGAAAACTTGTTTGAATGCAGTCTCTCACCAGGTGGACTTGTGTGACTTTCTAATTGAAATCGTGGTTACCGACAAAAAAAAAGGAAACCAGAAAAAAAAGTAAATAAAAAAAATCCTTGTATATTGTGAAGTTAATCTTTTATAAAAAAGATAGTTTTAACTTGTTGAATGAGTATGAATGAAAACTTGTCTGAATGCAGTCCCTCACCACGTGGACTTGTGTGACTTTCTAATTGAAATTGTGGTTACCGACAAAATAAAAGAAACCAGAAAAAAAGTAAATAAAAAATTCGTTGTGTATTGTGAAGTAAATCTTTTATAAAAAATATAGTTTTAACTTGTTGAATGAGTATGAATGAAAACTTGTCTGAATGCAGTCCCTCACCACGTGGACGTGTGTGACTTTCTAATTGAAATCGTGGTTACCGACAAAAAAAAAGGAAACCAGAAAAAAAGTAAATAAAAAGATCTTTGTATATTGTGAATAAAAAAGATAGTTTTAACTTGTTGAATGAGTATGAATGAAAACTTGCCTGAATGCAGTCCCTCACCACGTGGACTTGTGTGACTTTCTAATTGAAATCGTGGTTACCGACAAAATAAAAGAAACCAGAAAAAAAGTAAATAAAAAATTCGTTGTGTATTGTGAAGTAAATCTTTTATAAAAAATATAGTTTTAACTTGTTGAATGAGTATGAATGAAAACTTGTCTGAATGCAGTCCCTCACCACGTGGACGTGTGTGACTTTCTAATTGAAATCGTGGTTACCGACAAAAAAAAAGGAAACCAGAAAAAAAGTAAATAAAAAGATCTTTGTATATTGTGAATAAAAAAGATTGTTTTTAACTTGTTGAATGGGTATGAATGAAAACTTGTCTGAATGCAGTCTCTCACCACGTGGACTTGTGTGACTTTCTAATTGAAATCGTAGTTACCGTCAAAAAAAAAAGAAACCAGAAAAAAAGTAAATAAAAAATTTGTTGTGTATTGTGAAGTTAATCTTTTATAAAAAATATAGTTTTAACTTGTTGAATGAGTATGAATGAAAACTTGTCTGAATGCAGTCCCTCACCACGTGGACTTGTATGACTTTCTAATTGAAATCGTGGTTACCGACAAAAAAAAAAGAAACCAGAAAAAAAGTAAATAAAAAAGATCTTTGTATATTGTGAATAAAAAAGATAGTTTTAACTTGTTGAATGAGTATGAATGAAAACTTGTCTGAATGCAGTCCCTCACCACGTGGACTTGTGTGACTTTCTATTTGAAATCGTGGTTATCGACAAAAAAAAAGGAAACCAGAAAAGAAGTAAATAAAATAATCTTTGTAAATTGTGAAGTTAATCTTTTATAAAAAAGATAGTTTTTAACTTGTTGAATGGGTATGAATGAAAACTTGTCTGAATGCAGTCCCTCACCACGTGGACTTGTGTGACTTTCTATTTGAAATCGTGGTTACCGACAAAAAAAAAGGAAACCAGAAAAAAAGTAAATAACAAAATCCTTGTATATTGTGAAATTAATCTTTTATAAAAAAGATTGTTTTTAACTTGTTGAATGGGTATGAATGAAAACTTGTGTGAATGCAGTCCCTCACCACGTGGACTTGTGTGACTTTCTATTTAAAATTGTGGTTACCGACACAAAAAAAAAGGAAACCAGAAAAAAAGTAAATACAAAAATCCTTGTATATTGTGAAGTTAATCTTTTATAAAAAAAGATAGTTTTAACTTGTTGAATGAGTAAGAATGAAATTTTGTCTGAATGCAGTCCCTCACCACGTGGACTTGTGTGACTTTCTAATTGAAATCGTGGTTACCGACAAAAAAAAAGGAAACCAGAAAAAAAGTAAATAAAAAAATCTTCGTATGTTGTGAATAAAAAAGATAGTTTTTAACTTGTTGAATGGGTATGAATGAAAACTTTTTTGAATGCAGGCTCTCACCACGTGGACTTGTGTGACTTTCTAATTGAAATCGTGGTTACCGACAAAAAAAAAGGAAACCAGAAAAAAAGTAAATAAAAAAATCCTTGTATATTGTGAAGTTAATCTTTTATAAAAAATATAGTTTCAACTTGTTGAATGAGTATGAATGAAAACTTGTCTGAATGCAGTCCCTCACCACGTGGACGTGTGTGACTTTCTAATTGAAATCGTGGTTACCGACAAAAAAAAAGGAAACCAGAAAAAAAGTAAATAAAAAAGATCTTTGTATATTGTGAATAAAAAAGATTGTTTTTAACTTGTTGAATGGGTATGAATGAAAACTTGTTTGAATGCAGTCTCTCACCACGTGGACTTGTGTGACTTTCTAATTGAAATCGTGGTTACCGTCAAAAAAAAAAGAAACCAGAAAAAAAGTAAATAAAAAATTTGTTGTGTATTGTGAAGTTAATCTTTTATAAAAAATATAGTTTTAACTTGTTGAATGAGTATGAATGAAAACTTGTCTGAATGCAGTCCCTCACCACGTGGACTTGTGTGACTTTCTAATTGAAATCGTGGTTACCGACAAAAAAAAAAGAAACCAGAAACAAAGTAAATAAAAAAGATCTTTGTATATTGTGAATAAAAAAGATTGTTTTTAACTTGTTGAATGGGTATGAATGAAAACTTGTTTGAATGCAGTCTCTCACCACGTGGACTTGTGTGACTTTCTAATTGAAATCGTGGTTACCGACAAAAAAAAAAGAAACCAGAAAAAAAATAAATAAAAAATTCGTTGTGTATTGTGAAGTTAATCTTTTATAAAAAATATAGTTTTAAATTGTTGAATGAGTATGAATGAAAACTTGTCTGAATGCAGTCCCTCACCACGTGGACTTGTGTGACTTTCTAATTGAAATCGTGGTTACCGACAAAAAAAAAAGAAACCAGAAAAAAAGTAAATAAAAAATTCGTTGTGTATTGTGAAGTTAATCTTTTATAAAAAATATAGTTTTAACTTGTTGAATGATAATGAATGAAAACTTGTCTGAATGCAGTCCCTCACCACGTGGACTTGTGTGACTTTCTATTTGAAATCGTGGTTATCGACAAAAAAAAAGGAAACCAGAAACAAAGTAAATAAAAAAGATCTTTGTATATTGTGAATAAAAAAGATTGTTTTTAACTTGTTGAATGGGTATGAATGAAAACTTGTTTGAATGCAGTCTCTCACCAGGTGGACTTGTGTGACTTTCTAATTGAAATCGTGGTTACCGACAAAAAAAAAAGAAACCAGAAAAAAAGTAAATAAAAAATTTGTTGTGTATTGTGAAGTTAATCTTTTATAAAAAATATAGTTTTAACTTGTTGAATGAGTATGAATGAAAACTTGTCTGAATGCAGTCCCTCACCACGTGGACTTGTGTGACTTTCTAATTGAAATCGTGGTTATCGTCAAAAAAAAAGGAAACCAGAAACAAAGTAAATAAAATAATCTTTGTATATTGTGAAGTTAATCTTTTATAAAAAAGATAGTTTTTAACTTGTTGAATGGGTATGAATGAAAACTTGTCTGAATGCAGTCCCTCACCATGTGGACTTGTGTGAATGTCTATTTGAAATCATGGTTACCGACACAAAAATAAAACCAGAAAAAAAAGTAAATAGAAATCTTTTTATATTGTGAAGATTATCGTTTATTAAATGTAGATATTGACTTGTTGAATGAGTATGAATAAAAATTTGTGTGATTGCAGTCCCTCACCACGTGGATTTGTGTGACTTTCTATTTGAAATCGTGGTTACAGAAAAAGAAAATGAAACCAGAAAAAAAGTAGATAAAAAACTCTTTGTATATTGTGAAGATTATCGTTTGTTAAAATGTAGATATTAACTAGTTGATTTAGTATGAATGAAAACTTGCGTTATTGCAGTGCCTCACCACGTGGTCTTGTGTGAAGGTCTATTTGAAATCGTGGTTGCCGACACAAAAATAAAACCAGAACAAAAGTAAATAAAAATCTTTGTATATTGTGAAGATTATCGTTTATAAAAAAGATAGTTTTTAACTTGTTGAATGAGTGTGAATGAAAACTTGTCTGAATGCAGTCCCTCACCACGTGGACTTGTGTGACTTTCTATTTGAAATCGTGGTTGCCTACATAAAAATGAAACCAGAAAAAAAATCATTGTGTATTGTGAAGAAGAACGTTAGTGAAATGATAGATTTAGATAGTTTAACTTGTTGAATGAGAGTGAATGAAATTTTTAGTTTGAAGTGTAAAGATGTTATAAATTTTTAGATAGCTCAACAAGTAGAGATAAAGTGGACTTTAGAAATGTGCACAAAAATGATGATAGAAACTAATTAAATCGTCTTGACTCGTAATTTGTTTTGTTTCCTCAGTACACCTGTTAACAAAATTGTAAAAATAAAATTTTTGTCTGAAGCAGTTATGAAAGTAAAATTGCCAGGAAAAGGTTGAAACACAGCCAAAAAATGCAACTATTTTGTTTATGTCCAATTGTTTCCTTAAATATAATCTTTTATATAAAATTTAACTAATGGCAATGATTTCAAAGATTATTTGTTAGATTGTTATGGGAAATAAGTTGCAAAAATCCCTTTTAGATGATTTTGAAACTTAAATTGTTTCATATTGAAATGTTTTGTTTGAGACTTGTCAAGTACAAGCTGTAAAAATGATGACATGGTCTTGTAATAGGTAAGATGGAACACACTTTTATTTTTGTTCATTCACATGTATTTGACCTCAATCCAGTATTCATTTGGCAACTTATTGGAATTGATAAGTCCCTTGTTTAAACATATTGAAAACAAGACAGGCCTTATAGGAAACAAAAAAGCAGTTAATAATGTGAAAAAAACTGAATCATGATTTTTGATGGAATCTTAATAGAAAAACTTTTCTTTTGAATACCTAGTCATGGAGGTTCTTCTTTTGAATCTCAAGTATAACAATATTTTAGCTCAATCACATATATCATTGACTGAAAGTATTTTTTATGATCAAAGGCACCTATTAGTTCAAATATGGAATGTAGGCTATTTGTAGATGGTTAGTAAATTAAGCAGGGACATCAGGGGGGAAAAGAAATTTATATTGCTGGTCGTTTTACCATAGGAGGCAGAGTTGTTTGACATGTTTTACTTTTTCTGGATAAGGAAGTTGTTAGTTATTGAGGTTAGGTCCCTGTTTATGGAGGGATTATGTTTGAGTATTTGCAGAGCTTCTTGTAATTTGTGCTGAGTGTAACCATGTTGGCTGCTTGTGAGTGGTTTGACCGTGTACCAATGATGATGTGTTTTGGAAACTTGGAATTGTGTTCTGAAATGGCTGACTTTGTGTCTGTATTAATTGTGGATGTCATGTGTTCCTTGCTGGTCTCGATGTTTCCCTGATGTAGTTGCTGTCACAGTCACAGCTGATGTTGTAGATCAAGAGTTTTGTGGTGTGTTACCTGTCATTGCCCTTTTGATGACTTTGAGAGGTGTTGCCATGGAGAAGTAGGTGTTTATGCCTGCTTGATGCTTCAGTAAGCGACTCATGTGATTGTTTGCCAATGTGGGACAGTGAGATGCATGATTAACCTGATGCATGCTCAACCTGTCCTCCCCTCACCCCATCCTGTATCAGGGTACGAACGTTACGCTAAATCCACTAATATGTACCCTTGGCTCAGAAGCTGGATTCGCTAGCGAGGCGGGACTTGGGATATAGCCAATCATATCATTTTCTTGTGAAATTACATCAAAGATGGCGAGAAAATAATTTGATTGGCTAAATCCCAAGTTGGGCTGCGCGAGTGAATCTAGCTTCTGAGCCCTGGGTACAGATTAGTGGAGTTAGCATAACGTTCGTACCCTGAGACAGGATGCCCTCACCCCCTCATCTCCTGCATGTCTTACGCCACCTTCACATTAACCCAGACCGGTCGCAACGCACTACTTAGCTTAACCCTATCACTGCCTTACATCGGCGTACAATCACATGAGTTGACTACTTAAACAGATTGCAGTCATAGACACTTACTTCTCCATGGTCACACCTCTTGAAGCCAGTATTAGGGCTTATGGTGGGTAACACACCACAAAACCACCTGGTCTACAGCATTAGCTGCTACTGTGGCAGCAACTACATCTGGGAAACACCCAGACCAACATGGAACACAGGGCATCCACAATTTGGTACAGACATGAAATCAGCCAATTTGGAACCCTTTCCAAATTTCCACTGCACATCATCAATTGGCACACAGTCAAAACACTCACAAGCAATCAACACCGCTACACTCGGCACCAATTACGGGAAGCTCTGCAAATGCTCAGACGTTATACCTCCATAAACAGGGATCAAGCAAGTTTCTTCCCATCAGCTTACAACCTCCTTATCCAGTATTGAAATAGAAAACCTTCTCTGCCTCCCCTTCTTAGTCACAACTGAAAGGAATTCCTCCTTCCTTTATCAATAAAGCTTGCTGCTTGGGCAATATTTCAGTCATAGGCGGTGATTTTTATTTTGACAAAGGAAGGAGGAATTAAACCCAAACTTTCTCGTTTACATAACTGTCCCCTAACTGATTGACTTCCGTTTTGATAAAAATCAAAGTTATTGATCATTTAAACTAAGATTTATGTCAAGACCTTTTTTAATATTTCATTTTCAATTCATATTCACAGCTTAACTACATAATTATTTGACCTAGCGCATTGAAACTTGCCACATGGAAACGTAACTTAGAGTTTTGTTTCCAGATCGAAACTCTAAAGCAATAAGATCTAGCTCATGGAAACTTAAAACATGGATCATTTAGCATGTGAAAATGTACCTTTTGGTAATTTGAACTCTTCAGATAGTTTTTTGTGCAGTTTCAATTAAAATGGAACAATTTCAACAGATGACTTTGTCCTGTATCTAATCTTACACAATTTAAAGATAGATGTTTTTATGCAGGGATGTCCATAAGTACCTTGCTCTTTGGGGATTTAATTGTTATTTCTTCCTAATCTCCCAATCATTTTAAGATGAGTCTGAGACTTGTAATTTATAATGTTAGGTTAGAGGTTAGCTCCCTCCTTTATGTGCACATAGTCTGTCATCAATATACAATAAGATAGAAAGTTACTTAAAAAAGGTTTATGATTTAAGAGGGTTCCTGTTTTGGTCTTAGAAAGGCATAAAAAGTTTTTCGAAATAGGTGGGGTAAGCATGGTAGCTGTCTCCAACTTTTGACAGAATCACTGGACAATTAAGTATTGCATTTTTCCTTCCAGCATTGAATTGTGATCAAAGTTAATTATTTTCTGGACTCAAATTCTGAGTACCAATTCTTATGAAGTTGTCCAAAAGAGCGGCTAATTTTCCCGTGAATGGACCACTGAACATTCTTTTTTTTTCTGAGTCATTCCTGCACAAGTTGCTGTTCTTCTAGATCTTCTTTAAAATATTTGTCAATGTTTTGTCAAATCTGTTATGTATGTAATTTTTGGGTTCATCAACTTTTCTTTTTATCTTTCACACATGTTTACAAACCTCTGGAACGTTCTATTATTCATATAGACACTGTTATTTTGTTGACATAATTTGTTTGTTTCCATCAATCACAGTTTAAGATTGTCAGAGGTGGATATAACAAAGGTTCATACCTGATCAGTTTCTCAATGAATCATACCGCAGAAGGTGGCGTCAGTTTTTAGAATGGCCAACAATTTGATATTGGGGTATATCCTGGTTCTTTTGTCTGTGCCACCTTCAGGTGAATGTTGGTCCTGGTACTTTATTCTGTTGTTGGTCCCAGATCCAATGGACCTTCCACTCGGTAGTCTTGTTTCTATTTGTGTACGCCCCATCTTCATCTGCAGAAGAATTCTGTTTAGATATTTGGGTATACCTTAGTTGCTTTCTTCATTTCACTTCAGTGTCACCTTCAGATGAATGTTGGTCCTGGTACTATATTTTGTTGTTGGTTCCACATCAAATTGACCTTCTCGCAAGTTGGTAGTAGTGTAGTCTTGTGGGTTAAGCCTCCAATGTCTTCCATTTTGTGATCTGTGTCACAACTGTGTCCTTCTTGCTTCAAGTCAATCTGAATCATTTACAATCAATTTATTATTATGACAAGCACCCAAGTACGTTTTGTGAGTTTAGTTTAAGCTAAAGATGCAAGAACACCTACATTGTCAGTGTGTTGGCTCGAGGGTTTATGCCCTATCCCTTACCCCTGGAGGTGCTCTCCTGAGAAGGTTTTATCTGGAGGAGGAGATCTGTAAGGTTATTTAATAATATTTTTTTTTTGCCCATATGGCCTTTTTTCTGAATTCATTTCATTTCCAGAGCATTTCTGGAAAACTATTTGA
Organism: Steromphala cineraria; assembly: GCA_916613615.1. NCBI lineage: Eukaryota > Metazoa > Mollusca > Gastropoda > Trochida > Trochidae > Steromphala > Steromphala cineraria. Next base: position 10,354,083 of record OU744720.1, on the reverse strand, counting down.
CTCAGGAACTTCAAATTTTGTATGGATGTTACCTTTTTGGTGCAAATGTGTCTTTTAGGGGTTTCAATTCAAGGGTACCCCAAAATGGCCAATTTCAGATTTTGTTCTATTTTTGGAGCATAAACTTTTTGATTTCATATACCAAATACAAATTTTCAATTTCAATTTGTTAATAACTACCGGTATAGTGTCTGTGCTAGGTTTTGTCCTTTCATCAGTTTAGTCATCTTATGGATAGAAACTTCATTGTTTTTTCGACATTTTCTTGGCCACTTTTCCCCCTTCCTTAGACAATTTTATTGACAACTTCTTTATCTATTTCACACAATGCTGCTGATCTTCTTCTTGTCCCCTTGTCAGTAGGGTATTCTTATGAATGACAACTTGTCTGTCTTTCACACTCAATATATCTCTGATTCTCCTTGCCAGTTCTTCAAATGGACAATCTTATGAATGACAACTTGTCTATTTATTTCACACAATACACCTAGGATTCACCTTTCAGTTCTATAAGTGGACAATATTTTCAATGACAATTTGTATTCATTTCGCAAGATTTTTTTATTTGCCTCTTCTTCAGGCAAATTCACACAAAACTTCTAGATTCATCCTGTCCTTTTCTTTGGGGACAATTCATTCTATATTCCTATATTTATTTCCCACAATATTTCTAGTTCATTTCTTGCCCCTTCTTCAAAGAGATAATGTTCTGGGCAACATCATCTTTCTCTATTTCAGACAATATTACAGGGCTAATTCTTGTCCCTTCTTCATGTGGATGATTCTTACTGTCATAACAAGGATGCTTCTTTCCATTTCAATCTCAGACAAACTTAAAAAACTTCTAAATTAAGGTTCACACTGACAATAGAGAGCTCACACATAATGAAGTATCTGGGATGATCTTGAAAATATTGCATAGAAAATCTACAGGATATTTTACAAAATATAGCATAACACATGTGCTGATCTCCATTGGAAGTTAGATTAATGGTTAAATCTGAAAAATCTAACTGTTCTAACATCATATTTATGAATATGAGAGGATAGCATGAGTTTTGATGCAAGCTATGATAGATGTTAGAATTAACTTTTTAAGAAAGGTGTTGATACCTTTGATATTCAACATTATAAATATTTATCCATATATGTATCCTGTATCAAAATGGTTGATTGATATATATGATTTTATTAGTAATTCTTATGTGTCTAATATCATTGTTACAGTTACATTCAGGAAATAAAGGACTTAAAAAAAACCCCAGAGTTTTTCATTTTTTCATTTATTGATATATCAATCATCATGATAATAAGGTTTACATCTTCCTCAAAACCATCACATGAAACGATTAGAGAAATTTTACGTTCAAATATTGTAAATCCTAATATCATTTAGGTAAATCATAAATACAATTAACATCAATTAAAAGAAACCTGAAAGTTTAAATAATTTAATCATAAGGGTATTTTTTCAATGCAAGTCATTGTTTAAATTTGACTCTGTAAGTTGATATAATGTTTGAAAGGAGCCTCAGAGAATATTGACCCAAAATCTAAAATTTATTTCTGTGAAGGTGAAATTGATAAATAATCAAGTTCTATGTCAGCATAAGTTTACATTGTGTACAAGTGTAAGTTGACATGACATGTTGTCCCTCCACTTGTAGCTTTGTATAAGTGAAGATGAAGGTTTTGTTTAGTTCAATGTCAGTAAGTTTACATGGAGTGCAAGTGTAAGTTGACATGTTACATTGTCCTTCCACTTGTGGCTTTATGTAACGTGAAGATGAAGGTATATTGTTAACCTCAATGTAAAAGTATTAGTACATGGTGTACAAGTGTAAGCTGACATGTCATGTTGTCCCTCTACTTGTGGTTTAGTGTAAACTGAAGTTGAAGATATTTTGTGAAGTTCAATGTGAGAGTAAGTCTACATGGTGTACAGGTGTAAAGTGACATGTCATGTTGTCCCTCTACTTGTAGCTTTGTGTAAACTGAAGTTGAAGGTATATTGTTAACCTCAATGTCAGAGTGACTTTACATGGTGTACTATTGTAAACTTGCATGTCACTTTGTCCCTCCACTTGTAGCTTTATGTTAAGTGAAGATGAAGGTTCTTTGCTAAGTTCAATGTGAGAGTAAGTTTACATGGTGTACAAGTGTAAACTGTCATGTCATGTTGTCCCTTCACTTGTAGCCTTGTGTAGAGTAAAGATGAAGGTATATATTGTTAACTTCAATGTCAGAGAAAGTTTACATGGCGTACAAGCTGACATGTCACGATGTTTCTCCACCTCTGTATCCTCCACACAGCTGTATATATAGATTGGAAGACACAGAAAATATCAAGATACCAAACAGGTTAAATTGAGGATACAGAATGTGCTGACATTTTCTATGTAACCAGCATCAAACTGAGATATTTCGGTTGAATGTTCCATTGCGTTTCTTCTCCAACACTTATCTAATGATACTAGCAGAACAGTGAATAATGCACTTGGCATCATATGCACCTAAACTGACAATGCTATGCAGAAAACCTGTTTGATTTTTATGAGAATGAAGCTGTAAGATTTATTATGATGTACATGGAAATAATGAGCAGGAAAAATCATGATGATGCAAATAATCATTGCTAGTCTTCCTATGTAAAAGATGTTTCTGGTCCCATTTCTCTTCAATTGTGAATTATGCTTCATGAATCTCAGACAATTTTCAGTGACACTATGATAGATAGTAGCTGTACTCCTTCTGAAGATTTCCTTATCTGTTTTTCTGTTATCATTTATCGTTGAGAGATTCCATCACTTGACCGACTTTAGAGTTTACTTTTTGAGTTAGTGCAGATGTTATATTCATCACCAACAAACCTGATTGGTGTCGTGTCTTGGTGAAGAAATATGACATGGAGACATAAACACAAGCTTATCTTTCTCATGGCTAACATTCTTGGCTTAATTGATCAACAAAAAGTCACTTAGTATTTCATGTTTTTCTTTATCTGCCAATTCAACACAGAACTTTTTTCAACTGTGGAGAAGATCTTGAATTCTTTTAAAACTTTGAAATGCAAGTCACTTTTAGTATTTCTTTTTTTTTTCATTTTACTTTATCTGCCAATTCAACACAGAAGTTTTTTCAGCTGTGGAGAAGATCTTAATTTTTTTTTGAACTTTGAAAAAAGAATATCAATAACTCAAGTTCCTTAGCAGGGTAGCATTTGATATATTGAAAGAGATTCTTGTCAAATTGTGAAAACAAAAGTATCCCTTGAATTTTAATGAAGTTTCTAAGACAAACAAAAGCTGGGTAAACTTGAACACTTTGTTCTCAGTGACTTTTGACCTTTGACTTTATGTGACCTGCTTTAGATTCCCCCGAAAGCTTTTTTGAAGTATGATATACGCTAGCGTCACACATTGGCAATGTCTTTAAGCTTCTCAGATTGCCAACAATGAATCCAATATGGAAACAGGTCACCAGATGGAAAAGATAAGGAAGATTTCTTTCCGTCAGGTTTTTGTTCTGGAGAAGATTTATTTCACTTTAAGTCTGAATTGCTTCAACATTAGGTAGTAGGGATAAAGAGCAAATCGTTAAAAAATCCCAAATCAAGTTTATTCTGAGGTGTGAAAGAAAAATATGATCCCTGGAATTAATATTTGGTCCAAAAATATTCAATCGAGCAAGATAATTTGCCTGCTATTGAAGATTTCTTTTTGGTAGTTTGAGAAAATATTTCCTTGCAATTTGTGCAATGTCACTTTTAAAAGACAAGTTCTACAATTAATTTTACACTTTCTGCTTTTGTAAATTCCGAAAATAGAAATAAGATTTCATAACATGGCAGGTGATAATGACAAATGTTCATTTTAAAGTAAATATGACTTTTCATTATCTTAATTGTTGAAGTAATTTAACCAACTGTTTTGTTGACAATCTGATATCATATTTCTTCTTGTTAATATCATTGCCTTGTATATGGAACTGATACTTATCATGACATACATCATTCGCACAAAATATTGTTATCTGTTGATTGATGCCTATATGACAAATGTCAAGTGCTGGGAATAGTGTGTATTGATGTCACAAAGAGAACTGAAGTGTTAAATATACTGCTTGTTGACAACTTATTGGGAATGTGTCCTTCCATGGAGATGACAAATGAACTGACTTGACCCTGGAACTGTTGATGGAAGATCTCAATCGGTGGAATGGATTCCAAGATCAGCGAGTGCTAGTAATATTTGTTTCACCTAGAGAAAAGTCCTTCTTAATATTTCTTTAAATACAAAATTGATTTCACTTTCATAAAATGAAGTTAGAAATTAGTATATATACAAAAACTCTTACTGAATATGAAATCAATAACTCTTTCGAATAGATTTGGTTTTGATTTAAGAGGTAAAGGCACTTTTGATGAAAACAAAATCAATTATTGAAATAAGATTATGGTTGGATATAAGGATGCTTCAATGAGAGACACAAAATGAAAATTTGATCCTTGCATGCCAAGGATATTTCTTTTCTTGAAAAAAAATTACGCAATCATTTTATCTTGATAATGGACTTTTCGGATGTTCACGAAAGCACGAGCACAAAATAGATTCAAAGCCCATCTTATCAGAGTGTTATCCCTGAGGCGAAGCGTAATCTCGATACAGCTACTCGCGTGGAGCAAGTTCTATGACAAAAAGGTAAATCCCTGAGGATGAATCCCGCTAACCTTCAACATGGGGAAGCAGGATATCTCTGATTCTTTCCTTTCTTCCTACAGAGGGAGACACCGAGTCTCTGCCTTATGGTATAGAGAGACAGAGAGACTAGCCTGATTCCACCAGAAGAGAGACCGGACTCCCTTGTTCCACTAGGACAGGCTGCAGTGTAGTGTAGCACTGATCCACAGCTCCTGTCTTGAGGCAGCGAGACACAGAAACGGTTAACTTGGCTCCAAACCTGCGAGGGAGGGAGGCGGTGTGTGTGTGTACTCATGCTGTAATGTTTACTCTGCTGCAAGTGAAGTGCGTAGCAGACAAACAGGGCAGGGTATTGTGGTCCCTGTTGTAGAGGACTAGTGCATGTCCTTCCTGCCATGTTTCATTGACAACATGCTGGTGAATCTTCCTGATCTTGAACCAGGAAGTACGTCTTCATGAAGCATCTGACCTGTGTAACAACTGCGGTAATTGGGTGAGTAGCAATAATGTTCTCTTTACGAACTGATAGCTTGTTTACACCTGGTTGACCAGAAATCTTGACCCTCGCTGACCATAGTTTGAGGTACACAGCAGCTGATGGTGATAGTGTGTTGAAAGGAAGGGTTTATTGCTGATAACACTAAATATTTGAGGTATGCTGTTCAATGTTGTGGTGTTTACATTAGTAGTCAGCCGGTTTTTATGGGAATCAATTCAAATTTTCTATACCACCTCCATGGATTTGTAACTTGAGAAGGTATTTTGTTTTATTTTTTATTTTTATCAAATCAAATCAATATCATTGTTTGGTTTGTGCTCAACATTCCAATTAATCAATATAAGTTTAAGCTTAAAGATTCAATAAATCATTGACAGGGTTTATTAATTGATAATTAAATGATATTTATGATTTCTTTACTTGAATGTTTGAAAATCAAAATATCAATAAAAAAAAGTATAACACATCATTTAAGCAGATCAATGAACTTAAGAATCATCAATAACACAAAAAGTTTGTATTGGTATTTGATATTACATTACTTCACAAATTGTTACAACAACTAATAACCTCATTCATTTTCTAATCATTGATATTCACAACTCATAAGAAAATCTCTGCATATTTTTGAAAAAATATGTAATGTGACGTTTTAAAAACTTCTTTTCACCGTGAATGTTTTTGTATAGTAACTAAGATTCTAACATGTGGTCCTCATTATGTTCTTATAAACAGACAATTCAAAGTTTAAAAAAAGCATTAATTCATTTATGATAGAAAACTATATCAGAAAAGAAGACACAATGCTTAATGTTGTTTGTTTATCAAAATGATTTTTGATATTGTGTATCTATAAAATGATTTCTGAGAAGTGCCTCACTCGTGTTTCTGCTGGAAAATCAATATTTCTGCCATTCAGGTAGCTCCATTCATAGCTCGTGGCTGGAAAATGGTAGTATTTATAGTGCCACGTTATGAATCAGATGGTTACATTCGAGTGTGATATTGGATAACTCTTTTATCCTGCTATTAGCAGTTGGATTAATGGATGAATGGAGTGTCTATGAGCGAACCGGTATTGTGAGTTAATTTTGGTACAGCTATTATAAATCAGACAGATGAATATGTAAGTAAGAGAAAAATACTCATAAAAAGGTTCAATGACGTCATACAATTTACTTTTCAAAAGCCATTGTTAATCAAAGAACTTTCAAACACATTAATTCTTCTATGTTTGACAAAAAAAAACAATCATGAAGAAATTCTTAAAAGAATATATCATATCATAGAAAACATGTTTTTTTTGACAAGTTTTTTTATGACTAGTCACCATAAGTGTGCATTGCTTTATACTCTCAAGATTTTTTACTTTATATTTTAGCATATTTTATAGGAACTCAATATCTCCTTAAAATCAATGCTATGAAAAAAAAGAGATTAAAATCATTTAGAATGAACGTCTAATTCATTTACAAGAAAACTATTTCTGCAAGAGATTGTCAATGACAATGCTTAAAAATGGTGTATCTATAAAAGTGACGATATCTCAGACTGCATCACTCGTGTTTCTACTAGAAAATCAATATTGTCTTTCATTCAGGTATTTCCATTCATAGCCTGTTGTAGTATTCGTAGTGACACGTTACCAATCAGATGGCGCAATTCCATTGTTATATTGTGCAACTCCTTTATTTTGCTATTAGGACCCAGAAAATGGATAATTGAAGCTCTGTGTTTTGGATTGATATTGTGAGTACTTTGTTGACCTTTACGGAAAATATTTTGGTAAATAAGGCTCTTAAGATGTATCATTAATTGTTCTGAATAAGATAATTGTAGGCATGTGTTATGAAGATATGAAATATAGCAGAATGTTGGTAATGAATTTACTTCAATGTCACTTTTATGAGTGAATTTGTAGGAAACTGATGACATGAAACTTCCTCTATCATAAAAATCGTCTCAACATCTCAATGTTTATTTGATACAAAGAGTGTAACATTCAAAGGAATCATTTCCTGGTATTTGGTTGTTTTGATTTTTTAAGATAACTGACTTCACTATATTGTATGCCATAACCTGACTGTCTTTATTAACATAACTGATGCTGTAATCGCTGAAATATTTCCCAAGCGGCGCAAATCTCCAACTCGCTCATAATATATATGAAACAGGTTACATAATTTCATAGCCAAAAGACAGATTAAGGAATTCTTGTCCATGAAATGAAGTTTCTCAAAGTTTCTATTTAATGTGTAGATAAAGAAAATCTGTGATGAATATTTTCTGCATCTGGATATTTAGAGTTGACACATCAGATAACAAGACCATTAAATCCAACTCACGGAGGGGTTACAATGACACAAGAGAGTTGAATGTTCCTCTGTTAAAGCAATACTCAATGTTTTACCCTGTTTCTGTAGGAAGGAATGTTGATGATGATGTAGCTTGTACTGGTTACCTGGTTTGTCCATTACACCGATTGCTTACCGCTAGACCACAGGTAATTAGCCGTGTTTCCTTCACACATACTGTTTATCTACTATAAATCCCTCACAGGAAAACTGTTGTCGTTTAAAGATATCGTCAGGCATTGTTTCCATTGCTAATTCAAGCATTGTGCCTTCATGTGATAAGATATTGGGTTTTGATGGTTTTCATCGGTTTAGGCATCATGTTGAAAAGAGCTGAGTGATTGGTGTATGTGTAGTAATATCGTTTAGAACTATTTTTCCAAGGGTTCATGAACCAGAACTCAACAACATGGTGATGTTATGTTCAAGTTATGATATTGATGTACCAGAATTGTAATAAAGTCTATTTCTGATAGTTATGTTCTTACATATCTACATATATTATATCTTGGTAAAATATGGTTTCCTTCTTATTTGGAGAATGTATTTGTAAGATATAATATTGTGAAATATAAATGTATGAGTTTTAAGAGCTACCATCAGCCCAGTTGTACTGTGCAAAAAGAGATATTGAAAGGTACCAGTTTAATGATCCACTATATGTAGTGGCTTTATTGTAGCTAAAATCATTAAACATTCTCAATTATCATTGAAATATATGATTTGTGCCTGATCTAATTGAAGACACATTTAGAATTGATAACAGAACTCTAGTAGGTTATGCAGATGGTTGCTCAACATATAGCATATGTGAATCCTCTGAAGGGTTCCAAACCATTGCGTTTATGTCGGTGAGACAATGAAAAGTAAAAGAACTAACAAATTTATGCAGATGCGCTATTGAGAATGATAAATGTTGCAGTAAGTTCAACAAAGAACTGATGGGGCCATGAAATGAAGAACTATTTGAAACTTTTCAGTTGAAGAACTTCTACACTTTTGATCACTCTTCCATTCCAATTGGTTCATGTAAGGCTTGAGATATTGTTCTATGTTGATGTTGATCAGAATGATGTCGTCATTGTAGATTTCATCTATAGTTCTGTACTGCACAAAAGGGTGTTGTAGCATAAGAATGCTGTAGTCTATTTACTTTTTTCTAAATAAATTTGTATGCAGCTTATTTTTATGCACTTAAAACCCATGAACATGCTTTATCAAACTTCATGTTATTGTTACAAACTGTGTTGCAGTAAATTCAGGATAGGGTCAAAACTGAAGATTTAAAGACTATTTTTGAGAAGACTGATAGTGTTCTGTATATGACCACAAGAATATGTAGTATAAGTTCTATGTATCTGCCTTCTGTTACAAAGGGTGTTGTAGTAACAGAAACATGAAGTTTAAAGTCTAATTACAATCAACAAATTTTAATTTTTAGGAAATAAATCCATGAACATGCTGTGTATCAAAGTTCCTTACTTCTTAGCTAAAAAGAATGTATTAAAACAGGAGAGGGTAAAACTGAAAATTAAAAAATTATTTTTCAGTAAATTGACATATTTCTCGTATATAAGCACAAAAATGTGCAGTATAGGTTTTAGATAGAGCTGTGTATCAGAAAGATGAAGTTTTAAGTCTAATTGCAGTCAACAAAATACGGCCTTATGACCCATCAGGGATGAAGAGGATAAGTAAGTAAGTACAGTCAACAAAATGCATTTTTATTTTCAGGAAATAAATCCATGAACATGCTTTGTATCCAAGTTCCTTGCTTTTAAGCTAAAATTGGTGTAGTAAACTCATGTCCAAAAGAAACGATACCAAGTTTTCAAAGTCGTCCGAAACAAAATTCGATAACCTGACAGAGTTGAATTTAAGTGTGTCTAACAGGCATATATCTTGTAAAAAAAGTATGCACATTTTCATTCTTCAGAAAAAGATACTTTTGATTTTGTGTCATTTCAAATGTATATGGAGTGCATAAATCGAAATTTCAAATTGTTTTATGAACAGACCTTTTGTCATTTCACTTTAAAATTGATGAAGTATTGAATTTATGTTAGAAAATTTTTTTGTTGATATAATACACTTTATTTGACATAAATTGGTTGACGCGTCACTGCACTAGAACGTTTTAAAACAAGCGAAAGTGTCAAATTTCTCTCTGCTATCTCGCCTAGTTAAGGAGATTCCAGATCGATGATTTTTGCAAATGCATGTTTCTCGCAAACATGAAAAGATAATGTTTCCAAATTTTGCATAGACGTAAGTTGACTACTGAAGAAATGATATTGCTATGTTTTAGTCCTATTAGTCTGCAGTGGATTGAGTTATTTTGGGATTTGTATGGTATCGTTTCTTTTGGACATGAGTTTAGTTAAAAAGAAAGGGTCAAACTGGTGGTTTTTAAGACTTTTTTTGAGTAAATTGACATATTTCCTGTATACAAGCACAAGAATGTGTAGTATAGATTTTCGATGGAGCTGTAGGTGGAAGGTCAGGGCGTGTAAAGTAGAGATCAATATGTGCTTCTTGTTGTTGGTAGACAAGGTCAAGACACCCTGACATTTGCTGTTTCTACTCACACCTTGTTGTAATCAGCATTATCTTCCTGATCAGATTCATTATCAATATATCTCAACACTGATAGAATGCACTTGGGTTGGGCGTAACGTTAATGTTTTAAGAACATGGTAGAGGTCAAACTTCCCTTTTAGAATTCTTTATGGATCAAGAGGATTATTTCAATGCTATGTTCTGTTATTTTGAAAAATGCTTAATTAAAAACAGGGACTCATTATGTCAGATATATCTTAAGTTATTTTCTTATTAGTCTTGATAAATTTTAACGTTAGATGTTAATGTATCCCTCTGTCAAGATTTCAAATACAGGTGAACTCGGATATAACGAACTCCAAGGGACCAAATAATTTAGTTCGCTATATCCGGTGTTCGCTATACACATATAATTTAAATGATATTATATAGGGAAGGGACTTGAAAATTGGTTCGCTATATCCGATTGTTCGCTATATCCGTGTTCTACTGTATTTAGATGCAAATGACAAGGATTGCAATAATGCTTATGTGCAATGTTTGTTTTTCAAAAGGAAAGCAAGATCATTGCTGGATAACAAATTCTCTTACTTATCTTCATAATAAAGAAGTTTTTGTCCAAGAACTATTTTGCTTTTGAACATAGATTGTTGTTGATCTGAAACACATTATCTATGCATGTATATCTATCAACTTGTGGAAGTCGACTGTTGACCTTTGTCCAGCAGAGAGATACAGTGTATCTGTTCTTCATTGTCTGTACTGACCAATGCTTGACCAGTGGTCAGGAAACATGCCTGGTATGTTTTTCAACTTGTTCTAGTGGTTTCAGAAACATCCCAGGATTGTTTGTTTAAGTGGGTTTCATTCAGAAAACTTTCAAATTTGTCTGAAAATGACAATTTTGTGGACTTCATTTTGTTGTTAAAATGGTTGTCATAGATTTCATGAGAAAGCATTTAAAAGAAAGCATTTAAACCTCTGTATGAAAGATCTGATATTCTTTTGTAACTACAGAGTTTTTTTAACAGAGATTGTGCAGTGTTCTTTTGATTGAGTAGGTTGTCAGAGAACTGTCACTAAGAAATTGGTAAAATGGTGAAATTGAGTAGAACCATTCAAAAACTGTTGGAAAAAGGTCAAGCCATTCATTCTTGATGTGTAACTTGAATAAGAGTTCTACATTCTGTGGATATTTCCGAAACAGCACCTCAAGGATTAAAATTTTCAGATGTCATACTCCATTATGTATTGAATAAATGGGATTGATGGCAAGACAAATGATAAATGCAATATGGTCATTGTTATTGATTTTTATTTTCAAACAAGTTCCAATAGCGTCTGGGCAATCTTCAAATAGAATCTGTGAGTTCTGGATAATAAAGCTTGGGTAGTTGGTGGTATCCTGATAAGACATCTCTAAATAGACTCCCTGCAGATGATAAACAGACTCCCCTGTGGAAATATTTTCTGTACTTTGTGTTGTTTGTAGACACAATACTGTCTATTGATTGCTCCCAACTATGTGCCTAATTAACATATATCCAGTGTTCCACAGCTTGTATTACTGGAGGTTCTCTGTGACTTCAGTAACCTTCATTCAGGATTCAGTTAACTCACTTTTCAGAGACCCCTTTAGATAAAAGGTTTATCTATCTACACCATTCTTATGATAATAAAATCAGGCTTAATTCTTTTTGTACACATTGTGTAACAACATTGCTTGGTAGAAATTGACATGATGCAGTAGTTGTTTGATCTCATTTTGTTAGACTGCAATGATGTTTTCAAGCATGTGAGTGACAGAGTAAAGTATTACACCCAGTCCATCTGAAAATTGATCAAGTCAGCATATACTCAGAAACAATGTAATTTTCACAATATGAAATGAATCTGAATATGAATCCAGAAATTCTAGCTGTTCTTACTTATGTCAGTTCTAAATGCTGATCAAAGATTTAGTCTCAATAAGTAACTTTTTCCAAAAACTTGATGGCATCTTTTTTTTGCATTTGAATACCAAACTTCCTTTTTATTTCATTAAAAACTTCTCAAAGAGGACATTGTTGTCAAATTCTTCTACTGAAGAGTCTGGGACCATCAGGAAGGCTTGTACTGTCTGCAATGCACTCGTATTACTAAAGGAATGGTCTTCCCAGTGCCTGATAAACAAATTATTAGTAGGAACAATATTGTTGAATCTGGATTTCTCCTATGTGGCAGGCCAGTGGCATGTGCTGACAGATTAATTATGTTTTTCTACCTGCAGTTCTAATCACACACAGGTGGTTTTACCTGAATAGAAGCAGATACACCTGCACTTTACCTGAGGACGGGAACTTTATGAATGAATGTAACATTATGATGCCATGAATAGAAAATTAGATTTTTATGTTGATATTTTTGGCATGTTTGCATGAGACTATATGTTTTGAGTTTATAGAATTTGTCAATGGAATTTACTCAAATATTGCATTCATGCCAAGTTGTTGTAACTGACGTACCAATATGTGGATATCTAGATCTGTAATTTGATGTTTCAAGTTTGATATTCTTGGCACATCCCAATAAGCTGTTGATGTCAACATAAATAAATTCTGACTTGGATATTTTTGGCACATGCAATTGTTAGCGTAGGTGTACTATGTTAAATATAGTGGAGTAAATAATGTGTGGTAACGGATAGAGTTGGATCAATTGACTCTGATACTCACTGCAAGGTCACTATGAAGAATGAAATCAGTTGATTCATTGATTAAATGAATGTACAAGTCATCAATGACTATTTGCTATTATCTTAATCCTTTCCTTACAATTTGAAGTCTGAAATACTACAGCTAAAACTAATGCAAATAAATAATCAAGAAAAAACAGGAACCATGATATTCCTGAGGGATAAAAGATAACAATCTTATTATACATTGATGAAAGTAAACAATAACATGCTGAATGTACCAACAAGTCTAAAAGTTCAAATGTAAGATTTATTTTTTCAACACCAAGTTTTTACCCATTGATTCCCAATCCACAGTATTGTCTTACTCTACCTTCCTGCCTGTTTCACCTTATAAATATTTGCAACTTGTCATCTAAGCCACAAAGAGTGCACCAACTTAGTTTGATAAGGTCAAAAGTGAAATCTCCAGGGAATCACAAATGTCTCCAGATGTGAACTTGACTTTATTGCTTCAAAGTTTTGTCATTTTGTCAGTTTTTATGACATGATACTTCAGGGAATTTACTCTTTTCAACTTATTTACTGCTTTTTTCTGTCTCTTCACAGAGATGGAAGAAAATCTTTTTTAATTGTTATAGGATTATTGTTAGAATATTATCATTAAATATCTTTGTTTAATTTATTCTACATACAAAAGTACAAGTTTTACATGAAAGACTTTAAGAGGTTGAAACATTAGTATAAATAATGATGAAGTTTAAAAATATTACATCATACCATTTCAGATATCTGATATTGCAAGTTGAAAATGTTACATAAGCTAGCACTGAGTTTTGTCTTCATATGTTTACTATGACATTTTAATATACTAAATTTGGAATTTTAATTTAACTCGCAGTCTGATTAAATAAATTGTTTTATGAAAAATCTTGTGCACCATAATAATGAGAAAGATTTGTCATGGTAAGCTCAGTGAAGTGACTGACATGGACTCAGAATGCATGTGTGACCTTTGCTCTCTGTTTCTCTCCCTGATCACTGGGACAGGTTGACTAATGTCTTCTCTCACAAGAACTATAAATCTCCATGTAACATGTACACCATATGGAGACAGTTGGACATGCAGCATGTTCAGGGAATGTAGGGATTGTATTGTGTGCACCGGAATGGTAAGAGATGAGTAGACTGACAGTTGCTGTAAAAGCTTTTATTATGGCATGTGAAACATGACCATTGTTAAAATATTAGGGCCTGTTAGAATTGGATCTACCTTCATCTAGTTTTGCTTTTAGAGAGGTTTTTTGTATATAGATATGAGGTGAAGTCAAATTGAATATCATAATGAAGGGAATTTCAACTTCAACTAAAATTGCCTTTGAAGGAGTTTTCATATTGATTTAGGGTGAATTTAAGTTTAAATATAATATGAATGAAGTGCTGTATGGAGAGTATAGGCTAGTTGCAAAATACTATAATGAAAAAATCCATTGCATATAGTTGGTATATCAATCTGCGGTGAAGTTGCAAATATTAATGTTTTCTTTCATTGAGCTTTTATTAAATAATTCAGAGTTAACATTTTACCATCAACTGTAATACAGAGCAAAGTGAAAGTGAAACCTCTATAAAATTGATTTGAACAAACTTGCCATTTAGTGTTCATTGAATATATGGCACATGTAGAATCCATAAGGAACTTGATTCTTATAATGTTTACATATGAAATCTTACATTTCCATGAAAAAGTGTATATACATGAACTCCTGGCACCTCAAGGGTGTCACAGCATCGCCTTCAGCGTGTGATAAGGCAGTGGGGGATGTGTAAACACTAGATTGATGTTTGAAGCTGTCTGTGGTAGTTCTAGACTAACATTTAGTCTTTAAGATCCAAATTTTGAAATCATAATCATTTGACACAAATGAAAATGAATGAAAATGTAACCTCTCAAATCTTCATTTCTTGAACACCAACTCTCTTCTCTTTTGTAGATTCGTTCAGACAGTTATCTTATAGGGTCTTGAACTGATTGATGTAATGTGTCACAGTCTGTACCTACACCAATGTATTAGACAAGTCGATGATAGTTCAGAATCAATGTAAAGGCTGTGATATAGGCATCGTATAGCAATGTGTGTGGTTATCAAGGGATCATGTGGTAACCAATTTGAGACAAGCAAAGGGACTAAAGATCACTATCTTATAATAGTCCTAAACCAACCCGTACATAATCCAATTGTTTGAGTATCCAGGGAAATATCATAAATAAATCTCTGTCATTTGAGTACAAGAATCTTGAATGCAAGGATCCTTTCTCATTCTAGATTTTACACAAGTCTTGGTTGTTTTAGCTCTAGAAATCAAGGGTTACTTTTTATCTCATCTTATTTAATTGAAATTGAATCCCTATTAAATCATAATGATTTGTTCATGTTAAGACTATATTTGCCTAGATAAGTTAATGAATAAGATTATCACTCTCAGCGCTATGAAGAAAGTGGGTTCTGTCTGTAGGAACTTGTCATCAGCTCTGATGTGTGGATAATGTCATCGCTGTCATCACTGAGCCCTATCTTTACCCAGGGCAGTGGGTGAAGACATCTTAGGCTGAATAAAAGTGTTAAATGTTTCCTTGTAATGAGGTAAATTAGGTAATGAGGGCAGTATTAATTTTCACATGTGTTCTCAAAAGATTTATCGACAAAATGTGACTCCAAAAACAAATGACAAGCTAGGAGCACATTTTATGTATACATCAAAAAATTGTATGGAAGTTCTTCCACCGAAAAATCATTCACAAACTTGCTTTTACAGATACATATTCTTAGTTACAAATTGGGCATACAGGTATAAATACATCAAGCATGCAAGTAAATATTTTAAAGGTACCAAAAACCTCAGTGATGTTGATGAATAAAGGTGATGTAATAAATCCCATGAAGCATTTTATTTTCTCGTATGGCCTTATGAGTTTAGTCTGCTGGGAGTGATATGTCTTGTCTATCAATGGATGTCTGTCTGTGTTTGGTGTCAGCTTGCAGTCTTATTGAAGGGTCAGCGAGATTGTCATCTGACCGTTAAATTTGCAATTACTGCTGATAAAAGACGTAATGTGTGTGGTATAAATCAATGACAGCTTTTAAGATAAGGACCTACAAGGAAACTGATATGTAGTACATGTCTTGTGTAATTTTAGATTTGGCATCCAAATATTACAAATGATATCAGGTTTTATTTGTGTGTGAAATAAATAATTGGCAGATGAATATAAAAAACTGTCCATAGAAGAAACTAAATTTTATAGAATAAATCTAAATAGGTTTTTTCAAAGTTTTTTATAAGTTTTATAAAAACCAATAAGAGGTTTATGAATAATCAACAAACATTTACTACAGTTGACGAATCTGTATATTTGCCATAGAAACTGGTTGTTCATTCAGCACCTGATTTGTTAACCCTTGTCCAGTCTTTGATCTTTACGTCAGAGGTTAAGTTTAAGCATAATGCATAGTGTTAAACATCATTCTTATGTATGCAGTATGGTCAAAGGTTGTATTGTTTATATATGAGTGCCAAATGATATCATAAATCAGTTTTGATGTGTGGTAATACATCTTCAGCAATATATCAAGTTGACGATCTTAGGCAAGAATTTGTTGAAGAATTAGTCTGTCTGACAACCCCTGAAACAAAATATATTTAAAGACCACCGCAAGTCTATATCATTGCAGCAAGTCTAGATCCTTGCAGTTTCTGAACAGCTTCAGAGTGTTCATTTCTCTTTTAATCATATTTTCAATTCAGGGACTAAAATTTAGTCTATTGAAAAATATGTGTAACAATAACAGTGCATTGTTCATCACTTTGATTCTTGAAACTAAAACATGTTTCATATACTATATTTTTATCAACAAAAGAGTTGTTTAAGATTCTATAGGAAGAATAGTTAATGTTGAAAAACTGAATCAGCTGACAGATCCAAATCCTCTATTTAAACGGCACCTGTAGTTTTGATCAATATTCAATTTAACCTTTTGTGTATTTCGCACTCAGAAGATAAACTTTGGACACTGTCGATTCCATCAGCATTCCTTTTGCCATGCAAATAATCAATCTTTTAATTGATTTTCGACCTGACAAGATGTACACACTGGGTTTGCTGTGAAGAAATCAAATTTTATCATTTTCATTACAGAGATGTTTGAAGTGAGGTGTGCGTTCAGATTCTCTCTGTGTGCATGATAGGCTTGATATAACACTAACTGGGGGGTCTTGTTAGAGATTCTGTAGTTGCGATTGTAATTGTTTTGACGAGAAATTTCAAGAATTTGAGAAAAATCCTAAAATACACACCTCCTGCTGATTGTTAATTCAAACCTAAAAATAATTCAGAATTTTTGGAGTGGTTCAAATCATTTACAAGGCCTTTAACTTAGAGAGGTGGATTTATTTAGATAAAGTTACCAATTATTAAGGAGATGTAGAACATGTGTTAGGGCTGGATGTATACAGGGAGTGGTGGGGAGAAGTAAAGTAGAAGTTTGAATTTTGAATTACTTGTTTAAGAGAAATGACATTTATAGTTCAGGATTGAAGGAGTGTTGGAAAATGTGAGGTTTAATAGTACCTGGCGCTTAGCATTCCTCTCAGATGATAAATCCTTTTTTTTAAATTGTCCACCTCATGCCTCATTATATTTAACCATTACATTTTGCAAAATAACATTGAAGAATATTTTTAATGGTTAAATTACATAGGTGGCAGATTGTTCACAGCCAGTTTTTAATGTTCTTATTTTTTAAAATCATTTTTCTCATAATTTGTTTTGAGAGTGTTTGAGAATATGCTCTTTTTGTATTTTTCTAAAGTGAGGCTTATGTATGTCCAAAAAGCACTTAAAAAACACCTAAACATCAAGTTCATATCTCACTGACAACATTACACCAAGATTTTTAACATAATTCTTTAGTCTATTGCTTCTTTAAAACATGCTTGGTAGTTTGAGTTTTACGCAACCGTATGAATAGATGAATAACATATGGTCTTGGCTTTAGCTTATGCTTACCATTTTACAGTAAATGTTGTGCCAGAGAAGTCTAAAGAATAATTTCTTATCATAGAACCAGTTTGATAGAAAACATTAGACATAATGTTAAATATCCGGAAAATCTAATCAACAGCATTATATATAATAAACATTTTTCATAAACAAATCCAATGAATTGAAAAATCTATACCTATCTCATTTACACACCTGAAGTTAAAGTACATAAACTGACAAAGTAAACCATTTACCTGTCCCCACCTGATGAGGTGTGTCATGTCATTGATACCTTGCCCAAGTCACACCTCACTCCCAAAGATTAAGTATACTGTTTGCCTTCGTGTTATTGGCATTGGTTTCGTAATTTTCCTTTCAGAGTGGCAATAGATCATATTACTACTGGTTGTTATGTTCAGGTATCTGTGTACCTGTCAAATCCATGATGTAAGTGGCAGCAGTGGGTAACCAATAGATCATATGTTGACATTTTTCATTCCTTAAATTCCTTAACTTTGATTTCAAGCTCTAGTGAAATCTGCAGACTCAGCAGAAATTGAGCAAGACTGGACATGAGATTCTTGATCACCTGTATCACATAAATCAAATAGTACCACATCATACATTGCTACCTCTAATGAGTATTTTATGTCATACTTCCAAGATCTCATGTTGAATATTTGATTAAAATGCAAATCATTTAAGTTCTTGAGAATAAGAAAAAAAAAATGCAATGAAATTTATCTGATAGTCTGACAAAATATATAATTTTTTGTCTCTCTTCAGTAAATAAATCAGCTTAACCACATACTGGGGTAACCAGATTGTGTCTGTACATAAATTTATTGACAATATTAAATTATACACAACCAACAATTAAAGCGCACAAACTCCCAAGTAAAAGTCTATCCCATGGATCTAATTATTAACTGACATCTGGCTAGTTAAGTTTTCTTGTTCACATGATCTGTTGATGCTTATCTTTATCACATTTCCTATCAAACATTTTCTTTCTTCTCACATGTTCATTCCATTTAATGCTCTTAATATCATGAATATAAGCCCAAAGTATAAATTTCAAATAAGAATTATCAACAACGCCAGGAAATGTAGAGCTACACCATCTTATATCCTAAAGCTGATAAACTTTTCACCTTCCATAATAAAAGCCATATATTTTAACACGATTCCGTACAGTTGATTTGCAGTGTGAACATATGGTAGAGGATATAGGGTTTTCCTGTTGAGTTACAAGATAATCGCCACTAATGATGTACAGTGGGCAGGATTTACTTGTCGCCCAAGACATGCTGCTTTCTGGGTTAGTCTCAATATGGCTGTTTATAGGTCCTAGAGGAGTCTGGGCCACATGTTGTGTTATAATTAGAAATGGGTTATAAGCGGAGAGGGTTATGCTATATATAAGCTGATTGTGGATATGTTTAGATGAGTGTCATAACCTAATGATAGTGTAGTAATTGTATCACAACCAGTGTCTAATGAGGGTTTGTTTCAGTGATGTTTCTCCACAAATAGATCTGTGTCTTGAAGTAATGATAACAGAGATATCACAACAAGTGCTTCATGATTTGGTTAAATTAATTTCATATATTTCATGAATGGTGAATGATAGCAATTAATTAATGTCAATGTCAATATCAAAATGAGCATGTTGGGAAATTTGCTTTAAATCATGTTACTGGTACTCTGAATTGTGTTGTGTTTTTGCTGAACATCGAAACTTTCATAGAAATGGGAATCGTGCATTAAGATTATATATATGAACATTTTGTATTTGAAAAAAAAAGATTTTCATCTCAAAATAATCACTCTATCTTCTAGTAAGTTATTAAGGGGTTCTATTTGCAAATGACCATAAGCACTAACATTTCATTTTTAAAATGGTCTCATTTTCTTGTTAAAACTTCTTAGTAAGCATGAGTTAAGAAGAGACAATTGTAGACAAGGAAATGATTTGAGAGGAATGTTAAGTGTTTTGTCAATTGTTAATTCTAAACTTTAGCCATTGTCTTTTAAATAAATACAACAATAGAGTTGTAAACCCTGTGTATGATTCTGTGGTTCCAAAGCTGATGTTTTGATGCAGGTAACCCTGGACTGGTGTAAGATTGTCAAGTGACAGCATTATCTAGAGAGAGCTGGCTGGATGTTAAGTCAAATGAAATACAAGAAACTGCTTTCTATGCGGAATAAATAGAACTATAAATCTGATGAATCATATCCCTGTTTAGAGAAACTTTTTCAAACTGAGATCTGTCTAGTTCATAAAAAACATCAGCTGCACCTAATAAGGAAACACTTAAAGTGTAGCTAAATGACACCAATTAGTGCTTGTGTTGCAGTAAAATATAACAAATTAATGAACAAATTGCAGTAAAATAGAGTCAATTAGGAAAGTGTGCTGAATAGAAGGTATATGTTCAACTCATCAGGAAATCAATTACTCTTGTGTTGGATCCAACAGCTGCCAAAACTAAACAGTGCAAACTGAGACTAGCAATGTGATTAGCTGAAGTGCAACTGGTAAAATGTTTGCTTATAACTTCTGTTTTAATGAACAAACCATGGATATAGTTTTTCCATTTAGAATTTTCTATATTGTGTGTACTGTTGAAGAAATGAATTTTAGGCTAGTGTAAATAGTTGATTGGACATGGCATTGTAACACAGTTTGGGTTATGTTATTGGTAATACTACTTATCTCACCATTCCATTTGAGATCTTGAGATCTATGTTTTTCATTAAATTCATTTTCAAGATCATCATCACTAGCGGATCCAGGGGGGGGGTCCAGGGGGTCCTGACCCCCCCCTTTGAACACCCGCCCCCTTCAAAACTGGAATTTTAAGATAAGGAAACTTTTTAGTGACTGTGATTGCTGCTACCTTCAAGATTCATTTCGACCCGATACTATAAATACATTGGAAGATATTCTATTAACTGACTATAGATTAGCATGGACTGAAAGAATACATGACAATACAGGGAAGCTGAGAACTTATAAGACTATCAAGAAAACTGGGTATCAAGTTGAACATTTTGTAGTCTCTCATATACCCCGATGTTATAGAAGTGCTTTTGCAAAATTCAGACTGGGAGTAGCACCTATACGACTTGAAACAGGGCGATATGAACATTTACCCGTGGAAGAGAGGATATGCCCTATGTGTGAAAATTGCTGTGTTGAAAATGAATATCATGTTATTTTAAACTGTCCTTTTTATGATGATTTACGATATTCCCTTTTTAAAGAAGCTGAATATTTTTGCCCAAATTTTAACCTTTTTACAGATGCAGGAAAGTTTGAAGTGCTCTTTACCCACGTTGATTTAACTCTATTGTGTGCCAAAGCCTGTTTTAATATTTTACGAAGAAGAAGATGGTGTTTATATAAGTAACAATTTTAAATCGTATATTACCTTTTTATAGTTTATCTTTCTATCCCAAAGGATGTTTACTGATATGTTTTATAACATTTTTGATGTACAATGTTAAACTTTTAATTATCCTTTTTGTCTCTCATAATTCCTAAGGAATGGCTTGTGTATATTTTATTGATAAATTAACATGTATATATGCATTGTATACACAAGGTGAGACGTTAATAAAATATCTGTCTGTCTGTCTTCAAATCCATGTATAAGGGGTCGTGGAGCCCCCCCCCCCCCCCCCCCCCCCCCCCCCCCCCCCCCCCACTGAGTGGAGAAAAATTATTTTGGGACCCCCCCCTTTCAAAAATCCTGGATCCGCCCTTGATCATTATTCACTTTTATGTATTTCCAATGTTAACTATTCAAATCAAACTTATAGAACAAGTTTTAGTTCTAGAGCTATGTTATATTTTCTGATATTGGTTCCAGGTTGCCCAAGGACTGTACAAGATAATAGCAGCGTTTGTCCAAGAGGGGAGAAACTGCAGCAAGAAACCAACAACAAAAAGGTCAGTATCTTCTTATCTTCTTCATTAATAATGGCATTACGATACATTCCCCCTCTAAATTATAGCTTGTAACTATGAAATCTTGTACATCATGTTATATAGATTGTCCAGAGACATTTTATTATAAATAGCAGAGCTGACATTATTGAATATCAATGATGTCATCAACTTGCAAATAGATATTGTACAACTTGATCATATTGACAACTTTGAATTTAAGAGGTTAACCAGATTCTTAATAAGAGATATGTAGTGACACACCTTATAGATAGATATTGCAATGGTTCACCATTGTTGACATCCTCACATAATTGTCTCAACTTTTAATCAAAGTGTACACATCCAGTGATAAGTGAGTGAGTTATTGTTCAGCGCTACTTTGGCAGTATTTCATGCCATGAGCAGCGGGTATACATCCAGTGTATTTATCTGTTATGATATGAACATAGATCTCAAGGAAAACAAAGAGGGGCATCAAGCTGCAACTAGATATTGTACAACTTGATAATATTTAGGACCTTGAATCTAAGAGATCAACCAGAATCCTAACATAAGATATAGTCACACACCTTAGTATAGATAATGTAAATGTTCACAATGGTAGGCATGCTAACATACCGGTAGTTGTCTCAACATCTAAATCAAAGTGTATATTGATCTGAAATTATATGACTGTAGATCTAAGGTGTTTAAGAATCTAATAGAATCCTAAGTAGAGAGCACTATAAAAGGAAAGCAAAAGTATAAATTTCCTTCAACTTTTGTATACAATGAAAACACAAATGTAGACATCAAGCATCCCCTAAAACCTCTAAAGAGTAAAGGTTTATGAAGAAAACTAGAATGTATGGTTTTAGATAACAGAGTAGAAATCTTTTCAAGCTTTTCCACACAATGAAACAATATGAATGGCATCTCCAAGCCTGTAAGTATTTGATGTGATATCTCACTCATATTGAAGTTCCGCTGACAGTATGTCTGTTAAAAGTTATCTACAATGCCTATAGAAGATAGGTTAGGAACCAATGTCTTTGAGAGGGTGGCGTGATGCTGCTCTATATCCTGCGTGAATGTCAGAGGTCATCAGGAAAGGTGTATCGAGGAGTTCCACATAACTTCCGTATCTAATTATAAGTGGAACTGTCTCTGGTTTGCTCTGTTGGTCAGCCAAAGACAGGATATTCAGATATACTTAATGTTCCTTTCCTGACTCCTGAAATCCTGACTGAATTTAACTCTTCATGAATAATGAACTGGAAGGTGGATTGCACATGTCATAAATGAGATGAATTTGAAACATAAATTTAATTGAAATATGTTGAATTACATTGAATTACAGTTGTTTCTATTGGATTACATTGAAATAAATTGGTTTTAATTGAGATACAATGAAATGCTTTGATTTACATTTAGATATCAAGTTAATGATTTAACTGCTTAAGATAAAGATTAACAAAGTTTTTTGATTCATTTTGAATTGTATTTCAAATCTTGAACAAAGCAAATACATGAACAAGTTTTTTTTACATTTGTGCAAATTCAACCATAAAACGAGTTCAAATAAATGCTAATTTTCAAAAGTTGGATATTGAGAGTGAGTTAAGATAGGAAGATGACAAAAATAACTTCTATAGATAAAAGACCAAAAAAGTGGATTTGATATGAAAAGAAATGGTGTTTTGAATGTGTCATGTAAGCTTTAGAATCTATAAGTTGTCAGCTAACATGAGTTAGCTTTGCAGAGGAGTTGCTCCATCAAAGCTTGTCAGATCTGAGGAAGTTGCTCTTGGTGTTTCAAAGACTTTCACTCTTTTGATGTGCTTGTACAAGTGAATCAAGCTTTCTTTTATCACTTCATTGATAATTCACCATTTCAGAGTTGACTGTTTTTATTTTTTCAGTAATATTTGAAAAAAAAGAGTTTATTTTCCAGTTTAAGAATTAGGTTTTGTCTTGATACAAACAGAAATGATAGCATTTTAGTCTAGATTTCTCTCTTTCTCTGCAAGGGTTCAAGTAACATAGATTTTAAACTTTGATATTTTATTCTCTCAAGAGTTGCACTATTGTTAGCCTAGTTTCAGATTACAACCCACAGAGTGGCTCTCTAAGTGTAATCATCATACAACTACAAATAATCAGGAAATCAGAAGCAACATTTTGAGATTTTAAACCCACTTTTAATGAGTATTTTTCACTAGAGAAGTATAAGATACCCAAAAGAGCTAAGAGAATTAAAGTTTAAAACAGCATATGTTTGTCAGTTATTAACCTGGGATTGCCATGCGTTAAAAATGGTCAATATCTATTCACTGCAAATCATGGGAAATGTATCATCAATTCATTATATCATTTTCTGTGCAACATAAATTATACAATAACATTTAGCAAAATTCCTGAAAAACAGTACATTGATAACCATTTCTTTTACGCAACAAAGAAAGATAGAGCAGCTTATCTATAGTATCATGTTAAGAAAGAATTTCTAAAGGGTCAAAAGATCATTTAAAAAATGTTATCTGAATATGTTAAACAAACGAGTCATGTTAAAGTGTTGCTGAGTCACTATGAGAAGGTGCATCACAGCTTAAAGCGTTAGAGATATATCTCCTGTATATCTCCTGTATATCTCCTCTTGTATCAGACCCAGCTTGTATTACAGCCCCTCTGTCTCTGTCTTTTTAAGCCTATGACTAAGATTTTTACCTGCAATTAGAGACCTGTCACCGATGTGCTTTTTGTCATTTTGTCTCTTGTATCAACATCTAGGACGGTTTGATATTTCAGAGGTAGAGCTTCCTTTCAAATGTTTCTTATTGTAAATTTTGCATAGGAAGTAGAAATGTAAAGTTCATATGTTAAGTGTTCGACCTTCATTGCTATATCTTTCACTACATCAGACCTTGGCTTGTATTACAGTCCCTCTCTCTGTCTCTAGAGAACTATGACTCTTGGCTTTTTACGTGCAATGAGAAACTTGTCATGGTTTTGGTCTATTGTGGTTTTTTGCTTTAGTTCCCATAATAGGGGTTTAACATTTTGAGAGAAAAGCTTAACTTTTAAATGAAAGGTGCTAACCTCTTACGTTTATTTTCTTTAATTTTGTGTTTGAAGTGAAATGTGAAATGTTCATTGTTTCATGCAAACAAATTCATGTTGGTTGTTATTTTGATAAATGTTGCTGATTAAAAAACTTCATAGGCTAATGAGGATTAGGCAACAAATGACTAATCTGTTAATTATGTTCACAGTAATCAAAAAGCCTCTACACTAAGTTGACCTGAGATCAAAAGTCACTTACAGCATGTTTCAAGTAAGTTCTGTTTTGAAGGAAAGTCTATAATGCATTTTGACCAGACAGGTTCAGCTCCAAGCCACATGTAAACGGAGCGGTGTTTATCAACAAGCATGTTTCGTGTCCTGTGATGTAGCCACATGCAATATATGTCAGTGTGTCAGACAATTAGCCTGCTCAAAAGCTGATAACTTTTTATAAGACTGTCTTACGGTCCCTTTAGAAACTATTTTTCCTTTTTGACCGTCACATGGCAGCTAGAAAGTGATGATTTTTATCAAAGATGAGTTATCCAGATTATGAAAATTATTTTTTAAGTGTTGAAACTTATTCCATTGATTAATTTGAATACATTTTAGTCAGCTATTCTGGTTATAGGAACTTTATAATGTTTCTTTACATGTAATGATTATCCAAGGCTATTAATTTAAGAATACGTTTTTACCAATCTTGAAATGAATTGACCCTTTACAATCTTAAAGACATCAAGTTTTAAAGTTAAGAGACTTCTCTGTAGTAAGTATTTGAGAGACTTACAGTGAGTCTATGAGTGCATGTGTTGGAACTGTTATCACAAACTGATACACTACTGCTCTCTGTACCAGATACTGCTGTATCCTTGACATGTACGTCACATGTGGTGTCACATGCATCGATGTTAAACATGAAATTAACACTTGCTTATTTGTAACGTTATATTTATAATACCTTTAATGTTTGTTTTTATATACAAAATTTGTATTTAGAGCATATTTTAATTATAATTTTATTTTATTGTATCAAGAAGTATTCTAACTACGCAATATTTTGATCATTAGGCAGTCGACAAATAAATGGTAATACAGTTTGATTAATAGTATTAATAACTGTGTTCACAAATCCATTTTATCATCTGATTATTTTTCTCTTATCAAAATGAAGAGTACCTTCTAATATTTACAATGTAAACAGTTCAAAGAAACTGAAGATACAAGCTTGACATGATTATAAATACTACATCTTGACTCTCATTAATTGAAAATCTTCAAAGGCATTTAAAAGTTGGTCTGATAATACAAGACAAATATTATGGATGACAACTTCTTTATTGATTTCTTACTATCTCTTCTATTTATCTCATTAATTGGTTAAACATATCAGGGGAACCACTACAAAGTCTACAGTACGAACAAACACATGAATAAAGATAATCATCTACTAGACCAGGCCCTTAGTAATGTCCACACGACAAACAGCATAGGTCAAGCAGCTTGATTGCTTCTCTAAGTTTCTGTCATCTCCGATCACATAACCGGAAATATACAAGCGATATAGACATACTTCTACACTGGCACTCATGGTTTATACATGATATCTACATCCTCAAGCACTTGTGAATATCAAATGAGATAATGTCCCATAACAACATCTCCTGCCATTTGTTATGTTTATTTATTTAATACCATGGCACCATTAATTGACTAACAAGTACTTGTGGTAAAGACATTGCTATTTGAGATTGTTTGGGTGACATTTAGAGGGTGTTTAGTACCAGCTCATTCATGTAACTTGAGTAATTAGAAAACATTTGTGTAATACCATACTATTTTCAGGAGGCATATTTATGAATATATGAATAATCTGCAGTGATATTTCTTTCTTGAGTTTTTGTACATAGAAGTCTGCCAATACTGAATGAATGTTATAATCATGTGAGTATTTACACATTAGTACTGACAATTGAAAATTCCTCTGATTTAAAATATGTTGTGTTACAGCTTACTTATTAAAATGTTCTCATAATCTACGGTATATCTATTTAACTCTTTTTTCATTTTTTCCTGACCCTCAACAAACTTCCTTTTAATTATGATTTTAATCACTTCTTACTAGCAAGCCCTGATGAGGAAGGTATTTTATTTTATGAATTCTTGACCTTCGAACTCACCTTCTCATATCTCTTGTATATTCTAGTTAGCTTGGACGGGCTAAGAATTTTAATTATGTAACATGACACACTTTCTCCTCTTAACCAATGAATATGCTAATACAGCCTCTCATCTTGATGGTGACACAATGGAAGGTTATCAACATCGCACATCTTAACTTTGTTCTGATCTGAAATGCAAAACTGCTGTCAGTGAGGATCTGTTAGTGGAAGATTTATGCTGAGTCGTCAGAACACCCTCCATAGTGTACCTGTCCTCGTAACGAGGTGTAGACTATCCCCTTACCTGTGTATCATGCTAAATGAGGTTCAGCAACCTCAATGACTCTTCTCTAATCCATGCCTTTGTCAAGGCAAGATATCAAATATGATCGTAGAGTGACTGTCATATTAAAACATCAAATATACCTTTCCTTATAATGAGTTGTAGACTATCTTCTTACCTATGTATCTAATTGTACAACAACCTCATAGCTCTCTTCTGATATCAAAAGTGAGCACCGAGTGATGATGATGATGTTATGATCAGGTGTGGACTGTTTTCTGACCTATGCATTTTATGAAATGAAACAGTAACACTGCTTCAAATCTTCCTCAAAACTGTGTCCAATTCCAAATGTGTGGTTTGCTTCTTGGCAACAGGTATAGATTTTATGGCCATTCGCTTTATCTTACTATTCAGAGTTTGTATTCAATGTGAGTTCTGTTTGACATTGATGTTTAAAATGGTCTCCTAGAAACCATTTTAAATCTCACTTTAATCCACAAGCACTGCTTCTAAACTCTCCCACATCAAGTGGGACATAAAATTTGATTTACAATTGGTGTTGATATTAGACGTGAATCCTTCATGGCTCTTCTTGTAAACTTGCCCCATTCAAAGCTTTCATGTCAGATATGAACATGAATTGCAGGTCATTGAAGAGAATATCTTGAAAAAAATGTTATTTTTTTCAAACCGAAGATATATATTTTATTATGATCTTGAAGTAAAATGATGCTCATTATGATATTCAACAAGTTAAGAGTGACAAGAATAATAGAAATGATAAGATGAGTTCATTGCTTTGCACAGTTTATCATTTTACATTCTCTTGAAAATTTGATTTGACCTTTGTGATAAAAATCTTAGAGTAGTTATCAGTAAGATCTAGAGATTGTACACCTCCAAGTTAGGTCACAGTTCTAGGTGTGGTCACAGTGTAAGTCCTCGAAGTGTTCTGCTTATCTCTTGATCTCACCTGGTGTTACCTTACTGGTGGTGGTGTAAGATACAGAGAGGATCAGCATTTCACTTCACCCTGGCTTCAACATCAAGTTGTCTAATGTTAACTTCTTTGAGAGGCATTTTAGAAGTTGGAATGACAACAATGCTGAGGAATATATGGATGACAACTTCTTTGTTCATTGTATGCGACGTTTTGACACAGACACTCTGCTTGAGAACGACACAAGAATCTGTGTCGAAACATTGCATACAATGAACAAAGAAGTTGTCATCCATATAATCCTCAGCATTATTGTCTAATGTTGGCCATACAAGTGTATGTTGGGAACTCTTGCTGATTAGAATGTCATTAATGACAATTTTTGTGTAAAATATATTTATTAGTATACATAATCACTTTATTGTTAAAGACAAAGTTTATATTTCTTTGCCACAGAAATTGTTTGTTGTAAAATGGCCAAGAATGTGAACTTTGAACATCAATTGTGATCATAGCTTTATAATTCTTAATATAATATTTTAATTTATTTAGCCACTACAAGAAGTAATATTGTCAGATGGCTCAAAACATTTCATGTAAGTGACTAACACGTTAACAGTATTCTCATTTTATAATAAATAGGCTTTTTAGTAAGTAAATATTTTGTCACAGAAATTCTTTTGGATTTTAGATTATCATATTCATTTGAACAAATGTCGTCAGATTGCTTTGAATGTGAACTTTGAACATCAATTGTGGTAATAGCTTTGGAGTGATGAATATCATATTTTTCTTTAGATTAAACACATTAGATATTTCAGATGCCTCAAATGTAAACTTTGAACATCAATTGTGTGGTTAAGCTTGGCATAATTGATATCATATTTATTCTTAAGGAGCAATTTACAACTAAGAAGATTTCCTGTCATGAATAGTAATGTATCTGGAAGCTATTGACACAAGATACGTCAGATTGTGGGGGTACTAAACCCTCCTGGCTAGTTTAATGCTGTATCAATATGGTAATTGACACGAGGAAGGGGAACAAACATACTCCTCTTATCACCTGCCAGGTATGTTGTGAGGACAGACACTTACCGGTACCTGAAGTCCACCCTACCTGTCCACCTAACGAGACCAGTGTTACCTTACTCTTCAAAACATTATTTTGGTATTTTCATTTCCATTTTACAAGGTGTGAAATAAGACTAAAAACTCTGTTGAATTGAATGTGTATAAGTACAGGTTGAGGAACATTTTTAAGTAGGATTCACAATGAAAGCAACTTTTCTGTTACGAGCAATGTTTAGGAGATATGCTTACTCCTTCAATTGATGGCCAAAATTTACCTATACAAGTTAGACAATTGAAAGGCTTCATATGAATAATTGATATGCCTGAATGAATTATGCCTTCTTTCTGAACACAACTAAAAAATTTCCATCACTCAATTTTACTCTCCTTATCATTTTGTTGTGCCTTTTCGAGGTTTTATCATCTATATCATTTTATTTTTTTTAAGGATGCAAAACATCTAATTCAGTAGTACAAATTATTAATAATATCAGCTTTAAAAGGTAGAATTTGTCAAAATTTTGTATCTTTTGAAAATAAAAAAATCAACTAATTTACGATAGATTTGCATGAAGAAATACAACCACTGCTCCCATTATCACCTATCCTGTATACAGGAAGTGGCAAAAGATTTTGTCTACCAAGCTGTCCTGTATTAAAAGGACAGATACATAGTTTATCTACCTCTCTTGTCCCTCCCCTGATAAAAAGCTACTGTAACCTCACCAGGTGTCAACAACTTCTCTTGACCACCTGTACAAACTTGTGAAGCTTCCTTTACTTGGTCGAACAGACACAAAATTGACAATGATTGTTTTTCATTAGTAATAATTAACTGTTACTGGAGGTCGTTTCCATGTCAATTTTACTCAAGAGGTAGCCTTTTTGTAATTCTAAATTTGTACTAACATTTTGGATATGGAACAAATTAATTGAAATATACTAATGTTGGTCAAAGAAAATGACATTGTGCTCATAGATGGAAAATGAATGTCTCTTTGGTAGAGTCATGATGTGGAATCTTCCTCCTAGACAATTTTTTAAAAGCTCCTAGCTATGATCGCTGGTTTCTTCTTATACTGAAGACTCAATACCTTCTTAATGTGACACATGGACTATATCATGATCAATCTCAGGTAGACTACAGGACTACAGTTAATTTTCCAAAATGAAATAAATAAATATAGTTATGAATGTACTTTATAGGTAAATCCATTTTCTTATTTAAAAGATTATGAATAATCAAAAGAGACCTTATCCTATTTCTAGGACAATATCCAACATTATCAAAATGATTTAAAGTAGAACTGATAAAATTATTAAATGTTATTTGTGTACGGAGAGATTAGATTGTAAAATAGAGCAAATGTAAGAGACATTTATCAAGGTATGAGTCAAAGTGATCCTCTTCACAAGGACATGTTGCTAGGTGATTTGAATGGGAGGAGGAAATTGGTGGACAATGTGTAAAACTTTGCCAATAGATTATAGATTAATAACTTTTATGTGGTATTGCTGAAAGGAACAAGGTCACTTCCTTTTGTGAGAATAAATGTTGAGAGTCATTGGAGAGGAAATAGTTTGATCTGTGTTAAAGAATGTCAATGAAATGTAACATATCAAATCAGAGAGATATGCATATTGCTCCCGGAAGTCTTTCATCATGATCTTTTGATACTCAATCTTTAGAAAGAAATTTTAATCATTCAATTTAGAGGAGTGTCATGCTTGTTTGATATAGAATTCTTGGTAAGGGTTTAGCATTTAGTGTAACACCCAGACAGAAGTTTATGATACTCTTTCTTGAACATATCAACCTCTCGAAGAGCAAGTCTAGATCTGCATTGAACAACAGTCATTTGTCGAAATTCTTCAAGGGCATTTAGAAGTTGGGTAGTAATACAAGAAAATGATATGGATGTCAACTTCTTTATTTATTTCACACAACGTTTCTGGGCTAGTTCTTGCCCCTTCTTCAGGTGAGTAATGAGCATGGTGGCAGATACAGAATATATAGTAGCAGGAAGCCAGTGAATTCAATTATGTACAAACATACAGCCATTTGTCATTATCTGTTGTTATGGGATTTTCATTGCAGAGACTGCATACTATTAGTCTAGTTTAGCATCATCATTGTTCAATATTGGAATGTATCAGCAATCCAGGTCTATTTTAGTGTTGATTTGACTTGTCATGGTGGTTGAGTTAGTCCCACTGAGATGACTTTGATGTCTCCTTTTCCTTTTTTCTTAACGTTGTCTCAAGTTATTGCTTGTGTTGCTTCTTGTCACAGTTTTAATTCTCTGTTTGTTCAAGATTTGTCCAAAACTTTCTTCTTAATTTTCTTCCTAATTACAATTACAAGTTTATTAAGTGACTGTTTGTTAGTTATCATCTGACACTTTTTATTGAAAAATAGCATATAGAATAATTGAAATAGTAACCCACACTTTTTAAATTAGTTTTTCATGCCCAAATTTCTCCCTCTTTCAAGCCTAATATTTGATTGCTTGTTTACATATAGTACAGTTGTCTTCACAACTTTTTCACAACATGTAAACAGATTTCTATCCTGATAGCATATAATGAGCCCATGATAATGCAGGTTTGATTACTGGTGGATTATCCTCAGGTGTACTAAACACACGAGGCTACAAAAAGGCAAGCTTGACAGAATTCCTGTGTTGACCCAGGTATCGAGATTACGTGCTGCCAGTTAGAGCTCTCACTGAACAACTACACGTGGGGACGATTCAGCCGCGTAGTAAAGTGTAGCATGTGCTGTGTGGAGCTTGGGCTCTATGTAGTATCAGCATAACTTGCTGTAGAGTATGAGTTGAAACTTCTCTCAAGCGTGAGTTGAAAGTCTAAGAAAGGTATAGATGATAGACTTGTATGAACCTTGAAGGTGTGTAGATATGAATGAATACTGACACAACACAGAGGTTTCTATCAGTCTCTTGCATTGGGTAAACAGCACTATCGGAAGTCCACACAGGTGTAAATCTCGTCACAGGTAAGCTTCTTAACCTGCAGGTAGAAAATTAACCTGTGAATTATTCCATGTGAATCGCTACTTAGGTAAATCTGTTCACTCGAGCTTGCTGTGTGGAATGGTGTTCACTGAATAATTAATGCATACTATTGTGTAATTGATCAATATTATTATCATTAACAAATCTGGGTTTGTTTAAGTTGTCACTTATAGATATTTATTGAAGTTTTGTGTGTGGATCGAATCATGTATGTAAGATAAGGAATAAGAAATCAAGTACATGTCTATGTATGAATTAATACACTAGTTCAAGATCATTCTGAGTGGCAAATTTACTGAAATCACAATTTGTTAACTTGAAAGAGCCAGAAACTGACTAGTCAAATTAAGCTTTATTACACATTATTAATTAACTATCAATTATATGGCACTAATACAATCTAAACGGCCTACACTATACGATTCGGCAACTGGGCCAATACAGGTAAGCTGGGCCAATACGGGCCAAACTGGGCCAATACGAGCAGACTGGGCCAATACGACTTTGAGCATGCGCATATACACAAATGGCGCAAGTCCGAAGCTATCGCTTCAAAACTTTCAACATATATTACAGTTCACCAATCTATTTTATAATTTTGATTTTGATGAAAATGAACTCTCTAATGTTGTTCAAGTAAATCACAAAGAAGTTAATTAATAAAAATGTCATTAATCAAGTTTTTCCATATTGGTCCAGTTACAGGTCCTCGGTCCGCTGTATTAGCCCTTGGCTTAGCATGGGCCACCAAGCAGACCTCGGACCTGTAACTAGACCAATACGGAAAAACATGATTAATAACATTATATTATATTCAGTAACTTTAAATATAAAAGTTCATTCGTTCTTTCAAAAGACAGAATTCATGTATACAGGTATGTCATTTTGTGACTTCATCCTCATCCTTAGTTCTGCACATACACATGTGAATTGTGTTTTTATCAATTCTCTATGTATTAGTGTATGAGTTGATAATATCAGTTTACTAAACAATTTTCATATCCAATTTAAAAAAGGGTATGTCATTTTGATTAATTCTAGAAAATGACCCAAACAGCAGAAAAGTATGCATATTTTACATGCATGCTTGAACTGTCCTCATACAGCTGATAAATTGTCACCAATGCAAAATAATAAATTTAATGTTTAATAAACATGCATCAATAGTTTTGATATATGTTAATAGATAATATCATCATAATGATTGAAGTTGTGTAAGCGTGACACTCCACACATGACACACATAGACATTGACTACATTGTAAGAGATAGCAGAGTTGATGATATGCTGTAGCTCACACCACAATATCATCTCTAAAGATATCAGATATCTTGTTTATGTAATATTGCATGTTTTCTTGACTGGTCAGATCACCCTAACCTTGATATTGATTTTCTATTGGTTATTTTTGAGAATAACACACAACAACTGACTTACAAGGTTGTTTTGTAATCTTACAAGTGTTTATGGCCATAGTTTTAATGTCATGGTTTTATTTGAATTCTTATTAGGTTGTTTATTATGATTATGGAGAACAGGTGGGATATCCCATCTTTAATGACTCTTTGATAAAGAGGAAATAATAACAATTTGTCAATTATAAAGAGGAAATCTAAAGGAATAAAACAAGGAACATGAACATAAAATGAGTTAGAAGATGGAAATTGAAAGGAAATGTGTTTATCTGGATAACACAGGAAATGAATATGAATATTTGTTAATTCATTGTTCGTGACTTAAGGAGTGCTCAAGATAGGTGAAGGATTGTTATATCCTGGTTCCTGAACTATTGCCATACCGGTAATTGATTTCATCCAGCGGGTTTCAGGAAATAATCCAGTTATTGAAATAGAGCATTGAGATTTTCATATTGACAGTGACAGTAAACTTTGGATATATCATTTCTTCAGGGTGGGTAATGTTACTAATTGATATGTACGCCATATCTTAAGTCTTTCTTCTTATGTATATCTTCTTAACTTTCATACTTTTGGAATTATCCAATTTAGGACATTTGATTTCAATACAAATCATCAACTACTTGAATAACCTACAGATTGTTTAAATCATCACGGTTGCTCTAGAAGTAGAAACCAGACTGCTCTCTAATGAATTAAGATGATAAGTAATGATTCATACTACTTACATATTTTCTTTGAGGCATAAAACTTAAACCTGTGTTTAAAAAATAAAAGTCACTCATTTTCAAATTTAAAAGTTTTCATTTCAAAATATCCTTTTCAATTTGATTGGATTAAAATTATTTGATTGGTAGAAATAGAATGTTAAGATGATTATCTGAAGCTCTCACATAAAGACAATGTTGAAGACAACAAGATGTTTTTCTTAAAGGGGCAGCAGCATGTTTTGTTGACAATTTTATATTTTAAAATTTTCACTGATAATTTTAATTGATAATACGTTATTGCTAAATGTATATTTTGGATAATGTCATAAATCTCATTATACAAGCCAATCAGCCATATATATTACCGGTAATAGTCAGAGGACAAAGTATGAAGATTCACATAAAATCCATTGGCGGCCATTTTGTGTGAACACCTTAAATTTATTTTGTGTAAGGAAAAGGAATCACTTAACAGGAAGGAATGGCTAAACATTAGATTATATATTTGAATTATTACCGGTACTCTCCATTTAGTTTAAATACATTGTCTTTCAATTGGAACCATTAATTTTCATTTTCCTGACATCACCTAATATCTCCCCCAAAATGTGCTACTGCCCCTTTAAATGCCGTTTAGTAACTCTAAGCCACTTCAATTATCCTTCATTATGTCCAGTACAAGAGGAAAAGGCTTCAATAGTCACCAGCTAGTCAATGCCACCCAAATGTTTTGGGTTTTATGCTCTTTGAATTGCCGATACAAAAATGACCCTCTGTGAAATTTCATTGAAACAGGTAATTGTGGTTTTATTATCATTGGATCTATTTCATGTAATTACAGTGAGGTAGTTTAATGAAACATGATCTAAGTCAATTGAAGATGGATAAGCTTTGATACTGTCATTGTTGTGTTCCAGTCATGGAGGTTTGCTTTGGCCTGAAGTCTTTTCTCCATGGTGTGTTTCTGTACATTGAATTGAGGTTACTGGACAAATTAGAATCTCAAGTTGCTTGTTATGATTGATCACATCATTGACGATGTTTCTAAGAATGTGTTTTCATTTTCAACATTCTACTTGTTCCTACACACTCTAGATCTGTGAATTGCATGTATATAGATACCATTAAGTTTGTTAACTTATTGTTACTTCTTCTTTCATATAAACTGATAATTGGAAAAAATTATAAAATTAGTAAGGATGATTTATAAATATTCCATAGATTAACTGTTTATGTAAATAATTGTATAATTGTATTCAGTATCTGTTTTATTCATTATTAGTTTGATGTTTCAACGTATTCAATTTCAAGAAAATTTGTGCAAATTACCATAGTGTTCATTGAAATTACATCTGATCAAAATATAAAAGTAGTTAAAACAACCCTAGTTATGTATGATCATAAAGATAAATTGTTCCGCCCCTGTTTTCCTGCAGCAACTTAACCTTACATCTGGTAGCTTTTCAGAGATACTGTATATATTTGTAAAGTAAACATCTATACACTACATCTGATTTAAATAAAACAAATTAAGCTCAATAGAGCCTGATCATACATACAGAGTGTGTCAGCCCTCTTTCCCTGCAGTAGCATCTAAGAGCTTTCTCGGACTCAGCTGGTCATAAGATGAATATGTATAAACTTACATCTGATAAGAGTTACTCTTTGACGGAAATATTAAATGTGCTATACATAAGAAGATCAGGATTTTCTGGATAAAAACTTGAGGAAGGAGTAATGTAGACAAATATTCATTCTCTGAAATTATAATTCTTTAAACAATATATTTTTGTTCAAAATAGAAAGGGCCTCTGAATAATGGCTATTTCAGAAGTTCACTGCAGATATAGACTTGCTCATAGAGAAATTATGTTCACGACAAAATATCATATATTCAGTCAAGGTGTTAGGCTAGGAGTAGGGATATATTTGAAATATTGTGATTCTCACAATAAAGAAGTTGCCATCTAGAAAATATTGCAGTCTTTGATGAGAATTAATATAGTTTTTTACCCTCCCCCAACCCTCTCTCTACCTGTAGTATCTACCCTAACCAGCCTCCTCTCAGCCACTGCTATATGATACCTGTAACACCTGGGGTTCTTAGAGACTTGATTGACACAGGTAGAAGCAGGAGAAAGCAGGAGGTATTTGCCTGTGACAGTTACACAGGTATTAGGAGACCTGATATCTGTATGAAGTGGTCACACCATGGCGAAGAATGTTCTCTCTCTCCCCACTAACACAAATCTGCTTTCAAGTCAAACATCAAAAGAGTGTGTCCCTTGCAAGTGGACATGAGGTAGACTGTTGACAGATCCTGACAGGACTTGCTGCAGCTTATAGCCTTCATCTTGCATTAACTGGACTACAGTGTCGCCCTGTCCTAAAAGGATACAGTCATCTTCTGTAGTTGAGTCAAAGAAATATTGAAAACAGTTTAGTGCTACTTTGACTTTTCTCACTCTTTGAATTGAAAAGTAGGTGAGTTTTCAATAATTTCTTGGTCATTTTTATCATGTAAGTTACTTGACTTCAGTGTCCCGAGGTCTTGATAGGACATCTGTTTGATTCATCATCTGTAGTTTGGTCAAAGTAATATTGAAAACAGTTTAGTTCTACTTAGACTTTTCTCACAGTTTCTAACTGAAAAGTAGGTAAGTTTGAAAACTTGATATTTGAATAACTTTTGATCTTGCATCTACTGGACTACAGTGTCTCCGTGTCTTTATTATGTCTCCCCCCGAAGGGTCGGGAGACATATTGGTTTTAGCTGAGTTCCCGTTGGCGTCGGCGTTGGCGTCGGCGTCTGCGTTCCCATTTCGTTTCCGGAGCATATCTCTTAAACTATGTTACCAATCATCACCAAACTTGGTATGCTGTCTCTCCATATCATGTAGATGTGCCTTTTGGAGGTTATAGATTTCTTAAAAAAAAATTTTATTTTATTTCCATGGCAACAATTTTGACTTAGTCTTTTTCAAGGGTAGTGTTCGTTTCAGGAGCAGATCTCTTAAACTGTGGGACCGATCATCACCAAACTTGGTATACTGTCTCTCCATATCATGAAGATGTGCCTTTTGAAGGTTATAGATTTCTTAAAATTTATTTTTTTTTATTTCCATGGCAACAATTTGGACTTAGTCTTTTTCAAGGGTTTCAGCATCAAATCATTTAGAATTTTGAATATTTTGTTTGCGGAGTTGATAGGTTATTTATTCAAGTTAAATTATATAGAGAACATTATTGGTGCTTTATGATAGTATTGTTTAGAGGTTTGGAGCAATTGCGGAAGGGGGAGACATCTGTTTTTAAGGGTAAAAACACTTTCTAGTTTGATGTCTGGTACAGTCATCTTCTGTAGTTGACTCAAAGAAATATTGAAAACAGTTTAGTGCCACTTTGACCCTTCTCACAGGTCCTTAGTTTGAATTGAAAAGTAGGTGAGTTGTAAATAATTCCTTGGTCATTGAAACGTTTTTCTTATCATGTAGGCTTCTAGACTTAAATGTCCCGAAGGCCTTAATAGGACATCTGTTTGATTCATCATCTATAGTTCTGTCAAAGAAATATTGAAAATAGTTTAGTGCTACTTTGACTTTTCTCACAGTTTCTCTCTGAAAAGTAGATTTGAATAACATTTGATCTTGCATATTTCTGGACTTCAGTGTCGCCGTCTGAATAGTCAAAGAACTACTGAAAGCATCTAGCATTTCCCAGACTTTCCCAGACTTACACTGTACACTGCAAAGGAGCTGAGTTTGATATAATTTCTTGGTCATTGAAATACTTCTTGATCATGTATGTTTGTGGACGTCCATGTTCCGCCCTGTCTTTATAGGATATATGTTAGAGTCATCCTCTCAGTTAAATCTAAAATAAGTGTTTCAGGGCTTTTCTGTAGGTGTTGCACTGAAAAGTACATAACTTTGAAATTATGTAAGTATTTCTTAATCAAAAAGATGATTTAGATGATATTCATCAAGTTTAAAAAAAAACTTTATCAGAATATTATTTTGATTTATGATATTAACATTTGCTATATCATGAATATAAATTGACAAAATTCTGGCTATAAATTTTTAATGGTTGTACCCTAAGTTTTATTATTTTGTATACCATAAGCTCTTCTTTTTCATCAAAATATGGTAATGTACATTTATCATGTGGTTAAAATGTGGATTTTTGAAGATTGAGTCAACTGTCCTTTGTTGTGCACACAAGGTATTTGAGGATAGGGTACACACCCTGCATAATACCTGACAGTCTGGTATCAAACTGACAGCATGTTCAACAAAGTAACTCTTCCCACCTGGTTAGGTAAATTGTTATGAAATGTTGAGCACATCAAACCCCTGTTGTCACAGATAGAGAAGGTATGCTGTAACAGAAGACCTACAAGCTTAGGGCTTTAGTGAGAGCTTGTAGTATCACCTTCCTTACTTTGTCATGCTAGCCTATCTGATTCCACACATACCTCTAACAAATTGAATGCAAGAGTATAAAAATTGTCAACGTATTCATGAGAGTTTTCCATGAAAATGTCCATTTACAAGAAATTATCTGCTGTTAAAAATCTTTTATATGACAAGTAATTTAGTTCAAATCTGCAAACTTGGATAGGTTTTTTACTACTGTAAAGTTTGTTGTTTGTCCAGGCATTTAAAAAATGCTATAGCTTTTGAAAAATTCATGACGAAACTGTCACTTTAATTGAATATCTTCACTCCTTATGCAGTTGTTAAGCCTTCTCGAAACAAAATAAGATGTTCTCAGTATGAAAACAATCCAGAACATAACATTCTTCACTTTAAAACATTTTACGGTCTTGAAATTCATTTTTTATTACATGTGATGACATGAAATTGAGGTATGATGACAGCCAAAGAGAAACATAATTCTATTCAAAAACCAATTTTTATGAAAATTTAAAAAATCACCCCTGAAAGGAGCAATGAGATGGAGGAGATGTGAGGTAATCAAGCATCAACAACCTTTACAGCGAGCAACCGAGCGCTGTTACTATTAAGCGATGTTAACGCTTGCTTGCGTAAGAGGAGAGTGTTGTGACAGCATCGTTTCCACCTGATGCTAACATGTAGGGGGCAGAACCTCCCTGTTCAATCATACAGACCCATTCATAACTCACACGCACGACTTGCTGCAGCTCAGATTAGGAAGAATAAGCCTTTTAGTCGCAGTGGGAGTGTCCATAACCAAAACAGATTACACGCGTGTGTAGAGTGGCGAGTGTATGTGTGTAGAGGCTGTGATGAGAGGGACTGATCCCCTCCAGCTGCTCCGCTGTGCATCTAGTATCAGGAATTATACCCTGTTGGGTTGGCCCAGATGGTAACGCTGGAATCTTCACCTGGCTTTTTCTCGTTAGCCGACACAGGTAAGACAGGTGTAAATGTCAAGGGGTGTACATTCTGTGGTAATACACTGATAGGGAGTAGTGGTAAAGTTTTCTATACTATGTAAGTGTTGTAGGATACTTACACTTTCTCTTACTGATACTAGGTGTGGGCTCTCTACTAGTTTTGTTTATACTGAGATATATTTCTACTCGATCAAGTCAATTCTTCTTAATCTTTTGAGATTTGTTTAGTCTTCCTATGCAAGATAGGTCTAACTTCAATTTTCTACTGTTGATATCAATGATCATGCATTCCAAATCAGTGTTAGCAAAGGTTCTTGATTGATTTCATGATTAGGTCATCATATAAATACATTTATTGTGATGAATTAGGTATTATTTTGTTCAAAAGAAGAAAACATTGTATATATAAATATATATTATACAATTTTTAAAGAATCAAATCTTTCATAAATAGATAAATTAATTTGAACTGATCATGAATCATTCTGTGCAAATAGTTCTAATGATATTTGTAACCAAACAGTTTTTCACTGAATGTGAATCAACATAAAATTGTAGATACAGTGTAATATGTGATAATTTCCCTTTTAAAGGTTAACATGTTGAAGTTAACATCATACCAGATGGTTTCTATATAAAAATGAATGCAGCTTTTTCTACTTCGAAAAGGGAGAGATTGAAGAAGTTAAGAGTTTGGTTGTGTAAGATAGCATGTGTTGTATACATCAGGTGTGGGTGGTAGGTGTAGATAAGTAGGTGTGGAGTTGTGGGTCAGGTAGCAGACAGGGCTGTGGTCTCCAGGATTGTCAGTCTCTTCAATCTTTTCAAATTTTCAGATTTTCAGATTTTCCTATGTTCATTTATGCAAAATGTAGTATCTTTAGAAGGTCAAACATTATATTACTCAACCCTATAACCCATATATAGGAAATATCAGATGCAGTTGAAAGTGCTGGTTGCCATTTAACTGTGAACACTTTTAAATTATTTGTGTAAGGGAATGGATTTGCATAGCGTAACTGAATTTTATGTTTTGGTTTAAGGACTCCTTTGTTTTCTTTATGATATACTGCTGATTAAGCTTGCATATTATTATACCATGTGGACTTTAAATTTTCAATTCATGCCTAAATTAACTTCATTCATTCATCTTTATCTCTATGAAAAACTTTGGTTTGTGCATCAAATAAAAAGTACTGTTTTTTTTTCATAATCGTTTGGTTCTCTTCAGTGTATAAGTTGCATGACTTATTCAACAGAGTTTACCAACTGTAGTATTAAACTTGATTAAAGGAATTAAATGTTCTAACGTCTCATTTGAATATCAATAAGCTCCCTCAGTATCTAAAGTCATCTGAGTTAAATATTCTCTAAGCCCAAAATAACCCCTTAGTAAAGCTGAACTATTTCAGTATCAGCCTACCTGTCCTCTTCAGGATCCTGATTGGATTTACCTTAAATAGACACCATACTTTCAACCAGAATTAGTAAATAATTCAATCACAAGTCCTCTTACCGATGTTGCCACTCATCTTTGACCTTCAGGAATGGTTCTAGGACTGTTGGTGGTAATGTTGGCGCTGTCCTTACAGGTTATTTCTTTATGTTCAGGAGTAGATGGAAATAATGTAACGATTCATTGAAAATAAATTTTCTTTTGTCTGCAGTATGGTTTCTGGCTCGTGCTCTTGAAACAAATAAAATCATAAGCCATAAGTCCTAAGCCATAAACCTTGCAAACCCTTTCAACAAATTTTCAAATAAAGCAAATTTAAGGCAATGTAGCGAGGCAATAATTCTCATTCTAGGTCTCTGACAATAAAACATATAACAAAGATATTTAACTTCATTTCCTAGATCTTCATTTTGATGTTATCCCCTTTCTTCAGAAGACAAACTGATTCTCTTCCATTTGGGACACTGTGTCACTTGTACCTCTTTCTAATCACAAAACATTCCTACATCTGGAATGCTTTCAAATCCAATTTTTGTCTCCATTGTTTGCAAAACATTTGCTTGTTCTGTTTAAAGAATGAAAGTTCTAGATTTTATTGTTTCATCACATGATTAGGGTGATTATGATCATGTCAACCATATATGTACAAGTAATTTTCTAAAAAAATATCCTTCATATTGGTGCACACCTTATGGAATGTAAAGTCGTTGCGTCACATTATGCTGGCTGAATTTTTCCAAATTTTGCTGACCAAATAATTGAAACAGAACTATGCACCAGGAAACCTTATTGAATTAGAGGATAACAGAGTTCAAGTGCAACAAGGTTTGTAAACCATATGAACTGTATTAACTGTGAACCTGACAACTAATAGTACAATGTTAGTTTATGAAAAACATGTTTTAATAATAAAATACACAAGCGACTTAGATATTATGACATCAATGCAAAAACAACATCGTTGTCAGATGTGGTTAATTAAGCCTTTTACCAAGACTTGGTTTTTAGTAAATATCCTGAAAATATGTTGAAAATTTTTTGTACAAAAATTCATGAAAACCCTACAACAATAATTGAAAATGATAAAATCTGTTTTATCATCATTGCCTGACAAAATTGGTGGGGGAAATCGACAAAAGGCTCTTCGAGCCAGCCATTGGCCAATTTGTCCTTTGAAACTTATTACCATTATGTGGATCAATTAGCATGTGTATCATTCTTACTAAAAAATCACCTGTTCTCTGAGGTTTCTTTAAAATATGGAAAAAAGAATTTTTAGTAACTAGGCTGCTCTAAAGTTCCTATTCTCCAGGACCCTTTTGAATACCAAACTCAATTGTTGCCTTTATCTTATGGAAGATACAATTATTTTGTATTTCAGAGACCAAACATCAGTCTAGGTAAAAGAATCCAGTTTGTTAAGTTCATGCAGCATTTTTGGATGAGTTGTTTTCAGTCAACTGTCTTGTACGCATTATATCTGCACATGTGTAATCATGTCTTACACAGACATGGCATGATAAGATGGGGGATTTTGCCAAGCAGATAGGATTTACTTTCAAACTTTAAAAACTAAATGTAGTAATTCAAAGTGAGAGAAAAGATAAGGACGATGACTCAAACAGGGAATCCTTAGTACAATTTCAGTTCAACTTCAGTTCATTTCTTAAAACTTATTCCGATGGAATGAATAGTACTTTGTAACTGTGAATATTATGAAATACTTATGACAAAAGGTTTTAGTTTGTTTGGATATATTTTTTAATGTAGGAAAATATTCTCTTTGTTCAATGTGTCATATTTGCGAGTAACAGAGTCATATAAAACACATTTTGATAACTGTATGAAGCACGTATAGTTCCTCGTTAGACATTGTGAAAGCGATATGAAGACTGCCCAATCACAGCAACTTCAAGATTCCAGGACTAATCCTT
Source organism: Steromphala cineraria (assembly GCA_916613615.1). Classification (NCBI taxonomy): domain Eukaryota; kingdom Metazoa; phylum Mollusca; class Gastropoda; order Trochida; family Trochidae; genus Steromphala; species Steromphala cineraria. The sequence continues at coordinate 10,310,851 of OU744720.1, read as the reverse complement.
ATTATTCAGAAACTGCATCCAATCATAGTTGCTTTTTTTTTTGGTGAGTTTTGGTAAACAAGGAGAAGATCGTGAGATTCTTAGCATTCACAAAGGGTTGATAAAATTTATTCAATTTCATCAACTTTTACACTGTTAATTGCTGAATAATGCCCAAGTTGTGCCAGACCATGACTAACTACAAAGATATTCAGTGTCACAATGGCCCTAGATCTCTTCATTGTAGAAGTTTCTTGAAATCCAAAGAATAATTATTCATAGACAGATGACTGACAGATTATCAAAAACATAAATCTTTCTTGTATAATGAAGGGAGAAAAAAGTGTTATTTCTATCTCCATCACATGTAAAAAGAGTGAGTGAGTGAGTTTTACTCCGCTTGGGAAATATTTCAGCTATGAGCAGCATCGTGTAAAAAGAGAGAGAAGGGTAATAGATAACAACATTGATAATGCAGAAGAAAGATTACCACAGACAGATATATGCGAACTGATAAAGGAAAGTAATCATATAGAAACATAAAGAAGAGGAACTAAATGGTTCAGATCATTACAATAGACTGTCTCAACTACTAAAAAAACAATAATTTTTTTTTTGCCGAATCAGCTGTTGTATGCAGATTGCCCCTGTGATGACTTCTTAGTCTGTTTAGCAAACTCAGATCAGATGCACGTAGCGGCAGAAATAGGCTCTCATCAGCGCCATCTACCATCAAGATTGTCTGAATCACATTGTCTGGGTATCTCTGTTACAGAATGATGGTATCTCTAGTCAATCAAGGCATCAGTTGCAAATGGCATCAAGAGATGAAAGATCTTATGTTTGTGTTCCATTTTTAAACTGTTTGAAATGGAACTTAGTAAAAGTTTAATTTTCTGTAACGAGAAGTGTTTATCTGGAAGATCAGAAGGTTTTCATTTCAAGCAATTAGCTAGTTTTTCAGAAAGGAACAGAAAATTGTTTTAAGGCATTGCTTAAGTGTAGAATGTTGAGTATGTAAAAAGTTCTTTAGATTAATATTAGCCCCTGAAAAAAAAAGAGTCCTGAACAATACTTAATTTCAGGCTTAATTTAAAGCTAAGGCATCTAGACTTGCCAATATTTTCTAGACTTAATAAGGCTCCTTTAATTTGTTTTCCTTAAGGGTATGGATAACAGACTAAAAGTTCTTGTATTATACAGGTTCTGTTATATCAAATATGATCATGTGACTGCCTGATTTTTAGCTCATCAGGTCTGAAAAACCCGATGGGCTTATGGCATGGCATGGCGTCCGCCGTCCGTCCGCCCGTAAACTTTTCACTTTTTCGACTTCTTCTCCTGAACCAATGACTCCAGAGAACTGAAATTTTATGTGCATACTCCTTGGCCAATGGGGATTTTAAATTGTAGATTTCATGACCCCATGACCCCAAATGGGGTCACAGGGGTCAAAACCTTAGAAACTTATTTTGATCTTCTTCTCCAGTTCCAAAAGGCCTAGAGAGCTGAAAAGTTGTGTGTAGACTCCTTGGTCAAATGCATGGATTCGTTTTTGTAGGTTTGGTGACCCCTTGACCCCAATTTGGGTCACAGGGGTCAAAACTTTTAAAACCTATTTTCATCTTCTTCTCCAGTTCCAAAAGGTCTAGAGAGCTGAAAATTGTCTGTAGACTCCTTGGCCAATGAGGATTTTAAATTTTAGGTTTGGTGACTACTTGACCCCAAATGGGGTCACAGGGGTAAAAACCCTAGAAATGTATTTTCATCTTCTTCTCTAGTTCCAAAAGGTCTAGATAGCTGAAAAGTTGTGTGTAGACTCCTTGGCCAATGGGGTTCTAAATTGTAGATGTTGTGACCCCATGACCTCAAATGGGGTCACAGGGGTCAAAACCTTAAAAACCTATTTTGAGCTTCTCCTGTGCCAAAAGGTCTAGAGAGCTGAACATTTTTGAGTCCTTGGCCAATGAAGATTTTAAATTTTAGGTTTGGTGACCCCTTGACCCCAATTAGGGTCACAGGGGTCACAGCCTTAAAAACCTATTTCCATCAAAAGTCTGATGAGCTAGAGAGCCCATGGCTCTATTTTTTATGATTATTTGTGTCTTTGCCATCTTTAGTCATTGCTCCCCTCAATGATAAACTACTCCTGTAGTATTTGCAAAGATGCACTATCTATAAAACTTCATATCTTGCAAAGAATAAAAAAACAAATCAATGACAGATGTCTTTCATCTTGAAAAGTTAACTCAATAGATTAATTTCATGAAACTTTTCAGTTAATCTGTTTCACTTAACATGCTTATTTCTTTTATAGGTATTTATATAAAAATGCACCTCATTCCCAAGAGATCCAGAAATAGCCTAGTTAGGCTCATTATATACCACTTAAAGGATTTCCTTTGACAGAAAGCAGATTCTCGTAAAATGTTATACATGATTTGAGAAATTAGAGACTAAATCATTTACCTGAAATACCTGAAGAATATAAATAACAGGTTCATTGCAGGTGAGTTCTTGGATTAAGCCTCTTGCTGGGAAATTTAGTTTTACGTCATTCATAGTTTTTACGTGGATGGAGATTATTATACTAGAGTCAGAAAGTACACGAACGATTAGTTCAGGTGAAAGCTGGTTAGCTTTTAAGATTGGTTACTGGTAAAGAATTACATATCCATGTTATCAAATTTGTATGGTAAATGTAATTGTTAAGAAGTTTTATCCATTTTATTAATGCATTTTGATAGTTACTTTATGTTTAATAAGATAAAAGTAGATAAAGATAAATATATTAATATTATATATTATTATAGATTATTATACTAGAGTCAGAAAGTACACGAACGATTAGTTCAGGTGAAAGCTGGTTAGCTTTTAAGATAGGTTACTGGTAAAGAAATTACATATCCATGTTATCAAATTTGTATGGTAAATGTAATTGTTAAGAAGTTTTATCCATTTTATTAATGCATTTTGATAGTTACTTTATGTTTAATAAGATAAAAGTAGATAAAGATAAATATATTAATATTATATATTATTATAGATTATTATACTAGAGTCAGAAAGTACATGAACGAGTAGTTCAGGTTAAAGCTTGTTAGCTTTTGAAATAGGTTACTGGTAAAGAAATTACATATCCATGTTACCAATTTCGTATGGTTAATGTAATTGTTAAGAAGTTTCATCCATTGATCCATTTTATCAATGCATTTTGATAGTTACTTTATGTTTATTAAGATGAAAGTAGATAAAGATAAAGGTCAACATCATATGTAAAATTGTTCATAAAACTGAAAAGGTATACACAATAAGATAAGATCAAACTAAAACCAAGACATTTCAATTTCAAACATGTTTTCTGTGCGGAGATTACACCCTCAATTATGTTATTAGCTAACTGTTATTATAATATTGAAAATATATCCATATCATCTCTATTAGGAATCTATTTAGATCTGCCAAAAATAATCATCTTGTGATTGAAAAGGAACTACTAATCTCTGTAGATTTGCAGAACAAATTGACAAATACCCCTTAATACATGTCCCATTATATCTCATAGTACTCGAATAAGTGAATCTCTATGTTTGTGATCAAGTGTCGTGACTACATATAATAGAGTCTCGCATAAACAAAAGTGACACATAATACAGTCTCGAACTGGACCCCTAATGCCATTCACAAGCCATGGGTGGACATTTGGTGTGGGGAGGTTTATTGTGGATGAAATAGGATTGAGATAGCATGTGGTCACAGTGTGCGAGACAGGTGACGGTTTTCTCTGTGCTGCCCTTCTCTAGTCACCCTTGTAGCCTTGTGTCACCGGTCAGGGGGCGCGGTGGGGTGGCGTTCGTTGAAACACTGGCGTTTTGTTCAAGGACTTGTTGTCTTGGTGAGAAGGTTTTGTTTAAAAGAATTTTGATATCTATGACATTTTTATGATTTTTTGTAACAATTGTTTATATTATATGACTTTTGGTGTAAAGGAGAATTGTTTGCACAACGGTTGCTTTGTAGTAAGGTGTAAGCGAACATTCTTAAAACTGGAAAACTGGAAGAAAATCTTGTTGGTTGTCTATTGGCAGATAAATGACAAGTGATCCTAATCTTGATAATAGACTGTTCTATCAATGTAAAGAGAACTATCCTATAGAATTTTCTTATCACCAATATTCCAAATGCTTTAATTGCAGAGCCAATTATTGTTGGATTCATTTGAATTCCCTTAATTAGTATTCCATGGCCCATTAAAGAAGACAAGCATTATCCATTAATGAAGAAGTTAAATGTTACTTGTACAAGATAAGTCAGATTGGGTTGCTTAGCATAATGTACCACTTTGATGAAAAAACTACTATAGATCATTTCCTTCAATTGCTAGGGTTTCACTGAAAGGCTTTCTGTACTTGATAAACATAGATAATTATCATTCTCATTCCACATTGCTAATCATTCAAATCAACTATTTGAACCGAGCTCCATAATTATATGTCGTGATCTTTGAATAGATAGACAGACAGTACCTTCATTACCCAGACCATCAAAGAACTATTTGTATGTACAAACTATATCTTGAATAGTTTATCAGAGTTGAAGTAAGGTCAATGATATAAGTAAACAATCCACATTACCTACTATACCAGTTATTTGCTTTCCAATATGAACTTACATTAAACATTGTAAAGAAAATTAATATGTACATTACATACAATGTATATCCATTTCCCTCTGACCCCCATTATGTAGATGAACAGGTGAGGTCGTGCCGGTGTATGTAAGGTTATAAGCCCAATGGACAGGTGGGCTATCTACCTGTTTGTCTACTTGAGATAATCCCGGGATCAGAGTCTGTGTGTCTCCCTCTTAACCTGACACATTGCTGTCCATTGGGAGTTGTTCGTAGATTGTAAGAAGCACTTAAGATTAGAATTGCCAACCTCTCTAAACACCCCTATCCTACTTCACTCTCTGTATACCTATGTTGACATATATTATCATGTAAATACATTAGTAAAGTACAATTATGCTTAGAGATGAGATTCTATTAGGGTTGTTTTGGTTGACAGGGGAAATGAGGTGAGCTTTCCTTTTTTAAACATGTATGTTATTAATACATGATAATAACATGATAACAAAATATTATTTAAGTGAGGGCAGTAGTTTGATTTGCTTTTGATTTAGGACTTTGACAGAAAACAAATTCATTCAAAATAGTATACATACATGTACTACCTTTGTTAGAAAAATACAACAGCATGAAGCCAAAAGAACAGTCATGTCATCCCATAATTAAACCAATTAGGATTTGGATATAATGAAAATGCTTATGATTACGGTAGTATAGTACAAGAAAGAAAAATGTTTGTGTTTTTACTATCATAACCAAATGCATGTCTAAAATCATTAGAATGAACAATAAAATAATTAAGAAGATGAAGGCAATATTATGGACATACAACTTCTATATTCAAGTTAGCGACGTTTCGACATAGAAACTAATGTCTCTCAAGCAAGTGATGTTTCTATGTCGATACGTCGCAAACTTGAATAAAGAAGTTGTATATCCGTAATGTTACCTTCATCTTCTTCATCATGGCAACTTCTAGAATGCCCATCAAAGACATATAATAATTGTTTGAAGATCATGATATTTCCTACCCCTGAAAATAAGGTTACTAGGTATGAATATTTGTACAAAAAGAAAGAAACATAAAAAGGTACTAAGTATATTTTATATGTTTGTATGAGAATGTTAGGAACATATTTGATTGCTAAGCTGTGTGTATACAAATGCTTTTCCCTGTTCATGAGGTACAGTATTCCTTGAGCTTTGAAGTCAGCACAAGTTTATGGTATCTGTCCAGTGTGTTGGTATAAAGTATCTGGCAATGTCAACAAAGGTAGTTACATCTAAACATATCAGTTTATTAAGTGTTTGTTGTTAACCCTTAACGTCTTGGTCCAGAATATTGCAGGATAGCCTAAAGCAGGTGTCAAAGCAAGGATTTTCCTGTTTTTGTAACCAATTTACAAGTAATATTATCTGCATCTGGACTAATAGGTAGGTAATACTAAACCAAGTCATAGAGTTTTATAGTATGAAGACATTCAACAATACAAAGAACATCACAAAAAGCAATATGAACTCGATTATCACTTATTCTGGTTTGTATTCCTATTGCAAAGAAAGTTAAAAGCATGTTACAGATATACTAAAGATACCTGAGTAATGTAGATAGCACTGATTGAACCTCAGTTATCAAAGTATACACCTGTATTACTGCAGCTAAACATAAATGATCACGAGACATTAAAATAAAGTACCCCATTTACATAATGATGATTATAAATTTGTACAAAGAAAGACTATTTCATAAAAAAGATACAATGAATGAATACTCAGATTTTGATTGCGACAAGGACTCTTTTGTTATAAAATTTACAGTTGAAGAATAAACATGATATCCTTGAGCAAGTCTAACAAGATCCATTGTTATCAGACATGCTGATAATGACCCGAGATAAGATGCTGTGTCAAGCTCAAATAAACAAACTTTCATTACGTACAGTAGCACTCACAGGAAATAGGGAGAAGATAATGTAATGAAATAAGCTGGTGGGTGGGCAGTTGTTCTGGACAGAACCATTTGGTTTGATTGCTTAACCTAGGACTTGACCTAATGAATCCAGGGGTTCGGGAAGGTCGGTTTAATGTTTGAGATAATTAGTTTTTTTGCGTGTGATATTATGTAAGGTTATAAGTTTTGAAGTTATTGTCATTTTAATTCATTCAGAAAATATTGTGCTGAAGTTCTGTTATCAAAGTATGTTGGAGTGTGATATAAAGTTACCATTACACCATTCTAAGTAAGAATCAGATGTTTTGAAGTTCAGCATTGAGTTAAGATTGTATATATTCCTAAACACCTTGTGTTAACAAACTTTCTTATCAGAACTTCTCCAGGAGGGAATGCTTTATGCTTTGATTCATCACAAGTTGGAATAGAAAGAAGTGTTTGTGTATGGGCTGTTGCTTTATTCAAATGCTTAAAACACAAGATTTGTTTTTGCAACAAATAATTTGGGTAAAAATTCAGTTAACACAAATGACTTACACCAAAGTCTTCTCATTGATAATTATGATGTGTGGTTTCTTATTCCTGTTCCATCTTGATTGTGCATCAAGAAAAGCTGTAACCATACCTGGTTTCTTACTTCCATTTCTTCTTCATATGCATCACCCAAAAGAGCTGTAAGCATACCAGGAAACAAATGTCATTTTGGTGTTTCATAGCTCTATTTAATGTGTTTTCAGTCTTCCCAAATATAATATGAAATTACAAGTTTACTCAATTGTCCAATGATATTACTTTTGATTCAAGATTTATTGGGTCACTTATTACTTCAGAAAACAAAATACTCATTTTTGCCCTTCAACTAACAGAATTTTTTTGGACACGATCTCCATAAGGATGTGTAATTCAGGCAGTGAGAAAATGAAGCAGTATATCAATGTAGTGAGTACTTGACCTTGTGTGAACATGTTATGGATGTTGTTCTATTGTTTCAGGTTGAGGTCTCTCATTACTACAACATGTCTATGTAAGTACTAACTTTATATACATTTATACATGAATAAACCAACTTACATGATTACTAACTATACTTACTGATTGAATCATAGATTTGATAAGTCTGATGATGAACAGTTCAAACTGTTTGTCACTTGGTAAAACATGAGGACATTTAAAAATTAATGATATCCTATCATTATTCTGGACATTGATGGGAATTAATATTGCTGTTAATCATTTGGGTTAGACAAAGTGAATTTTCATAAATAGGACTCCACTATGGCTTATGTTATTCAGTATGGTTGAATCTTTGAAGGGCATTTGAAGGGAGCATACATGAAAATAGCAAGATTAACAACATCTTTATTTTGAAAATACATGTGGTTTCAGAGTGGAATTATGATTCATGAAGCATATTATCCTGAAGGTAATTCTCAATGCCATCATGAAACATTTTTTTCTTATTCAATTGATTCTTTTGAAGTTATTTTCCTTCAAAATGCTTTATCCGTCTCTCTTAGAGACATTTTGTTTATGTTCAATTATTTCATTTTAAAAAGTAAATGTTTTTAATCCTTGGATTTAAAAGTTTAGAAGTTTTGAAAAAGTATATTTCAGATTTCAATTAAATTCTGCCTTTTCATGTAATGTTTGTGAAATTGTTTGATAAACAGTGACACCTGTGTTATCAGGTATTTATTTATCTCTCTCTGTCATCACTGTGAGCAGTAAATATACATAGTGATAATCAACCAGCTGATGTAACTGTGGAGTAGTTGTACAGTAATCAGTACGATAGCACAAATCATTATGGCCGACTTAATTTCAAGTTATCTTTTAATGCATGTTGAAGCTCAACTTGTCAGATTCACCTGTTGCGAAATTCTCTTACCAAAAGATGTGTAAAAACTTGTTGCTCATTTTCTTATGGTTTAAATTAATTGTGAAAGAACTCAATCTACAGTGAAATGTGTTCTTGAATGTTTATGATGGGGTTTGAATGAACAACTGCATTATTCAAATAAAGAGTCATGAACAAACAAACCAAAAACCAAACCAAATCATTCGTGCAACAAATTATCAGGAAAACATCAGCAACATAAAAATGTTGTAAATCACAAATAAGCACCACATTAGATAGTGTAACTTTAGCAGAGATGATTGAAATGCTACTTTCCTAAGCCATACAATCATCGACTTTGCTTCATTCACAAACAGCTAGTAACTTGAATCAGTGAAAGAGAAGGCTCAGACAGTGAATTAACAAAAAAGCTTTTGTAAGGCTGCTGTAATGGCAGTGTCTTATATCTAATACACTGTTACAAGGGCTGGAGACATGGGAAGAGACTCAGGCTTTTCTGGATCACACAGAGCTAATTTCCATGTTTTTGAGACAATTTTGGTGTACATTGCCAGTGATTGTATCTTGGAGCTGATTTGAATGCTTGTGAATGATTAATGAGTTGTAGAGTGATTTATGTATTCTTGACAGTGTAAACTTGGATGCAAAATATAAGAATATCTCTTCTTTGTGATGGTAGATGAATAAAACATTTTAGATCAATTCTGACAATTTGAACAAAAGCAAATGCAAAATATGTATTTTTAGAAATGGATATAAAGTGAAGATTGTAGTTTTTCCAAGGTAGATTCTAAGTAGTTTCAGAAATTTCAAAGAAATTTTGTCTCCAAGGGTATCCATGGTTCCATAGTTCTATAGTTCCAAAGAGTGAAAAAAGTTTGCAACAACATTTGGTTTTCAAGTTCTCAAGAGCAAAGAAGTTTGGTGTATGCCTCTTCAATCTGTGTACTGGTAAGATTATAGATATATCAAGTAATTTATACCAGGACATACATGAAAGGGGAGGATGAGCATGTTTGATAAGCAGGTAAGTAAGTATATATCTCTGTGGAGCCTGGTGTATCAGAGAGATCACTACCTGACCTCCACACATCAAATACTAGTTATCTCTCGTACTGACATCTCTCCAGCATCTAGAGGCACCCGCTGAAGGGATGAAGTTGGATACCTTGTTGAATTGAGTAGGAGAGTTTGGTGATAATTTATCATTAAATGAAGTGTTTTGAAGGGGATTTCATTGATCTTAATGATAAAGAGGTAATGAAAACTAAGTGGTTTTTACAAAAAGAAGTCAAGATGAAAATGAGTGAGTGAGTGAGTTGATGCTTAACGCCACTTGGGCAATATTTCAGCCATTAGCGGTGGAGATGAGAATGAAAAATGCGTAGTATGCTCAACGTTTGTTAAGATATGCAATTTTAAATGTCTATATGCAAATACTCTTCTTTTCTGAACTCAGGCTCTGAAGTTATCAAATTGTTTGATAACACACCCTACTCATGACTTGTTATCATATCTATATGTTTAGACAGCTGTGATATAGGTTATTTCGTATAAATAAACTCTTTTTGCCCCTAGTGCAATCTGTGTTAGTTCATGTTTTGGTCTATTTTGTCTCTCTACCATTTCACATGTTTCTCTCAGGTCTCAGACACCATGGATGCATCACCAAATGAAATGGACATATAGTTTACATTTTCTTGTCACCAATGACAATCATTTAGATTTCCAACAAGTGCAGAAAACCCCATAAAGTTCAGAGGTTTGATACACATGTGTTGATGAGCACATCATCCATTGTGATAATGACATGGGTTGTCACACACTCAGTAGTCAGGTTATTGTGTGAATGAAGACCAGATGATAGCAATGTGCATGCTGAATGTTGATGAGAGATATGCTCACTCTGATGGGTACAGCACCAGGTACAGGAATGGTAAAAGATCATCAATTTGTGGATAAGGGTTTCAGTAACTTCTTGTTTGAGACTTAAATTTTGTACGCCTGTCTTTACCTAGTTTATTGGTATGATCATACCGTAATACAATTCCTATTCATGTTTCTTTGAATTTGGATCCAGATCTGATTCATTGAATTGACAATGGTCATGATAATGAATGTGTAGAACTTTTGAGTAAGAACAACAAGATTTTAAAAATCAGCATTAGGTATCATTTTAGAAGCTCATCTGTTATAATGGAATCCTATTTTGAAAATAAACAGGAACACATATATTCATTCTTCTAGTGTCTCATCTTCATTTCCCATGACCATCTTCCCATTCATTGGATTTTTCCTTAACAACTGTTATTCAAGGATTGAATCTGAAGTCCTGCTTTTCTCTGATGCATTATAGGATTGTTCATAGCATAAAATATTCAAGCAAAAACAGATTTAAGCAATACTTAACAAACTCAAATAGGAATGCACTTAAAAGCTTAATTACAATAATTTGCAATATTTACGAAATATTCAGTCAAGTGTCAAAGTTATATGTATATGATCAAAATTGGAGATACAGGAAGAACAAGTATACAAGTTTCTTGTCACCAAAATTGATTGTTCCCTTTTTAGATCAATGTACTTGTAGTAGTATGGAACCAGGTCACAATATTTCTGAGAAAAAAATAAAATGGCATATGTAATCTTTTATGAACAACATGCATTCCACTTCTGAGTGAGTGATACATTGTTCAATTTGTTATGACAATATTTGATGCTTTTGCTGAAAAGAGGTTGTTCCACAGAGTGATTCAGGAACCGTTCATTCAGTAATCTACATTCCACAGTTAACAGCTATCACTCTTCATGTGCCAGAACCAACTCCACAGTGATGCTTGGTGTAATCCTTGGAGACATCACCTCTCAGAGACAATAGTGATGTATGGTTTGAGGTGTTATGAGTGACAACACTACAATAGGATTGTCTTTTTTTAACTATCTTCTCACAGAGATTGTGTTACATGCTGTGGTTGTGACAGAATGGAACCTTATGCAACACCTTTGAACAAAATGTAACACATAATCACATAGAGACCTGTTTCAATATTCAATAATTTGATTAGAATCATTGTTCTGAATGATAAGAGTAAGAACATTTGTTAGATTTTAGATAAAATTGTCACTAATAATCTGCCATTATTGTTCACTTAGAAGACTAGAAGTTTTATGGATGATCAACTTCTTTTTTGTAGAAAGATGAACGCTTTAAAAATGGTATACTGATCTATACCGAAACGTCCCTCTTTATACAATAAAGAAGTTGATTAACCATAACTATGTATTTATATATCCATCTCCTAAAATGTCTCTCAAAGAAATTATTGTTAAAACATATAAAAAACGTTGATAACAAATCCTGAAATATTTTCTTCTATATCATATGTACAATATGCAAATATGGCCTTGTCTTATCAATCATGAGCAACTTCAGCTGTACAAAATGTGACTTGCAATGAATACAATGTTACTTTTGGTTTTACAATCATATTCAATCTAGCATTGTACAAAATGTGCCTTGTAAATGATGTACAACCAAAAACTTCAATAGCTGCCTTTTTCAACAAATTATGAAATGTAAAACTTTTTTTTTTATCATTTAATTATGAAATATCTGGACCATACAAATAAGCTATTCTCTTATAAGCAACTTCACAAAATGTGTTTTGCTTTTGTAAATGAAGTGTACAAAATGTGTATTGTCTCCACAAACCCAACCAGTGTACATGACATGTGGACAGACAGTATGTGACACTATGAATGAAGGGAGGACTAAACTGGTAAGCCAGCAACTAAATACCTTGTATCAATAGATGTCAGACATGACTACTTTGTCCTCTTCTCTCTCTTTACATATAGCTCGTATTTCTAATCAAAGGGGGAATTCCATGGTATTCATTTCCTATTGATTGAGGGAAAGGCTTGGAATAGCTTTACTTGTAAGCTAACATTCCTGTTTGTTCTTCTTTATGTTCTTGGTTAAATGAATCGGTTCAAAACATGATCAAATATCACATCAGCTATGCATGGTAATGGAAATAATTCCATTAAAATGTTTTAGCTCATCTGACATGTTTGAGTGTAATATTCAATCAATGTTCATATTCTAATGATTATCCAATTTTTCTAAATATCTATATGTATTTTAAAGAGTATATTTTATCAAGATTGTTATGTTTGATATTCTTTAACAGATTTGCAGTTTTTCTTATTAAGATTCACATTATTAATTTCAAAATGTAGGTTCAAATATTTATCAATAAAATGAAGCAGGACTAGTTTATCAATAAGAAATGCTTTAAAAAATGCTTTAAGTTGGTATAGGAAATAGTGTGTGGCCTAGGCTATAAAGCTGAACACCCAGTCATTTCACAAGTAGAGAACAGTTATTTTACTATCTCAGGAACCTTGCATTAACGAGTCTTTGATGATGCTAGGTTAATGAAGTCATTACCAGAGACTGGAAGCTACCGATGAGCACCGATTAGACACATGAGTTATCTAAGGAGCAGCAATTACCCATGGAATGGGGTCCAGGCTGCCTCACCTACAGGCTGCTTCATTGTCAAGACAGGTCACATGGAAACATTGCATCAGCTATCTCCAGTCAACTTGGTCATTCTGTGTCTGTGTTGTAACCTTTAATGTTGTTTCTATCTTTTATAAATTGATTTTTTATATGTAGGAATTATATGGGGCATTTGTGTTTCATTTTATCTGAATATGTATAGAAGCTGTAGTGTCCTGATTCATGACATTTTGAAAAATTGCTAGTAAAAGATAGTGATATGATGTCTAAATGGAGAATTTGTCATTAATTAAGAAATAATTTATTGAGCTTCCGTAATCTTAGGACACACCTTCCTTCTAATGAAGCACACCTTCTTTCCAGTGAGAAACCTACTGGATAATATGACACAACTTCATGATCATGAGACACACTTCTTGGATGATAGAAATAAAGAGTCAATGCACAAATTATTCATTGTACAATTTAATGGCTTAGATTTTAAAAAGGTATCTTTTACTTCTTTAGATAGATAAATGTTGCCCAATATCTAATGTAAAGTTGAAGAGTCTATCCATTTGATTTTGCTTTCTGATTACTTCCTGATAAAATAACTTAGTATTTTTCTCACTGAGTGGATTACTGGCAGAAGTTTGCCAAATGAAGATTGCCATGAGTTGCATGTTTAGAGGAACAAACAGCATCAGGAAGTGAATTCACATCACCATTAGTAGACCAACTTTATTGCCCCGAGAGAATAAACATGCTTCAAGAAAGTTACTTGTGACTTTCTGATCAATGACAAACAATAAAACAAACATGCCAGTGGAATTCCCCACTGCATGGAATGGAAGTTGTGATAAACCTTGCATTATTCTGTCTGGTATGTTAATTACATTTTTGGTTTGTAGATCCATTAGAAGCTTGTAGATGACATGTTAAACCTTGCTGTTCATTGACCCCAGCTCTCGGCCAGTCACTTTTAGTATTGTTGCTTTGCTTTCAAATGCAGGAAGAGAATGATGTTGTTGATATGTTGTGCATTGAACTGCTTATACCTTTTTTTTCATTACTCATGATCAATTGATATCATAAGGATATGGAGGTATTTCCCCTGAACTATGTTACTTCAAAATTTTGCTCCCTCTGTTCATCCCCTGACAAAAACAATAATTAGTGGTTAGGACTGATTTAGATGATAAAACAAGCTTTCAAACCTGTAGTTTTCTGAATGAAAATGCATTATGAAAGGAGAAAAGAAACAAGCAATAATAAACAATAAGAAGATTGTCATAAGTCAAGGAGTTGAATAAGCACAGGTCTGTCATACACATTTGAAATTGTTCATTTGAGAAACTTAACAAAGTTAAACCGTAACATATAAGTTCACTGTCATCAAGTCTAAATATTTTATCCAGCGTATTCCAAATTCAATGTTAAGTCTGGCAAGTAAACATAGCCTCTGAAGTGATGTCTTTCAAAATGGCCATGCTTAATGAATTTTCCATAATGTGATCAGTGAGTTGATAGTAAAGCCATATGTACCTCGATATTAATACAAAAACAAACAAAAGCTTCACTGTTCTCTTAGCAGATTTATAGAACTAGCATGAAATGAACAGGGTGACCCTGACAGAGAGCCATTCAGCTGTGTTGTACAGGCATTCATTCACTCTTACTTCACCCACTCGTCTGATGGTGAGGGATTTACTCCTAGTTGTATGGTGGACTGACTTTCTGCAGCGTCATGTGATGGCTCGGTGATCTTCTCTCACGTGGGCTGACCCCATGTAGATTTTATGGCCCCTTCAAAGTTAAACAAGTCATTCAGGTGATGAAATTGCCTTTTAAATGTCAGTTTTGTTAACCTGGGAGCATAACCAGTTATATCATTGCCTGGGATTTCTGATCTACACAGAATGATTTGCAGACATGATATATGGCAAGTAGAATGTGATTCTGCGTTTTGTGTTATGTTTTTATAGATGTGTTCTGTGATTTTGTCTAATCATAAAAGTTATTTTCAAAAGTAATTGGTCATTTTTTAAACTCTAAGCATGAAGAAGTTGTGATCATATTTTTTATGTCATGTCGAGTCAAGATCATACTGTCAGGATGAAATTGTCTTTGAATGTTTAATTTGATAATCTGAGAGCATATGTTTGGATCATTTTTGAACATGACTGTCTTATGAACTTGAAATTTGATCTACACAGAAAGGTGAGGCATGAGGTCAACAGATTAAAATTTTGATATAATTCCTGTTTCATGATACCTTCTGTAATTTTTCTATCCTTTTTATAGTACCTATTTTCTAACTTAAGCAGCATAAATAATTTTTTGTGAAATTAAAATTCTATTTCATGATAGGTATCTACCAGAAAGTGTAGCAATGTTTGAATAAAAATACCCTAGAGATGGTTTAAATACTTTTGCCTTATAAGCGTAATGTCCATCTTGTCAAAATGTCGTCCATGCATCATCTGTCTTCTCCATATGTCAGTTACCGGTACACTGCATAAGAAACGACATTACGTGCCACATAAGATGGACATACTATTTTTTAAAAGCATTTGAATCTTGTTTTTCTAGTCATATGTCATTCTAATTCAGTTGTTTTATTAGCAAATTGGATGTCTTGTCAGTTGAAAAGGACTTCTTGAATGTTTCTCATTCATGTTTGTTGGTTAGGGAGGTAATGTCAAAATGTTCATCATTTCTTCCTCCATTCTCTTAAAATAAGGGTAGAATGAACTTTATGTAGAATTTGTAACATATTTGTTATGCCAACATATGGATTTGACTATCCAGGAAATATTTCAAGACCATTGGCAGTTCTGGAAGTAACACTTAGAGTTTACATAAAATGTACTTGGTATTTGTCAGCAAATTTATTTTGAGATCCAAAGGTAATTAACTCTCCCAAACTTTCTGGTACTTATATACATTTTGCAATTTATGCTTAACGTTTGGTTGTTAGTTTGGCTCATTTGCAGTTTCATGCCTTTCAAGAAAATAAAAATATGCCAGTTACCTTTTTAAAGAAGGAGTTGAATGACCTCTTAGTTTGTAGAATTTTTCACAAAATCTCATTCACTTGGTTAATAGGAACATGAACTACCTTCTATAAGAGTCTCATATCAGCTCATCCACTACAAGGATAGAGTATGTGAATCTGCATGTCTATCTAGATAATGTGAGGGGTAGACAGACACTATAAGAAGTGCAGACACTCATAGTTCACCTGTCTCACTGTAGAGACATGGCATTAGTATGGACTTAATGGTCTCAAGTTGCTCACTTTTTGTCTCATTCTCTGAAGTGATGACGGTTCTTTATTACTTGTGATGCTTTAGCTTGATAGATTTTGTGAATGTTGTCAAGTACTAGTTTACATTATGCAAAGGAAAACATAATTCTGATATTTTAAGTTTGTCTAAGGATGGACAAAGCAATGGGTGTGAAGGAGATGCCATTTAGCTAAGAATAATTGGAAAGCATATTGCATGTGATAAAACTTGTGAAAGTAAAGATGCATGCCATTAAAGTATCTCAATAATCATTATCATTTCATCTTTTTTTTATGAAATGGCCTCAATGAATTATTTCATGAAAAAATATTGAAAGTCAAAGAGTGATCTGTTACATTATCAATACATATTGACTCAAATATTCAACAAGAATAAAATTCAGATAACAGTTTATTTTCATTTTCCAAGTGAAATTTCTAAATTTGCTTCATAATGAATTAACGCAAAGTCAAAGCTGTTTCCACAGATGTTCCTAATTAGTTTTCAGTCAGCCTCAAGAAAACATTTTCAGATTGTTTGTGATGTTAAATTTAGCAAAGTGAACATTTTCTAAAGCATTCCACAAACAATTGTGTAAGGTCTCCTGTTGCACACAACATCACGGCCTGCAACTCATACGGAAATTAGTGGAAATTTGTTTTCCGGCAAGTTACGAGAAAGATACGTTTGAGAAGGAGTTTGGTTGTGTCAGCTGGCAGGGCTTGTAGCTAGAGGTTCTGTATCTCTACCAGACTGCTCACACCTTTCATGCAGCTCTTCTGGTTCGGACCCGTAGGCTTTGAAGAATTGTGACATGTTTTGCTGTAACTTCTTTTTCTTCAAGAACAATGGTGTAAGGTTTTCTGTTTCATTCCTCTTGACTGAATGAGTAACACATGTTTGAGTTTATTTTGATATTGGAGATTGTTTAAAACCTCAATGTTTGCACTTTGGTTTATGTTGACAGCACACAAGTCACGTTTCATTTTTGAATTGTTTTCTCTTTTGAAAACAGGCTCTCCTCAAGGTAGGAACTATTTTTTAAATCTAATGTATTTACAGAATTTTTTTTAACATGTTTACATAGATTAAAAAAATGTTGGTAATTTTTATCAAAATATTGGACAGTTTGCTGTCATGATAGAGACTAAGTTGAAATAAGGGGTATCATTATTCAAAGGGTTGTGTGAATGGAACATTTCTTTCACTTATTTGGTTTGATATCAAAAACCTCTTCGATATAGTATCAAGCTGTTTATCTATTACTATTTATCTATATCTATTTTCATGAAATATCTAATTAAGAAATTCTGCCATTCAGCCACTGTTAAAATTATTACCTTTTCAAGGGTGTTTATTTGTTCAAATGTTTTCAAACTTGTTTACAGTAAAGGTTGTTGTTTAATGTTGTTTTGTTTAAATCTCTGAGATTCCTCAAACCTGTGTAATGTGGAGCATGTAAACACAGCAGATCAGTTCCTGGTGTAGTAACAGACTTTTTCTTGTAGGATTTCCTTGTGACCTTTGACATGGAAGCAGAACCAAGGTCAAGGCCAATAAAGGCCAGCTGTGTTGTGACCAAATTAAACTATGACCATGTACATGTTCCATAGGAAATGGTTAACATTCATCAGATTTGGTGTATGCATGTTGCCTTTTCAAATATTTTGATTAGTATTGACATGT
The DNA here is from genome assembly GCA_916613615.1 of Steromphala cineraria. Lineage (NCBI taxonomy): Eukaryota > Metazoa > Mollusca > Gastropoda > Trochida > Trochidae > Steromphala > Steromphala cineraria. The sequence continues at coordinate 10,292,950 of OU744720.1, read as the reverse complement.
TTTGAATGACTCTAGTTTTCCCAATATGTTTTTTTTGTCAAAGTTGTTTTATTTATCATAAAAATATCAAATCTAAAGTAATCTAACCAAAGTTTGGATCGATACTTCACAGCACTTTAGCCAAATTATTGCTGACATATACTCATGTTTTAACACAAATTTTGCATTGTAGATATGAATTTAAAATTTGCATTCCGTCTTAAAACTGGAATTATTGAATAAAAGTTCTTGAATGAAAGAAAGTGTCTAAGTGCTTCTCAAGTCAGTTATTAAAGAACAATTCTTGGCAGAGAGTTAGTGTAATGATAAACATAACGTTAACCCTTGCATTCAATCCCTTGAATATGTTTAAGAGGAACTGGCAATTTGTTTGAGACATTCTCCGTACATCATAAGAAGATAAAGAGAGACACTGCCGAGCCCTCATAACTCTCCATCTTGGATTGTAACCAACATCTTTATCAGAAATAAATCTTAATGACAGAGAAATAGATTAGGAAAAGAGTTACTGTTGGCATTTGTTTTTATTCTCACCATCAAGAGAGGTAAATTGAAAGTTTGTTTATGACTCCTGGTGGCACTGTTCCAGACCATATCTCGGTGATTAAAGAAAGAATCCATGAGGTTTGATTTAATTAGAGTCTCATGCTTTCCGAGGAAATTAGATTGACTTTATGACCCAAAGAAAATCAAAATGTCAATTCTTGCAATTAAATTTGTAAAAAGATATTTCTTTGACAGAATATCATCCACTTGGAATCTTGTAAAGAATTATTTCAGATTAATTTCTAAAAGAAAGCAATGTATTCTCTCTATATTACCAAGTTTGGAAAACTTTCACTTAAAATTATTTCTCCTTCCCTATACAAAAAAAAGATATTCAAATGAAGGCCAAAATATTTGCTCAAGTTCGTTGGATGTATGCCACTTTTTGGCATTGCTGCTATAGGCAGCATTATTTCTGAACATTTCTAGAATCTTGAATCTTGAACAGGCCAATCTTGAATAGTTGAAAAGAAGTAAGGGTCGGAATCTAATAAGAAATTAATGCTCAGTCATTTATATTTAGGTATTGCTATTGGGATATAATCAAGTTTATGGATTGGCTGTCTCATCTAGGAAAATACAGCCAAGAACACATAGGTACTGATGACCAATGATATTTGGTCTCAAAATATTAGGTCAATTGGGATATTGGTAACACTGGCAAGCTTCAAATTACCCCACAAGAGTTCTACACTTACAAATTTACAACATTTAGAATCTTAGTTAGACAAGCTTGAATGGTGAATTTTCACTATTCCATTACTGAAAGAATGACAAACTGATACCTCAAGCTCTTTAACATGAAAGCATTGTACTTAGAACAAACAAACAACCCCATATCTTGGTTTCAAAGGGTATTACTACAGTTATGTGAGTATAAACAGTCCATTATGAGATGATGGGAAGAGATGATGTTGATGAACTTTGTGTTTGAGCTTTAGGTATCACTTCTCTGTACTTGTAGAAGAAAAGTGAGATTCTTTCTTCAAAACATATATTCAGAGTTGGTTTTCCGGTTTGGTTTTTTATTGCACAAAAGTAAGATTATCAAAAAAACACTCCACCTCCCTTAGGCTTGCTAGCCATGCAGCTACACCGACTTTTTAAACATTTTGGATTAAAAACTATTGATATATTTCTACACTTTGTTTTCCTGAATTTTACCCCTTTTGTCCTCTCTCAATCTATAGAAAACCGAATAATAAAAGTATCATAGTTTGAATAATACTTCTTTTTAGGATATAAAAAAAAAGATGTTTTTCATTACAAAAACATTTTGAAATGTCTGAAAACTAAGAGCTATGTCAAGATTTACAATGGATTATGTTCTTAAATAGTTTCTAAATGCTAACCCATCAACACTAATGGGTTTTGTGGCACAGTTTCTCATCAGCTGATACTTTCACCTTTTCTCTTGTATTTTGGAAATGAAAACAGTAACTAAAAATACAATACTTTCAATCAGCGTCAAGCCCACACAAAAGAAGAGGAACTTCATTATTGCTTAAGGTTTATCTCAGTATTTTTCTTCTAAAAACTATTCTTCAACACAAGACAGTGATACTTTTGTATTTGTTTTAAATATTTTGAATGGAAATGTTTTGAGAGTTATTCAGTAATGAGTTATTCAGAGAGCTTCTTAAGTATGTCTTACGATTGGAATCAATAAGACAATTCACACCCAAGTTTACATGTTGTAGAAATTTGAATACTTATAACAATTTATAAGAAAAAATTTCTAATCCATTATTCTAACCTGACTATTTTAATTGGTACACATTATTTGGACCTTAATGATTTTGACACGTTTCTCTGTAGTTTGAATTATATGCCAGAATAGCCAGATTCCAATGTCATATTATTCCCCTTTGTCAATGAGGATGGAGGGGAGATTGTAGAATTGGGGTTCACTGTTTGTTTTACTCTTAGATTGATTTAGAATATGCAAAATGGCTCATTGTGACCAGTGAATCAAACCCTTTAAGGCAAACATGACTAACAATCCACTGTCAACTGTTGATCTGTGTATCAGGTCACCCATGAGTTGTCTCCCCTGCACCAGGTAGATCAGGTGTCTGATAGCAGGTAACGACAGGTGAACTGACTGCCTGATTAGGTTACCTGCTGCATTCAGGTAGCTATTTACCTGCTAACAGATGCAATCAGGAGCAATGTCACGTTGACAAACTACAAAATTGTTATGCATTGGTGTCATGTGCAATTTGAATGTTGATTTCGCCAAAGATTGCAAAAGGTAAATGGTTATGATTGGGTGCTTGATATGTGGAAAATTATGATCTAAACCTAATTATTGTAGTGTCAAAAGGAGTATAGTATAATTTCTAACTAACCGCTTGTAAAACTGCTTCGATTCAACAACATCTGTGTGATCTAATGGCATATCTCTTATATGTTGCATGTTCATGAAGGATTTGAATGATAAAAATATGCAAATAAAATATCTTCAACTTTCTATTCTGTAGGTCATTTGATAAAGGTCCTCTGACATTTTGGGAAGACTTCTTAATCAGATGTGTTTTTTAAAGGGCTTATCATAATATGCTTAGGGAATGCTTATGTAGAAAATTATTTAACGAGCACTACATGATTATGATTACATATTGCTCGGCTTAGATTTAAAGCTAAATGCCATAAATGGTTATATGAATTCAAAACAACCTAATTTACATGACTGGTTAGCTATAAAATTAAACCTTTTGGCGGTAAATGTACATGTCAATCAAATGACACCATAGATTTAGTCTGGCAATATGTTACCAACAATACACAAAGTCTCTCTTTGAATTTGATTATAATTCTTCATCTGGAAAGGGAAATATATATGTTGAAAATGGTTTCATTGTATCATTGTTATAATCTTTATCTTAGAATACTGAACTGAGATGGTGCCATATTTCTACCATTGACATTGCAAGATGATAAATAGAAATCATTTCTTCAACAGTTGTTTACGATGAAGATCATCATGCCTTAATTCTAACCTTAACATCAAGCACAAGTATCAAAGAATTTCATTTGCTAGGTACAAATTGAATTAAGAAGATATTCTGGATATCACATGTTTTTGTGACAATGCACAATGTTTTGAGTACAGGATCCAAAAGATTCACACTATGGAAATACTTACTAAAAATCTTGCTTTTGTTATGTTTGCCTCTTTCTAAATGCTGTTCAAACACTGTAAGTAGAGATATGATATGCTAATATTGATATAACGAGATAATAGAGAGGGGACATTAACTGACCGTCCCTCTGCTATCTGATACATGATGATACGGGTGATGATACGCCTGCTTAACTCTGTATTGACATCTCCGGCTCATGGCTTGATCTTATCTGAGACAAATTGGTCATAAAGCTTTATTGATGTTCTGCTTAAGAATTCACCTGAAGAAACTGTTGTAGCAATGAAATAACCAAAAGTGCTTTAAGTATAGAAAGTTTTGAAATCTATAAAACAATGGGTGTTTACATGCAATTCTATAAGTGTTGAACATTATTTTGACTTTAGTAATAAAATATTATATTATTGATAATTCGTATTAGGAAATGATATGTTTGAGAGAAGTTATTCTGTGTAGTTTGATTTTCAAATTACTAGTAACGCCTGTATGATTGGTCATAAGAGACTATTGATGATCTGCTTGAGAATTTGCCTAAAAAAGCTATTGATGCAGAGAAAATGAGTAAAATGTTTTAAGTATAGAAATTTGGGAAATCTATACAACATTGGGTGTTTATATGTGATTTTATGGGTGATAAGAATTATTTTGACTTATCTTTGATATATTTTATGTTTAACAATTCTTATCATGAAAGAATATGTTTATTAGACATATTCTGTTTGATTATGAATTAACAAATTAAAGAGAAAAATGTACACATAGTTCTGTATATGCATATTTATGATTCATAGAAGGTTCATGATATGAGGTGTTTATAAAAAAATGCATTCAATTCAACATATTCAAAATATTTATCCTGTGTGAAATGAGATTCATAAGTTTATAAAATAGTATAACCAACAATACACTTTCCTTTTGAACCTTTTGTAAAATCAATGGATAGCAAACAAAATGGTCATTATATGTTTTCAATAATTTTTAAATATTTCGACAATTCAATGTTTTTTCTCACTCTTTCAGACCACATCAACATCAAGGGATGAAGCCTAAATGAAGGTGTGAAGTCATCATGGATATAAACATAATCAATAGAAGGTGATCTGAAGACTGAATGACTAAGCTGCAACCTGTACCTGTTACCTGGTCAACATTACCTATCACGGTGAACACTGATGAGAAAATAAAAAAATGATATTATTAATTCATAGTCAGGACACCAGTATATACAAAAGTCAGACCAATATTGTTAATAGAAGTCTAAGTGTTTAATTTATCAACAAACTTATATGGAAGCCAAGCTGCTTGTTAAGGTGATTGACAGGAGAGGTTCTCATCCAAGCACATTTTCACACCTAATTACTTATCCTTTAAACCTTTGTCACCTCCAAGATGGCTTGACAATGGCATGAATGAGTGAAATCAGCAAGGCATTGTGAATCAACACACCTAAACAATCCTCCTAGTCTGTCACGCTTGAGTGCCCCTTGACCTGAATAAGCCACCATGACCAAGCTGAAGTCACGCCCCGTGGAGTACACGGCAATGGAAGGGAGCATGGGAGAGACCAAGAACTCTGTAGCTCCGGTCGAGGGACAGACGTATGTCCAGAAAGACGTTGAAGACGACGAGGGGGGACCCTGTGGCTGGGGGAGGATAATTCCGAGGTGCTGTCAGAGGTTTAGGAACCCAAAATGGGTTTTATTCTGGTTGTGCTGGGCTGGAGCGATCCAGGTAAGAATTCTCGTTCAGGTGTTTACTGTTGACAGGTGCATGGGATAGGTGTAGTATGACATTTCATAACGGATATCAGCTGGGCCTGGTATTTAATAGTCAGATGGGAAATTTGGAGGATAATTGAGAAATTAACAAGTTAATGATGGCCCTGAAAATTTATTTTTAGAAGTAGAGCGAATATATGAATAATTCATGGGGTGAACTCTTGTACATAGTTTAAAAACAATGTTGATATTTCATGATGAACTTTAAGTCCATTCATGTAGATATTTGCTTTTAACACAGCAAGATTCGTATACCATAAAAATATTGTGGTAACAAAAACATTATCTGTCAACAAACATGTAGATGATTTTTTTTCTGAAACACCTAAATAAACTTAAGAAACAGGATGTTTTTTCTCTGTTTATAATTATGTATCATGTTTAAGGATTGGTCAGAAAGGATGTGAACAGCATTTACCTTTTCTAGACGATACTTTGATAATTTTTATTACTTTCTAATATATCTGACTAAACAATAATTTAATTTATAAAAAAGTAATTTACATTGTTGATGTTCATATACGTCAACAAACTTATCACAAGATTTTGAATGAAATGAATTTAATTGGCCTTAATCAATTATGATATTTAATCAAATCAACAAAACAAACGAAAAGAATGTCCGCACATCCTCACAATCACAAGTTAGCAAATAGTGAGTGTTTGTTTTATCAGCCATTAGCACTGAAGGTAGAAACAGATCAATAAAACTCACGTTATGTTTCACAAGTCTAACGAGTTGTACTTACCTGGCTATATACATTGATTTTACCTGTCTGATGTAGACTTGAACCTATAAAGCTGATGATTAATGCATCATTGATCGCACCTGTAATATCCTAATTGCCATTAGTGATGGGATGGGAGTATAACTGTTGTACCAGGTACATCATATTAGACAAAACTACCTACCGGTATATATGCCCACGTCATGAAACATATTATGTTCTTATGCTACCCATGCATATTTTATGTCAGGAAACGATTACTTTCCTTTGGTCAAGGTTAATCAGTAGACTTGATGTAAAAAGGTTTTGATCTGTCAATTTTGTATCTGATTGAAAAGCTTTTGTTGCGGCATATTGTAAATTTGTATATCAGGAAACATATAATGTTTATGATTACTTACATATATTTAAGTCAGGAAATTAAGCTTTCCTGTTTGTGGTCAATGGGAGCTGTGTTCAGTTGGGTGACATGTTGGATTAAGTTTTTATCTGTCAAGCTTATATCTGATTTAAAGATTTATGTTCTTAGTGTTTGATATTAAGAGTATAATAAAATGCTTGTAATTAAAAAGATCACAGAGAATATCCATATTTTTTTCTATATGGCTACCGAACATTAAATGCCAATTTTATGTATACAGAAATGCATGTGGAAAATAAACATCAAATAAAAGTTTTTTATTAGATGTGCTCTATGAAGTATATATATGATTAAGATCAAAGGAAAAACTATCTTGATTGTAAGTCATTCAATAAAACACAAAAAGGACATGGATGTTCTTGTTAGACTGTATATGTCATTTAATATCTAATATTTGCCGCCATCCAATAACTTAATACTTTGTATCTATAGACTGACATTTAATCCATTTTCCAATTTTTTCCCAATTTTCACTCATTCATTTATCTTTTGATATTAACTATATCAATATGTTGAGTTAGTCTAGACTTGCTGAATGAGGACTGAGTATGTTTAAAGGCTAATCTATGTATTGGGCATGCTTTATGTGATAAAAAACAATCAATGGTTGACTCTAAATAAAAGCTATGAGGCGGAACTGCGCAATGGTTAGCACTTCAGCTTTGGATCAAGAAGTCCTGGGTTTGAATCCAGCCAGTGCAGTAGAAACTGTCCTTCATGCAATACATATACAGAACGTCATACGTGTGCATTTGGGTCGTTTGTATTGAACGAGTAGATGTCATGGACGCGGAGGAACAACGAGTTCGAAGAACGAGTTGTTTCTCCGCGTCCATGACATCTTCGAGTTCAATACAAACGACCCAAATGCACAGGTATGACGTTCTGTATTTATTATATACTCTCTTTTTAACCTTTTTAAATGTACTTTTGAATTGCTTAAATAATCCGAGACGTCGCACTGTGCATTGATACATAATGCAAAGAAGGCGATTACCTATGACACGCTCGACTGATGATTTGATACCTCAATTATCTGTTTATTTTCTCATTACTTTGCGTAGTTAAACGTAAGAGGCAATTTTCTCAAGTGTGAAAACTAAATACAGTGATAAAAGTTTATCCTTAGTTATTATTTATAAAGTTCTGAATATGATAAACGTAAGTTCAGGATTCCGAGCGACGGGATCCTTTCAAACGACGTCACCATGGAAATGACGTCATAATGGTTGTAGGCTATGACGTCATAAGGGCCAAGTGTCGCTGGTTCTCGGAGTTTTGTTTAGGATTTCGTTTTATAGTGTTTTGCAGTTTCTTTACTAACGGTAACACTAGTTTCTCACTATATTATTCTTCAATATCATATTAAAAAGTAGGTTTGTTACCAATGCATTGAGATACGTCAAATCCGGTGTTTTAATTAGAAAAATGATTGTTACGTACGGAAAATTCCGAGAATTGCGGAAGCTTTAAAAAAAGTAGAACCGGCAGGCGTGCAATACGGATTCTGGAGTGCAATACGGAATTTGAAGACGTATTCCGTATTGCACCCTTGTATTACTATCATAAGATTACATGAGTATATAATAAATTTGGGTGCAATGCTACACTGAATTTCAGAACAGCAGTTTGCTTGTTTGAGCCAATGCAATGCATGGACACTATATTGCTTTCTCCCTGCAATAATTCTAGCAGCCGTGATATACTAGTAAGTGAAATACTCTTGAAGGTGCATAAAACCCCAAATCACCTCACCTCACCTAAAGAGCTCAAAGATGGTACTTAGAGATGTATGTTCATACACTAGTTATTTGGTACACGACTGAATATGATCAGAATTACTTATTATGAAATCCAGTAAATAGACAGCACTCATATGATTTATCTCAGTGAGGAGAGGGAAGTAGATGAATATCCTTAACCCCTGACTCTGTACAGGTATGTTTACCTCGGTGACATGCAGCTTTCATCAGATACAAGCCCTCTCTACAAACACTGCCTATAGAATCAAGGTAGACAGTATTCTACATGTAGGTTAGTCCTCCTTACAAATGTCATTGGTCCTTTCAGATGGTAATATGATCTGATTCTGTATGTACTGCACGATATAGGTGTATATATAACCTGGCTGTCGGTCAATATGTGTGTCATACGACTCATATTATGAAATAAGTATGTTTTTGTATTGCAAGATACAAAGAATTTTGTAAAAAAATGATATACCGTAGGCAAATAAAACCTTAATGTTTATTCATAAAGATGTCATTTGACAAAATACAAAAAAACAGTTTCCAAGGTTACACAACCAGTTGGGATATTAAACTTGTTTGTCTATACACAAGTATGTCATACAACTATTTGAAGAAATTAATCTTTGTATAGTGAGAACCGGGATTGTATACTAAGTAACAAAATTTTTACATGAACAGATAATGAAGTGTTGCACAATTTGTTCCTTACACTGAAAGTTGACCAACTAGCATAACAGCCACTAATTTTAACTTTAAATGTTTTCTTGACTTCTTTAATGATCTTCTTTAATGTATAATTTGAAGTGATGATCAATAGTGAAAAATATTAATAACATTCTTATAAACAACTTCTTCATTCTGTGAAATTTCAACAATATTCTAATGTTGAAACATCATGTTAACAGAATAAAAAAAAATATAAGTAAAATATATTTTCTTATTGATGATGTTTTCTTTGGAAATATTTGTTTAATCTTAGTCTAATAGTAAAAAAGGATTTGTTCTAGCTGTCCTGTATGCTGATGTTACTCCTTGAACTTAAACATTGATAGTAAAATAGCCAGGGTCGACTGTTGGAATTCCTCTCATTTACAGTGTGCAGTCTTGTGTTGAGAGAATAGTTTTATATTCTGCAACGTCATGTCTTCTCTTGCTACTGGAGAAGTTGACACACAAATCTTTCCACACTCAGGCACTTTGCTTCTCAAATTTGCTTCAAAGATTTCCTACCTATTAGTGGCTGATTGATTAAGAAATTCTCATTCATTTCTAATGCCTGTAGAATGAGTCAAACAAAGTCATGTTAGTGAATTTTTTTTAATATGCACAATCAATATCACATGTTTTATTTTCTTTTTGTGGCAGTATTTCTAATGGAATAAGATATGATCCTGACCAAATTAACAAATTGGAAAACAATTGCTCTGAAAGGGCTTTCATTTTCAACATGTAACAACTACAGATGGTGATCAAATAGGCAAATTTGGCTTTGCTGCCGTTTAAAACAATATATAACAAAGACCTTTTTGTTACTATTAGGGAAAGAAGTGAAAAAATAAAAAAATAAAAATAAATAGAAGTAGCATATCAGGGGACCATAAAAAATCATCTACTAACAACATGACATATCCAACATGAAATCTTTTTTGGCAGAACTGTATAGATTCCTAAGTTATTAAGTGGTTTTAGAAAACTAACCTTTACTCTCCACATGACCACAGTACTTTAACAAAATATGTTAAGAATCATTTTCATTAAGTTGAAATGTTGATTGCCAAAATAAGTCAGATGCCTTATTATCAGTGTGTGAATCTATTCCTTATCAATTGATCATTATACAACACGAACATCATATGACGTAAAGCTAGCAAGCTGTATAGGTATGATCATATTCTCATTTCCCTGAGGTGTGACTCTGCAACATAAGTGATGATTCATTCCATTGCTTGCTTCAATACACTTTTGAAATTTCAACTTTTAAAAAATAAGTTTAATTCCTTGAGTGATGAGTTAAAAGGAAACTACTTTTTGTCTACTATGCTTTTATGTTTGGATGATAGCTCAAAGGCTCAAATTACAGTACTTGAGTTGTGCATTATCATTGGCTGCTCGTTAGACCTTGAAATAGACAAGTATGAGTTGAAGATTATATCTTGTGGTGAGTCAAGTCTGTGTTTGCCTCCAGTTCTAAAGAAATAAAAGAACAACTGTTGTTAGTATATAATTATCTACAACAAGCTGCACCAGAGCTGTAATTATATATCAAATATCTAATGATTTAAAAATTATGATTTACTAATGGTAAAATGATCAACTGTTTGAAAGTCTTATGCTCTCTGTGAATAATTGACTGTCATGAACTTGGACCTCTGAAATAAGGTTCTATGTCAATAATCATGTCAAGAAGATTAACCTGTAAAGTAATAGTAAGAAAAGTAACTTACAATATTTTTTTCTCAAAAAGGTTTTTAACCACTTCCAAAAGAATGTAAAAATTAAACCACTTGAATTTCAAGTAATGGGTTTTAGTATCTTGAATTTAATGTGGTTGAACCAATTACTTTCAGCTTGATATCAGTTAATTTTCTAAAGCTAATTGTCAATAACCACTCATCGGGAGATGTGATTCTGAAAGAGTCGGTTTGTACCAGGTAAGTCATCACACCTGAGTTAACCTCAACGTTCACCTGTGTGAAATTCTGTGACCCTTAGAAATGCCTGCGTATGGCTTGGACAAATGTATTATATACCTCAAATACTTACATATATGCAATACAGGGAAACATTCTATACCTCCCAACCTTACTGTTGTATTGACAAGGAACACTTTTCAATAGTCACCTATTTCCATGATTCTCCAAAAATATGGGTCAGGGAGAATTTTCTCTGTGTCATTTGTGTGTTTTAAACCCCTTCACATTTTTTATTTACAATGTTACGTTTTATCACTTTTTCAAGAAGCTTGCTTCTCCTCTTTACATAAAAATTGGAGCAAAAGGTTCAAACTTAGATAGACATAATGAGAACAATAAGCTTACATGCTCAGGTGACTTGGTTAATACAATTAGGGACACATACATTTACGAATATAGGTTAAAAGGATAGAAGTAGACAGCTTAGAGACTTCATGCCTAACTATTTTTTGTACTTTATTTGATGACAATATATCAACCTTTTCAAGCTTTCTAGTATAGTTAAGCTTGCCCTGGGTACACCTGTCAAACTTTTTTCTCTCTCAGATTTGCTGTTTTATTTTCGGTCAAGTACAATATGTAACTTTGTGGACATTTCTAACAGTCCTTGTCTTACCCCATGCAAAGTCACAAATCATTTGAGCTCTCCTATCCAGACTTAGCTGGAGAATGTAAGTGTGTCAAGGCTATTCAGTAGACTGTACAAGCCCTTGCATATATTTCATTAATCTAGTGAAACTGTTTCATTGTTTATCTATTTTATTTGGAATTAAAGTTTAAACATTTATTTTCTTCTACCCTTTTGTTATGTAAATTAATCCCTATGCCCAAAATTTTAGACAAACATGTTAGAAAAGTTACATGTGTTACAGTGTAAAGTGCTCTTTCACTTTCTGTCTGTCTGTCTGTCTGCTCCTGTCTGTCTGTCTGTCTGTCTGTCTGTCTGTCTGTCTGTCTGTCTGTCTGCTCCTGTCTGTCTGTCTGTCTGTCTGTCTGTCTGTCTGTCTGTCTGTCTGTCTGTCTGTCTGTCTGTCTGTCTGTCTGTCTGTCTGTCTGTCTGTCTGTCTGTCTGTCTGTCTGTCTGTCTGTCTGTCTGTCTGCCTGTCTGTCTGTCTGTCTTATTACATTTTAATGATGTAAGAGGATCTAGCAAATCCTTTTTCAAATTTGTTTTTTTTGTTTTGATAACACAAAATAATGAGGCTGATGTGTTGACAGAAATGTTTTTTTGTGTTAATTCTATATGTCTACTACCAATCTTTCAAGCCACCTAGCATAATGTTTACCTTTTTCAGCCAATAGTGGCATGAATAAAAGAAAATGTCACCCTATATGCTATGCTGAATATTAAATAATTTGAGCATTGCCAGACATGTATTAAGAAGAACCATTTCACTTATGATACATGTGTTCATATTCATATCATGACTGATAGCTACCAACACATCTTACTGCAGAGAGCTCAATCTATTTATACCTATATCTATTCTGTCAGTGCCATATCATTTTGAAGTCTGGAGGCAACTACAAATTAACCCTTACGATGCGGGTATATATTTTTGCTCTACAAGCCCACGTGGCGGAATTGTTTTGTCCGGTGCCAGCCACCGTTATATCCTGATTGGCCGCTTCTTTATTTTTGTGCGCGGATATACATATGATACATGGAAATAAAGACAATTCTCTTCTCTATACGATTATGTAAACATTATAAAATTATCTCTAATGGTTCGTGAGATATAAATGCCGCAAGGTGGGTACCCTCAATCATTTTGAGGTAAAAAATAAAATTTGCGGCACTTGTCGCTACGCTTGCCGTTTCTGTGTTTTTGTGTGCGCATATACATATGATACATGGAAATAAAGACAATTCTTTCTTCTACACGATGATGTAAAATTTATAGAATTATCTCTAATGGTTGCGCCCCGCATCGTAAGGGTTAAGTTGCTGATATTATATTAAAAAGAAGGACTACTTCATTTATGATTCAGATTGCTACATAAACATGTTTCTTCCATACCCTTCCTATGTTATCCCCCTATCATCCGCTAGCGCCATATGATATTGAGCGCTGAAGGCAGCTACAAATTAAGTTGTTATTTGTGATAAATAATCCTGATATTTGATGACCTTTGCTTCTCCAAGACTGGCAGCTTCCACAGGCTAATACCGATACTTTACCTGTGAGATATCCCCCTCGTTAAGTCTCGCTATCCCCAGGTAAGAGGGGGACAGGTGAGAATGTTACCTGGATGGCAATCAGAGGATTGTGGGGAGTAACTGTGATATTGACACCTTCCCTAGGTGATAAGTATACCTCTGCTGTCAATCATCCTGTCTGGAGCGAAGTGTATCACAATGTAGTAAAGAGTAGCTCTGCTCAGAGGGGATTTATCAAGCAGGGGGCTTACATGGGCTCTTATTATCGTATCAGGGGCTTAGATGGAGAAGATTGTTGAATATTGTTGGAGATGAAGATAGAATGGAATCTAAAGAAGTGAAAAATCCTGATAAAAAGCATAATAAAAGAGCATATATGTTGTCAGTGTTTTCAAAAAACATATATCTCACATCGGGTTTAGAGAAATATTTCTAAAATAGTTTGTGTCTTTGTACAATGTGAATATTTGTGGCAAATTTGAAATGTATTTTTCTTTTTTTTTGTCTTTAAAGTTTCTTTATGATGTTGAAATTAAAACTGTATAATCAAGGTGGTTAAAAGGATAACTCTTTTCATATCAACTGTTTGTGTTGATAATAATTTGCAAATAAATTAAAGTGGCACAGACACTTTGGTTAATGTATTGTGACATCTGTTGACAAAAAGATTAAATGCATGGTTTGATAGAAAGGACATTCTGGAAGCTTGAAGTGTGATTTGTCAGCCTGAATGTTTATATTATGTATCTAGTTTATGAGATTGCGTGTGAAATTTCAAATCTATCTCAATCAGTGATAACTTCATTCTCATCTTAAATTGAAATTGTGACTTTCTTATTCAAGTATATGTTATCAATTAGTTATTTTAATTTTTTTTACTATTGTATATTCTTTTTGTAATAGGATTTTTTTAGTGATGCTATTTCTTGTGTTAATTTCAGGATGATTAAGTTGCAATGTTGCTCAGAAACAGAAATAAAGAATATCTTAATATATAGTGCTTCATATGAATGTTTCCATAAGGTTGATACTTTTCGTCCTCTAGTTGTTCTATCCATTTAAAATTTACCGGTACATGTTATGAGGAATTAAACCTTTATGTGTGACTCACAATTCATATTAGGGAGAGAAAAAAATTATCCTCTTGATATTGAGACTATATATGACAGCTGTTCATGTACAAAATATTGACTAACTCTTATAGTTTCTGCTTGTGAATTTAATCTATATTTTCAATTCTTTAATGTATTAGCTTTAGAAAAATTAGGCTTTTGAAAAAAAATCTAAATCAGCTTTATAGTCATGGCTATCTGGGGTGAAGTAAAGTGGAGATGATGTAGGACATCAATGAGTGAGACTAGTTGAACCTGAGCAGTAACATTTAACATGTTTCCATGTAGACACTTCCACAATGCCCTGAGTGTGTTCCGACATTTGTGATGACAGCAAAGCGTTCTTCATCTTACCCGAAGGTTACACAAGCTGTGATAGTTTACTTAACACCCCACATCCTGTCTTTGTAGTTGGGTTTGTTACCTTTGTCAGACAGACAGACAAACAGACAGATGTGGGTGGAGGAATATGTATCAGATCGACATTGCTAAGTGTATAGAAACATACAATAACAGGATAACATCTGCAGATGATTGTTGATGTACTTGACTGCCACCTTGAGATTTGTACATGATTATTTTGAATAGTCATTTGATGCTGTTTAGTAACTCAATGTAACACAACAGTTGAAATCAATGGTTAGAGGTGTGGTGAAAATAGGTCTCAGAATAATCATAAAATAAAATGTGAAGAGAATACAACGGATCTTAGCGTATCACTTTTAACTTACAATATGGGAATAAGATAGAACTTATTAAGAGAATCTTTCTCAATCATAAGTTCATTGTAATCAATGTTTATAGATATAATCTTTATCAGTCATAAGTTCATTGTGATCAACGTTTACAATATCAACTCATGTTGAATGCAACAGATCAAAGCTTTACCATCTTATTTATTGTTTGATCAAGATGTTTTATTCAAAACTTAGATTTGAACGTACTAAATGGAAAGTAACAATAAAGTGGCTTCTCCTTTATTTAATGAGCTGGATGGTATCTCTATTTCTTGTATCTTTGCTTTCAATTGTTTATGCTATATTTCGGGATGCTTTTCAAGATGTTTTTGGTGGAATTTGAAGTGCTTTCACTTGTATGACGTAAAAGTATATTTTATTTATTACCGGTATGTTTATTCACGAAGGAACTTATAGGGAATGTTTTCTTTTCATTAAGTCAGCATAAGGATGCATGCAAGTTGTTCGTCAGCTTTTTATAGTCAAACATTTAGCATTATTTTTTAAGTTGTAAGAAATTCAGAAAATAGGATTAGCTTACTTAGAGAGAACATATGTGTAAACCAGTTAGGACAGATTGATGTTTATGTTGCACATATGGAGGTGATTGTTTGGAAATATGTTCATCGTCTTGAATGTAACTCAAACATGTTTTCTTCATTCCGTGTGGGACAGACAATATATTAAATTTCTTGTTTTATATGTATTTGATTCAATTTGCATAACATGCTTTAGTTGACACCATATGTCATGCTTCGCTTTGAGACTCTTTAAAGTAATTACTTGATACAGAAATGTGCATGAAATTTGAAAAAGAGTGCTACATAAATGGTAAATGGGTGTTTAACATGCACCAAATTACACGGCTTCTTTCTCTCAAGGATAAAGGTTTGTTTGTAGATTGAGGTAATTACATCAATGTTACACCAACAGGGCAGGTTCTGTGTATGGAGTGGAGAGATAAACATGCTCTCTGTCTAGTGGGAGTCAGCAGGAAGGATTGAGGGAACATGTAGAACACTAAGTAGTTCTCTAAGATAACAATCCATACATGCTCACATCTCTCTTGATAATTTGGTGCCCATGTGGGTATTGGGCAAAGAACCTGTGTTCCTCAAATATATGGAGTTTTCTATTGAAAAACATTTAAATCGATATTTGAATCAGGGCAACAAAATTAAACAGCTTGATTTCAATTAAAGACTTGATAGTGCAGTTGTGTTTACTGGCACTTGTAACAGTTTTACCGCATTTCCTGAAATAAGCACCCGAGCACTTATTTTTCAGCCCCCCTTTTATCCTTGGTGATTATTAATGGCCCAGCGCTTATTTGAGGCCAGGCACTCATAGAAAATTGAAGTTCGTTTTAAGCTGTCTTTACAATGTATATCTGTAAAATGTTTACTAAGGAGCAATAATTCAATGGTTATCACCCAGCACTTATTAGAGGGCAGGCGCTTATTAGAGGAAATACAGTACTTAAAGATCTGTTCCTAGTCTTACAAACAGAGATCATGATATTTAACCTCACAACCTTTACAACTGTACAATACTTACCTATTGACACATGTATTGATTGGGGATTAACACCCCTGAAAACCTCATTTCTTTGAGACTCTAATATTTGATGAAATCAAAGTTTTTCCAAGAATTGATTTTATACAGAATGAGTGTCAATCGAACATGTCCTCCAAATATATAATGTTTTCCTAGAGAGAACTTTTAGATGAGGGCAGTGCAACAATTGGAAGATCAATTTATTGGATCCAGCTCTTCAGATATGCTGTTGGTGGTTCTAGGAGTTTAATGGCCTTTTATGTAACTGGCAAACAGAATTCTGATAGGAGGCTTTGTTTAGTGATGCAGGTTTGACTGCAAACATCTCTCACAAATAGGCTTTCCGCTATAACTGTAACACAATTTTGGGTTGAAGAATGCCTGATCCAATTTACCAAGGAAACTATACTTATCTGATTGAATTATTCCTATTTGATATTTTTTGCTACAGAATGTTTTAATACATTTCTACTATTTTGTTTGATACTTGTTTATAAAAAACACTTTTCTTTCAATATATTAGATATTGGAGCCAAAACATAAATGTTGTATTATAACATTTAAGATGTTCTTTGCTACGCCCTGCTGCTAAAGGCTGAAATATTGCGGGGCTAAAGAATAAAACAACAACTATTTGTTATGCATATCTATTTTGCAATCAAGATACATAAAATGTCAATTGAAAAAAATTCAATTGTTTTCTTAAACAACCTTCAATGTTTCAAGTACATAAGAGCATTGAGTGCTAAATCTACATTTATGATCATTCCCCAACAATAAGATCATTGTTGTTCCTCAGGGTTACCGCTTGATGTTGAGGCCACTCAAACTAAACCAAAATCAAACGTAGAGTTGAATGAGTCTGAAGGCATCCATGAAGATGCCATTTTCAGTTTTCTCTAAACTGTTTATTTCTCCCCCTATCATTTGCTGTCTTATCACACCGGACAGCAGATAAATCCTCCTTTAGGTGCAGGGAGTGTATAAGAGCCTGCACATATGTCATCATTGAGATTACAACTGCTTTTAGGTGTGAAGTGTTTTTGAAACCTTGAACATGAGTTTAAAAACAGTGTTTTGTATCAAAGTTAAATTACATTTTATGTTTCAACAAGGGGTTTTAATAGTGCGAGTTGTTATAAACAGTAAACCTTCTGTTATTGGCAATCTATAAATCTTCTATTTTGTAAACACTGGTATCCTGACACATATTTATTAGTCTCTGAACATGATAAGGGCTCCTCAATATACAGTGTAGTAGTGTATTGAACACTATTGACTAGATTTAACTAGATTTGAAAGGGTTTTCCTCCTTCATGTAAATGATACATCATGAAATTGTTATTGCTAGTTATATCCCAGGGATCCTAGGAACAGACCAACACCATTGATAAGGTACACTATTATAACAACCAAGCATTTTTCTACTGACAGTTGACATGTTCCTGTAAGTGTACAAGTTAGTGACACTGACAAATTGTCACTGATACTGTTATACCGGTAGTAAAAGAATTATCACGTTTTGTCAACTCAAATTGAAGTTCGGGTCTTGAAGGCCTTTAAGGTTGAAGGTGAGGTGTGCCTTATGTCAGTTGTTGTATTATAGGTAATAATAATAATGATGATAATAACAACAACAACAACAGATTATTTCTGTGTCATGTGTTACAATTTTGTTACATAAAATATTCATTCGTAATTTTAAAACAGCAGGCCTCAGAGGGCCGAAATGACACCTTTAATTAAATCAAATTTTAAAACAAATGAAGTAAACATTATATTGTACATAAACACCTTCAATAATTCCTGATTCTGAAGATTTGGATTTTAGTCCCTAAAAAGTGGAAGACCCTTCAAAGTACAATAGTTTGTGCCTTTGCAAAATATCTAGGCCTGATTTAAATAAAAATAAGGCAGTCAGTCAGATTAAGTGAAATTTTATTTGAAACTGCCTAGAATGTTCGAAGGCAATGAAAACAAGAGGCCATCATATGTCTAGAGCAAGTGCATGTCCTGAGCAGTAGCAGCCATCGTTCATCTGGTGCTTGACAGAGTAGATAGTATAATTGCAGGTTTCTTAGCTTTGGCCAATCAGAAGAGTTGTTTCTTGAACATTTAATCTTTTGATGTTTCTTTGCTTGAGAGGGGATAGTGCCAATTATTTCAAGTTTATTATCATTAGTGTCATTCTTCCAAACCTGCTGCTGATAAAAGAATTCCTTTAAGAAGGAAACATCAAACTGCACCTAAATGAAAGTTCAAAATAATTGTATTTTTTGTAGTTGTGATATTGTATTTGCGAGAGTCAAATCAGGAGATTTTTGTTTATTTCAAGAAAACAAATGGAAAATACATTCTAAGCTTCCATTGTTTTAATAGATAATGTATTAATAACAACGCAAACAGAAGAATCAGTTGTTTGGAAAAAACCATTTATTTTCAAAGTTCATAAAATATCTTGAAATCCCTAATCCCTGATGATTAAAGAAACTTAAAAAATGTAGAAATATGTCATTTATTTCAAGCCTGAAAGAATATGTTAGAATCCATTAGAGATATGCATGTGCAATGGGTTGAAGGGCTATGAAAGTAATGCCTAAGTAAAGGGCTGTTAGAAGCTTGTTTTCATGCAGATACCACTTTTTCATCATCCGGTCTTCGTATTATTTATATCGCCAAATTATGGCAGGTTATTACTCTTTTTTATGAAAAGATACACATAAGCTTGACACTTAGTGTAAACAATTCTCTAAATTGTTTACCAATGAGTCTATGCAAACTTTCTTAATGATGTACCAACAGGAAGAAGTTGTTAAATAATCTGGTTAAAAAGCAAATTGCTTTCTTAAGTGGCTCATTAGGAGATTTAAGTAAAATGTTTGTCTACATATTCATATTTGTTTGCTTAAGATTGTAAAAAAAAGAGATTTTAAATCAAATTCTTTGGGCGTTTTAGAACCTGTTATGATTTTGACTGGCTTGACACTTGATGTAATCATTATGATTATTTATCTTTATTAAAAACTTGGAATGCTTACCTTAGTGAATAATATTTTTGTTGAAAGCATTTATACACATCTACATTAATGCATTTAAAGTTTTTAATCCTTTACCAGCAATACCTCTTACATGAAAGTTTGCACATTGAAAGAGGGTTTGACACATTTTTATTCAACGGCAAAAGTTTAAAAAGGAATTTTGGAAAAAATACGAACTCTGATAAACCCCCTTAGGTATCAACTCTTAAAGATCTCAAGTGAAAAAAAGTTAGATCTCGTCCTACATCGTATCATTTATCAAATCACATAATTTGTTATCATATCATTTAAAATATTTCATAATCTAATGTTTTTATTCTATATTGAGTTGAACCAGACAGTTTGTAAACAGAAGCAAACTCCTGATAAGAGTCTACAACAAAGAGAATCACACATATCCCATGCCGCTATAGACGGCAGCTGATGATGCAAGATGTTGCTATTGTGGGCAAACTCTTCTATCTGCATAATCTGCGAGCGCTTATCCAACTGCACATCATATCAAATGGTATAATGACATTTAAAAGGCATTTTTCTTGGGCTTTTGGTATTTTAACATGCCAAGAGCCATGTTTTGGTAGACATGATGTCTTGCAGCTCCGTTCCGTCCCTGAGGTTTCAGTTTGTATTTCAAGACATGGTCTAAGAATAAGATGAAGTCTTGGATCAGGAACTCTGCTTAATGTCTGCCTATTTTGATGGTTGTCAGGAAAATATCATTGGGTTTCTTCAACATGTCGGCATTGTGATACAAAGCAGACTGTTATGTAATTTCAATGTATCTTTTAAGCATTGAATTTAATATTATGGCAATAAGTTTTTGGAAATTAGTTATTAAGGTATCAGATAAAGATATCAACTTATTTAGTCATGATATATAATCAAGTTATTGAATTGCTTCTTTTTAGCTGAGATCTGTTTCATCTGTAAGCAGAATATTTCTCTCAGTATTTCAGATAAATCTCAAGGAATGTCAATAATCTTTTGTGTATGTCTGCATAAATCTTAGAGGTATGTCTGTTTCATTTGATAAATCTTGGAATACTTCAGTTTGATGCCCAACAATGCCACCTATCTACTGTATCTACTACATACATCTTCAGTGACGCCAGAGATGCTGTGTGTTTATGCATTGCTTAGAGCCTGCTTTCATATACTAATAGTTTGTCTCTTCATCATGCTTCATTGCTGCATTTACATTTAATCTTAGTTCACAGTTAATTTGAAGATTTCTTAAATTTGAGTGTGAAATGTTGATTACCTTTCCAAGAAAGAGATTGGGCACAGACAGCCTTTCACATTTTCACACTGCTCAAAACGTTTTTTGAATGTTACCAAATTTATCGTTTCGGTATGATGGTTCTTAAGTGCCTATTTATGTTTCTCATAGTTGATACATATTCATTTCTAAGTCTTTTCAATGTTAAGGTTATTTGAGAGCAAGGTTGGTTGAAAGAGTATATTCAAACACTTGTTTATGATCGCCAATCCACTGTAAGTGCAAAGTTTGTTGGGTAACTTGTTTTATGGTTTTATGGTTTTTAAATCATATAACACTTTAGCGTTTACACAGCACTGAAAGATTTAACTTAGGTCTTGAAACTTGACAAGGTTTACAATAGTCTGTCTAACAGCCCCTGAAACAAAATATCTTTAAAGACCCACACAAGTCTATATTATTACAGCAAGTCTAGCTCACTGCAGTTTCTGAAAATGAACAGCTTCAGTGGGCTCCTTTCAATTTTAATAGTAGAAAACTGCATTTTATATGTATTTTCATTTCAGAGACTGAAATTTAGTCTAGGTTTACAAATGTCTGATAGTAGTCAAATCATGATCTTTGGAGCGTTAATTCATTTCATTCAAACTTTCGTCTTATTGAGTTTACGAAATGGCAGAACCATAAATTGATATCTGATATCTGTATGTTAAACTCTCCATTCATATCTCTGAGTTGATTTGATGAAGTTTTAACTCTGTCCATCTGATAAGATGATGTTGAATTAGACCTTGTCTATATATTTACATTTAAGAAATTTTCTTGATAATGGCCCCAGCATGGCATTGTAAGATAAGATGCTCACTTCATAGGAAAGGTTTGATAACATCTCGAGTTAATTCTCTAATCAAGTGTTACACAGTGAAGGTGGAGCAACATTGATGAAGCAAAAGAAATATCTCTGATGACCTTATGATTTAATTTTCTGTGTAGTTACTTGTGAAGATGACAACTGGAACAAATATGTAGAAATACTGAAGTGAAAAATATAGTGAAGTTTATATTTTACTACATGTATTATAGCTGGGTCAGATATACCAAATATCAAAGTGATAACATGATAACCGTTGCCATACAAATAAATCAATAGAGTTTTTTCACACTTACTTTTAAAATGGTTAAATGTTTTTAAAGAGGATTGTATTTTCAATCATCGTTTTAAGTTATTATGTAACAAAAAGTTGACAAACAGACAAAAAGAGGCTTTTATTGAATTTGTTAAGAGATATTGAGTTCACAGATAGTACTGTTGCTTGGTGTTGTTAAGAATTGCGAAAAAAAGGGTTTAATAATTCTCAATATTGAAGGTTTGCGATTTCATAAAAAGGGTTTAGTTTCCAAAAATATTGGCTCTAAAGAACAGCTGCTAATACTAATATCAAATATTTTTTTAAAACCAATTTTAGAGTCAATCCATTGTGAAACTTCCCATCTAATAGGAAGAGGTTAAGAAATTCGACGAATTTTCTTTGCAATTTCCCCAAGATGTTCACACATTTTTGCTTTCTTGTTATTTTGTCTGGTTATTTTTTTTGGCTTTGAACTAACAGTTTTGTTTGATGTATTGTTACAAGTGTTTTTCAAACAAGTGCCAGACTCGTTAATTGGGTCTGTTTTTTTGTGTTGTCTGGGGTTGAAGCAAAGAGGGAATTGGCAAGAAAACAAACACGCAGGAATAATCACCTCAGTGGGATTAAGGTTACAAGAGTTAACTCCCTTGGTTCAGCAGTCATTCCTGTAGAGAATGTCCAAATAGTTTGGATATTCATGAAACACAAAAATGGATATTAAAATTATGATTTTGAATTTTCATCATTTATTGATTCTTTATTAGTTTGAAGATGAAAATATGTAGAAATAAATGTGATGGAATAGGAAATTTTGATGTTTCAATAAATATATTACATTTACTGTGAATACAGTAGTATTCCATATATTTTCCACTTTATTTATCCATTGCCGTTGCTAATCCTTGTTTAGTCATTAATGATAAGATGTGTATCCAATTAGTTGGCCAATCTAAATGTTTTTCACTTCTTTTTCAACAATTCCATTGCTAATGTATCTATTCTTTGTTGCAGGGAATGGTTGTGAATGGGTTTGTGAACGTTGTGATATCCAACATTGAGAGACGGTTTGAGATCAGCAGTACGGAATCAGGAACCATCGCCAGCTGTTACGACATCGCCTCGGTGCTATGTCTCATACCAGTGACTTACTTCGGGGGTCTGGGGATCAAACCCCGGTACCTCGGGATCGGTGTCTTCATAATGGGGGTCGGTTCCATCATATTCTCTCTGCCACACTTCACCACAGACTCCTTCAGACTACAGGGCAGTCAGGAGAATATATGTCAGGGTGGCAGCAGCGCCAATGGGACGTGTTCTAGTTCCGGTGTGACCCAGGACTTGTCAAACTATAAATATGTGTTCTTCTTTGGACAGCTATTGCATGGAGCTGGGGCGTCCCCGTTGTACACACTCGGAGTTACTTACATTGATGAGAATGTGCCTTTAAGATCATCTTCATTCTATGTTGGTAAGTGTCTGCTTCATTAAAGTCAACATTTAACGTTCATCAATAGATAAAATGCACTTTGATTTTGTTATTAGTCATTTGAAGCTAAATTAATGTTTTTCATTTAAGTAGACGGTTATCAAATTTAAAAAAATTCCTTTTTACATTATTGACTATTTACCATTTTCTGGACCTTGTCTTACTGATAGTCAGAGTCAAAGTAAAAAAAATTGTAAGTACTCTTTCAAACAACAACCTTTTTATTTTTCAGGGATCTTCTACTCATTTGCTATAGTTGGTCCAGCAATTGGTTACCTGGCAGGAGGGGAGTTCCTCAAAATATTCACCGATTTCAGTTCCATTGATGCAACTGGGTATGCAATGTTTTTGATTTTAAAGACTCGAAACTAAAACGATACATTATTTTATCTATTAAAGTAAAGCTATGGAACAAAAAGAGGAATTATGATATTTTATGACACTTCATTCACTTTTGATATTATTGAAACATTTGGTCTGGTTATTGATGAACATTCTTTCATCAAGAGACAACTTTCCCAATACCTATACTGCTTATTCCAGATCTGAGTACAGCACCGACAACCCACGGTGGGTGGGGGCGTGGTGGATCGGGTTCCTCATCAGCGGCGCCCTCGCCTTCATCGTCTGTCTCCCCCTCTCTGGCTTCCCTCGCTCTCTCCCAGGTGGGCATATATATATATATTTATTTGTATGTACACAGAAATATGCTGAGACAAGTTCAAAGCTACTAGCTTGAAAAAGAAAGAGACTAAATAGAGTCTCCATTGCAAACATCAAATCGCCTCAATTATCTACTTTTATGTGACTTATCATCATAATTTAATATACTCACAAATCTTACTTACTCATCTTGCATATTCATCCCACTCTTATTCCAGGTTCCAGGAAATACATGGCAGAGAGAGGGAAGGAGGTATACAAGGGCAGTAGCCACGACAATGCTCAAAAGATTGGCAACAAGCGGGGAGTGAAGGATATACTACTGTCCATAAAACTGCTTGTTACCAACCCAACCTTTATGTTCCTCAACTTCGCAGCAGCCAGTGAAGGTATATATAGCTTGTTATATGTCAGTACAGAGATTTTGAATTCATCATTACATAATGAGTTGATTGTTGTTAACATTCTATATGGCATCTTATATGTCCAGCAATTTAAGCTGTGCCACTTTACATCTATAAGAGTAGCTTTGTTTCTTCATGTCTGTCAATGTCTCAGTGGCAGAATTGATAGCTGTCAGGACAGTCAGTGCTGCTTTCTTGTGTTTATTTATTATAACAGTTCTATATATTTACCTGGAGTATAATTGTCTAACAGATATTCCAACATCTAAATTGAAACATTGAGTCACATTCAGTAGATTTGAAAAATTGAAGACCCTCAATCTTACTAACTTTTCCCTTATTAAGGAATGTAAGATTGTTTACTCATTGTAACTAACTTTTTCCTCATCATCCTCGTTTCATGTTGCAGGTATTCTTCTCAGTGGCTTCTCAACGTTTGCTCCCAAGTTTATCGAGGCCCAGTTCAGTCTGCCCGCCTCCAGTGCTGCTCAATATGTCGGTAGGTCAATTGTTAGATCCTGCAAGTCATATGCATCTTTAGTATCATCTTAACAGACAGTGACATTATGGGGTAGATGGGCAACATATTTTGTATTGTACAACCTTTATGTTCAAAGAAAACATTCTGATATTAAAACTTGTATTGTTTTAAACTATGAATGGTAATGACGGATAATGAATAATATTTGATTTTTAACCCCAAAACAAATAAATATGGTTTTAATGTACAGAGCAAACTATCAAAGTGTTTGACATATTTGCTACAACTTACTTCTTCTATTTCTAAATGTTCTTCCAACATTTGATAAAATGAAGCACCATAAAATCTCTGTTCCTGCAGGTTTTGCAGCTATCCCAGCAGGAGGGGGAGGAACATTCCTGGGAGGTTACATAGTAAAAAGGTTCAACCTCAAACTGCCGGGGATCGTCAAGTTCTGTCTGTGTGCCACCATCTCTGTTCTCTTCATCGCACTCATCTTCCTCGTCAACTGTGAGAACGTTCCCTTCGCTGGCATCAATGTCAAATACAACGACATCTCCAACAACAAGTAAGATATTTTCTTGAAAATCTCTTGTCATCATTATGATGATATAATACATAATTAGTGTTGTAATAAGCTAATCCTTTGGTTCAAGGTTATACTTAATGTCTTGGCTACCAAGGATTTTAATCAAAGGGGAGTATAAAATTTGATGAAACAGTTTGCACCTGCATCTTATTGATAATTTTTTTATTTTATTTTTTGTTGTTGCAGGACAATCAGTTTCCTGGGAGGGAAGCAGCTGGAGCACACGTGTAACTCTGGGTGCGGGTGTCAGGAGGAGGAGTACAACCCGGTGTGTGGGCGGGACGGGCTCATGTACTTCTCTCCCTGCTACGCTGGCTGTCAAGTGCCACAGGTCGGGGACGTCAAGGTCAGTCCATATCTACCACTAACTTGCTGTATATTATAGGGGACCATGAAAGATAAAAGCCATAACTCTTACTCCCCTATGAAACCAGTAACAAGTGCATTTTCAAAACATGTTTATTTGTTTGTAGGGTTAAAAGCATTAACATCAAACAGTCCACGGGTGTTTATTTATCAATTGAATTCAAAACAAAAACAAAAAGTGTTATCAATCAAGGAGGTATAAGAGAGGCCTAATTGTAAGTGAAAGAGGTCAACAATCAATAGGCTCATGCTGGGTTGGATGTACTATGGATGTAGGTATATATTTCAAATGGTAAAATACATACGGTACATTTGCCCTATGAATGTTCTTCTCTCTGAAATAATGAATAGTTTATTATGTCTAGACTCCTTATTGTTAATGTATACTGGTGGTGTAGCATTTTGTTTACATGTTTCATGCTAAACCTTCCACCAAAGATCTTTTCTACATGAAAATTAAAACTTTGAGGTTGCTTAGGAAAGTTTGAAGAATTGTAGATCGATTTTGAGAAATTTCACTTCTCATACAATATCTTATATGGGAAATGCTCAATGTATAGCTCATTCCTTAAGACCATACCAGAGTTTCTTGACCCTTCCTGATAGTCTTTAGTTTGTTTGATTTTGAATGTTTCTTTTATCCTTTTACTTCTCCAATCTGTGATTTGTTGTTGTATTTGATTTGTTGTCTTTGTTTGCATGCATCATTGTTTTGTTACTCACTGTGTGTTAACACCTGGTACCATATACATATACATATAAATATATAGCCTTCTCCTCGTCTCACCAATAAACTAAACTCTCTTCATAACAGACTGGATTGAAAGAGGTAACTATTTGCTATACTGTTTAACCCCTCTTACAGGTTGAATATCAATCCTGAAATAGAACATGTACATACAATTATGATATGATAATATGTTTTATCTGCATAAAGGGCTTGTTAGTCCATAAGTTATTACTGTCTTTAAATGTTTGATTCTAGAAATATTTTGAAATAAGTAACAATACTAACTTGTTTTCTTTTTTCTTTTGTTATCATTTTTCTAATTTTTATAAAGTGTTAACTTTATTTCAAATCTATGCTTACCAAAATTATATAGATAGATAGATTTTAAGAATCATGCAACACATTTTAGTAAACATTGCTTCCTTTATTTAATGATATTTTGAGAACTTTAACCATAAAATTAATAATTTGAAGACATAGTTTGGCATACAGATAATTTACTATTGATTGTTTTATATTAAATGCTTGAAATTCAAAGAAATTGTAATTCCTTATGTTGACAAAATTTCTTAAACAAAATCTATCATGACTTCACTGATTATCAAAGAATTGCCGCAGACCTTTGCTTGTGTAAAAATACCAGTTTGCACCTTACATGTATACAGCACATGCATTAATACTGAGTTGCACTGCTTTCTGCATTTGGCAGGTTAAAATGATCCTTGGCTGATCCTAGTGCTTTTTTATTTTTGATCCTATTATTGAATACTGCACTTGTAGTATTCTCCTAGTAAACAATTTCTTCCCTTTCTTTCCCATGGTGATGGAATTTTCCCTTTATTTATGTATTTGTTTCTAAAATTATTAAGGCAATGGTTCTACCATAATTTTTTTTAACTCAATGCATGTTGTGCACGTTCTTGTTAATTTTTGTTTAATGCTTTCTTTAACCTGTTTCTAATCCTATGTACTTAATGTGAAATGTTCCTTTAACCTATGAAATCATTTTTGTAACAACTAAGCATCCATAGGAATATGCTGAACATTTGTGACAGAAAACAATGTATCAGGACAAACATCCACAGTGCTTCAATATATTTTGTAACTGAACAGTGTCCTTGGAGCACTTGCAGTAAAGCAGCAGGAATCAAATAGTTTTCAGACAATCGTTACGACGTAACAACCCTTGTTATAAACAAAGGAAATACTGTGGATGTCGGTCCTGCTACATTCCATTCTACCATTTCAAGAATGAACCGTGACATTAAGGTCATCATGACTCAGTGTTTCAACAAAATGGGTTGACATTTAGTTTTGATGACCTTAAGATGAGAATTGTGTACAAGATGTCCAGGACACTGATGTCCTCCTCTCACTGTTACAGAGGTACAGCAACTGCTCGTGTGTGAACCACAACGCGACCGACTACATGGCGGAGCTGGGCAAGTGTGAGACGTCGTGTATCTGGCTGCCGGTCTTCATGCCCTTCTTCAGCATCATCATGCTCCTCACCTTCGTCACCAGCATGCCTGCTCTCTCCGCCACGCTCAGGTCAGTTGCAGGTTTATGTTGTTACTCAAAGAATTGAAGCGCTTATAAATAGGGGAAGTGCAGTTCATGTGCTTGTTGGTTATGTTCATCCATAAAAGAATACCAGGCAGTACGCTAATGTAAAATGATAGAAAGGTACAAGAAGTGAGGAGCATGTAACATCTAAAACACATAAACGGCCAAGTGGAGTTCATAAAGGAAAAACTATAATAATGTTTTCCTTCCCATTTGTGATTTGATGAAGCCCTCCACTTGGTCGTCTATGGGTTTTGGACGCCCTCCTCTCTAATGGGAAGTGTTTTAGAAATCCAGTATCTGAAAATTTGGTCTCTTTATCTGCATGTGTAATTGTTCTTTGTTGATTTCTCAAAAAATGTGTGACTGTTATCTACAAAAGCCATGCATAATTACAAATGTTCTGATAATCCTTTTTCTGTTACAGATGTGTCCCAGAGCACCAGAGGTCATTTGGCTTGGGTATCCAGTGGATCATTGCTAGATGTCTAGGTGTGTACAGAGAGCTAATTAAAATACAAATTAACCTCTAAGAAGTATCTCTTTATAGAACTGATATGATTAGGATTCCTTTGGTTTGCACATACATCTTCTTAGGTTGAAATACTAGAATGTTTATGATTTATGGTATCAGTGTACAGATATGCCAGTCATTTGAGTTTTTTTTTAACAAAACCATATGATTCTTGTCTAAATCTAAGAAAAGTTTTGTAATATATCAAGTAAAGCAAGATTTTTGGGATGACAACTTACATCATACATTATGTTTCAAGTATACACTCAATTAATTATTCGAACCAATAAAGGAGTTTACAAGCATTGAAAGCATTTCACAATTCAAAATTCGCCATCCAGGAAATCTTACTGTATAATAATGTTCCACTTCTAGCTGCTCCTCAAAAATCTGAAATAATGATCTTTTCTTTCAGGTTCAATTCCTGGTCCGATCCTATTCGGCAAGATGATAGACCTGACATGTTTGTTATGGCAGAAGACATGTGACGGCGAGGGTTCCTGTTTCTTCTACGACAACCGGCAGATGAGCTACTATCTTCTCGCTCTCTCAATCGCTCTCAAAGCTGCATCTTCTCTCTTCTTCTTTCTAGCTCTGTGTCTATACAAGAAGCCTAAAGAGAGTATCGAAGATAAGGTGTTGGAGGAAAGTAGCATGTCGGCGGTATCCTCTACCAGCAGGACAACTCTCAATCCTGACACACCGCAAGTTGTTGTTAAAAACCCTGCTGTTGATAGTGATCAGAATGGGATTGTCAAAGAAAATGGAAACACTGTCAAAGAAAATGGAAACACTGTCAAAGAAAATGGAAATACTATCAAAACAGCCTTGTAGTGTCATTTGTGTATATACGTTGTGTTGATATTTGATGAATATGTTCCTGTTTACATAAGTTTTGTACCAACTGACAGAATGTCATTGCTGATATTCAAAATGAAGATATTTATTTTTGTTGTTCTGTTGGCATGACATTATGACATTGACATTGCTTTAAAAACTTAACATTGATAAATACTCAAAAGGATTAGGTTAATGAATATGATATTCTTGTAATGTCTTTATCGTCTAAATGTTTTAAAATTTCTATTGAAATCAAAAGGTGCAAAAATATTGTTAAAAGAAAGTAATTGACATGCTTTTTGTTAAAAATGTATATTTTGTAGATATTTAAGTTGTATTATATGTACATTTTGTATAATGTGATATATGTAAATACAAATATATCTATGGTTGTTGTAGAAAGATGTGACTGCATGATCAAGTCAAGTGATAGTATTTGACAAAATCCTTTGAAAAGGAAATCCTGTTACCCAGATCTCCTTTCACAAACAACTCCAGAGCTGACCATAGCAGGGCAGTAGATTACATTAGACGACTTGGGTCGACATTAGGGAAAACCTTTCCTGACATATCATGTGGGGAAAAACTCAGTGAGGGATCATATTAATCATCATATTCACTGATGTTTTTATGTGTGAAAATTATACATTTCTCAAAGAAGAAGGTGTGCTCTTTAGCTCATCATTATAAGAAACAATAGTTGTGATAATCCTTCGAAATTATTTTTCCAATTATCACGATTCCTGTGATCATGATCAACTGAACCCAAAACTTTATTTCATGATAGATACATGGTGAATGTAAACTTTGCTCTTTTAAAAGCATCTTCATTTTGGAAAGATAACTTTCTGAATATTTTCCAGATTACAAATTTTACTGTATATACATGGCTAAAATGGTTCCTTCTCACATCTTCTCCCATTCATTCCCAAATGCAGCATTTCTAAATGCCCATCAAAACAGAGCTATGGTCTACTCAAGGATATCTGTTTGAATCGGTTCTAGGACTTTTCTAAGGATTTCAATTTATGTGAAGGCAGCAATACATTACAACGATTTTATGAGTGAAATGCTTTTAGACAGAATCTAGCTTTGCAAATAGGGACCATGAAATCTTAAAGAGGAGATCTGGTTGAATCATAACCTTAACTTATACAAGACTTGTGATAGAAAAGCATGTCAAATCATGTACCTGATGGACGATAGTAAATCATCAACATGATTGGAATAAGAGTAGGTCATTATGATAACTTGTTTTGAGTCTGACCAAAACAACTGTCAGTGAAACCATTTTTCAGCAGAGAATGGTTTAATTTATGTACAAGAATGACAAAGGCTAGGGGTTGATAACTGATACTTTCTTTTCAAAATCTTGATATTGTGTCTAAATTCACAAGTATGTGATTCAAATGTTTCTGAAGCCATTGATGTAATTTAATTTGAGAACTCTTTCAAATCAATATGAAGGACAAGTACAGTTCTTAAAAATTATCTGCTTATCTATTTATATAACTCATGTTACATGTTGATAAGTTGATGGATCTCTATAAACCTGGAAAGCTTACTGCTTTAGATTTAGCTTTCTAATGGCAGTTTCAATGCTACAAACTTTCTTTTGTTAATACGGTTGGCTTCTAATTTAAGAAATATTTTTATATTGTTGGATGATGTAGATTTTTCATTCTTGAATGCTGCTGTCATATCATTGGTCACATGAAGAAGAAAGAATATTAGGTAACAAAAACATTGCATTTAAAGTAATTTATATAATTTCTTCATTTAACATTTTACCATATCCTGTTCTTTCATAGGGCAAGCATTTTTAAAATGTAAACATGAGTGTTTTTTCCATCAAAAGTGATAAAAGTATTTCATTGAAATCAAAATAATTTTTGTAAATTTTATTTTTGTTTGAAATATGACACTAAAATTATGTTTGTGTGTCAATAAACACAAAAATGACATTTTAAAATATGTAAACAAATATTTGAAGGCATTTCTATATATATGTATCTTTCATGACATGTTTGATTGTTTTTAGAGGCTCTGTGAATGAGAATGAAATCTTAATACAAATATGCTCAATAAGTTAATAGATGCAATATAAGGTGACAATCAATGGGAACGGGTTCTAGCAGTTTTGCATCTTCTGTAGTTTCTTTAGAGAGAAGATGATGGAAGCTATATTGCGAGGTTTTTGATATATCAAGCTGGGGTTGTACGTGTGTGTTTGAGGTTTGGGGGTTTGGTGTTGGGGGTTAAGGATAGGGATTTGGGAAGATCGAGCATGGATTCCAAGGCTTTATTGTTTGGTGAAATTAATCAAGAAAACTTCTAGATAGTGATATTTGAACAAAACAAGAGGGGCAGGAAATAAATATTGTTAGTTCCAATATCTAGTCCACAAGACTGTTCAGAGCCTGTTCCCATTGGTTGTTGCTCTGTGGTGTGTGTTGTGTGTTTGTTGTTAGGGAGAGAGAGAGTGAGAGAAAATTACATGGTTGTTTAAAATATTTTTGTTGAATAAATTGATTTGTATTAATTCTCTTGTTTGTAGTTTGTCAATTAGGAAATATATATGGGTGAGAACTTCTTCATTTATGTAATGCAATATTTCAACACAGATTCTTGTTATCCAAAGATCTCCTCATCACTAAATCTTACAATGCATCTCAAAGAGGTTTTAGTTATTTGTAAACAGAAAGAACTCCATATTTGTAAAGAGGAAAATCAGTAAGAAAATAACAATAATTGTCAGTAGGTCATTTGAAATAAAAGGACATGATGTTCGCTCTTCATTAAAAATGTTCCTACAAATGGTAATTGATTCTTATTTCCAAAAATCATCCACTTTTTCATACTTAAGTTCGGCTATTAAGTTGTCAGGAAGGGGGATAGAAGAATGTGCGCACAAAACACTGGATAAAATGAAAAAGCAATTTATTTCCATTGTTTATCCAACCAAAACTTATTTCAATAAATTGAACATTTACATTTAAATAAATAAACATAGAACAAACATTTAAAAATGTTAATAAACAAAAAATAATCATTGAAAATAATCTTTTTTCAATAAAATAAACATTAACAACATATTTAAAAAAACAGGCACTATTCGATTTTGATGATAACTTGTTGAAACTGTACTCTGTACAAATGAAACTGTGTTCTGTACATGTACTGGCATATTAGTAAAATATATAAGTCCTCAGATAACAAATAAGTAGTCAATATGGCATTTGATTGTAAGTTATGAAATTATGATGATGAGTAGATTCTTTCTTAAATACAGCTATTCATAAAATATGTGTTGTACTGTCACTAAACAATAAGAAAAAAGTCCACTATGAAGACATTGTTATTGCAATCTGCTATATCTATCAAAGTGACAACTTAACTTATTGACAATGTTCAATAAGACACTGAGGAAAAATATTCTTACATGTCATAGGCCTATCAATAAACCTACATGGGTTTGGATGAAATTTATTAATCAAAATGTCATATTTGTTAACTTATAGCAGTATCAATGTCCAGTTATTCATCTTATTCTTTTCATAACAATTTGACAGTTTTTGTCAACTTAAATAATGCTGTCATTTTGACTTCCTTTTTATACAGTATGTCTTTATCATTGTTCCTATGCAGACACTATTTCAAATAGGCATATAGACATATGATCATCAGGACAAACATTCAGACCAACTTTCACTTTCTCTTTTTACAGTGATGGTTTGGACATGAATGGGTAGAGCCGCCAACATCATGTTTTACAAATGGATGAAGTTTTTGTCAAGCAAACAGAAAGTGACAATAAGATGAGAGAGCATATATGAGATGAGAGTCTGGTTCATATAATAAACCCTACTTAACAAACTGCTCAAGATCCTCCCTCCAGTGTTGGTTTGGGCGGTGGCACATCTTCCACCTGGTTCAGCTTGGTAGCTTGAGGCTTGTAGGAGAAGAAGGCCAGCAGGAAGAAGAGAAGAGAGAGGCTCTTGATGACCATCCCCAGACACATGAGGGACAGGCTGAGGGTCCTGTTGTCGTAGAAGAAGCATGACCCCTCCCCGTCACACTGCTTCTGCCATAGCAGGCAGGACAGGTCAATCAGCTGCCCGAAGATTATTGGACCCGGGATCGAACCTTTGGAGAAGAATCATTTTATTACATTATGCAATAGATAGATGATATCTATCTGGTTACAGTGAAATATAAAATACTCAGAACAAAAAGTTGAGCACCACCAGTAGTTATATAGAGATGTATAAACTGCTATTGAATGAGACTGTGCTAAAAAGTAACATTAATATTAGGGCCTAAAGAATAGTATAAACAAGGGTTTAGTCAATAGCGAGTGTATGACCCTTGTGCATTGAAGACTTGATTGAGCCTCCTCGACATGGTACGTATCAGTCTCTGTACATGTATGACTTGTTGAGGAATCTGATGCAGTGTTATAGCATTGTCATCAATGTAAACTGTTTTCTTCACAAAGCCAGTTTGTCGAAATGTGGAATTACCACAACCACTTATCATCACAGGGCCACAACCACACTGATAGCTTGGTTGGTCATGTCTCGGTGCGAAATGGGTGTTAAAAAGCATTCTACTTTCTGAATCAGTACTCTGTATTCATGTCATTGGTTTGACATGTGTCTGTACCAAACGTGTGATAACACTGTGGTGATACCCCAACTGTTTAGCAATAGCTCTGCAGGACATTTCGCCACCCCGATTACTAATTATTCACCATCTCTACGAGTAAAGTAAGAGCTTTAAGAGCATTTGTAATTGTCTGAATCAATGTATGGGGAGTTGTTTATGCCAAAAACATCTTCGATATCATTTTCAAGTTATATCAAGAACTTGTTGAAAAGATATACTCAACAGACATATTTATTTAGAATTTATTGTTCTGAGTATATATCATCACTGTTGCCTGATAGACAGTTTATTTCACTGACAAAACCAATTATTTTATCGCTCATCATATGATACATGGTTTAAACAATATTTATTTATGTACTCATGTACAGCGGGATCGACAAACAGGGTTTCCCCTATATAAATGTCTCTCCCCAAAACATACATTATTACAGGATGTTTACATCATAAAGACACATAAATATATACCTAGTAGAAAAAAATGTCTCATATATCTATAATATACATATTATATATTAGGCGAAGCGTCTGCTTAACAATATAAAGTTGTGAACAGATGTTATTATTCTTGTATTTATATTATTTGACAGGGATTTGTTACCAAATAAAACAGTATTCAAGTTGTGACCATTAACATAATAGTAACTTTCATGACGAATATTCATGTAATTTGGACAGGTGAAAAAGTAGTGATGTGCATCTTCGTAGACGAAACCACACGAGCAGCGCGAGTCGTTGTCAATAAATCTATCGAATTTGTGTCCATTTAAGTTGCTACATCCCAATCGAATACGGCAATGTAAAATTTGCTCATTTCTCAGTCCGTAATTTTGGAAAGTTTCGTGTACTATACATCTATTATTATATAAATTGGTTTTGAACATTTCGTACGATTCTGAATTCTTTAGAGTTTCATCAAGGTTATTCCATTCGACAATAGCGGACGGCAAGAATGAATTTTTGTATATTTCCGTACGACAATTAGGGACCTGAATCGCATTAGAGTTTCTTAATTCATAGAGTGATTGGCGGCATATTGTGGGTGGGATAAGCTCAGAGAGATAATCAGGAGTAAAATTTGAATTCATTTTATAAAACAGGCACATTTTATGGTAATATCGTCTCGTCGACAGTGAGGTAAAGCCAGTCTCGTCATATAATTTTTGATGATTTGTACCCTTTACAGCACCACAAATAGTTCTTAGTGCGTCCAGGTGTAATTTTTCTAGAAGATATTCTTGTGATTTAGTACAGTTATTCCAGATTTGATCGCAGTAGTCAAATATTGGAAGAATAAAGGAACTATACAGGGTCTTAAGACTTTTTCGTGTTAACCTATATTTAAGACTACGTAAACAATTGATCATCGGACTAATTCGATTAACAATCTGATCTATGTGAGAATGCCACTGGCCATCCTTTTGAAATGTTAGACCAAGGTGTTTATGGTTTTCAACGTCTGCAATGATTTGGCCATTCATGGTTAGATTTGGTAATACAGTTTCAGTTCGTTTTCTTGTAAACATAATGGTTTCTGTTTTTGCAGGATTGAATTTAACTTTCCATTTGTCAGCCCAAGCAGAGATTCTTTCAAGATCTTTACTTAGCATATTGTATGCTACGTTTGGATTGTCTATAATGACATAGAGCGAGGTATCATCAGCAAATAATCTAATATTACATTCCATATCATTTACAATATCATTGATAAATACTAAGAACAAAAGGGGCCCTAACACGGATCCCTGAGGGACCCCAGCAAGTACAAATCTGTTTTCAGATTGAGAACCATTTATTACTGTATATTGTTTACGGTCAGATAGGTAGTTTTCAAACCACGCGAGGAGTGAACCGCTCACGCCGTATTTTTGGAGTTTGTGAAGGAGACCTTTATGCCATACGCGATCAAACGCTTTACTAATATCACAAAACACCGCCTTAATTTCTTTTCCGTCGTCAAGAGCTTTACTTATGAAATTATATAAATGTGTTAATTGATATACGGTTGAATCGCCGGCCGTAAATCCAGATTGGAATCTTGTAATTATTCCGTTGTCTAAGAAAAAATTGTAAATATGTTTGTGGACACATTTTTCGAAAAGTTTGGAGACACAACTCAAAAGGGAAACAGGTCTGTAATTTGAACATTCGTGAACACTGCCCTTTTTATGCAACGGAACGACCGATGCTGTTTTCCAAAGTGAAGGGAATGAAGACTTAGTCAAGGACAGATTAAAAAGTAGAGTCAGCGGTTTTGCAATGATTTTTGAAAGTGTCTTTAAAATACGATTACTTATCAAGTCAGGCCCAACAGATTTACGAATATTTAGAGATAATAATATATCTTCTAATTCCTGTTCATTTATAGTTACTTCTCCAAGTGAAAAATCTGGTGTAGGTATGTTATCTTCAATATCATCATCTTCATTATCGACTCTAGCTTGATTAGCGAAATAGTCGTTAAGTAAATTAGCTTTATCGATATCAGTTTCAAGAACGATGCCATCATTTTCTAGACTCGGGAAGACTTTTGATTTGTCTGATTTCGCAGTATAGTTTTTTATGATTTTCCACCAAAGTTTGCTATCTAAAGAATCATTTAACTTCTCGTCGAGTTTCGTATCATAGTCTCTTTTACATCTTCGAATTTCTGAGATGACCTTATTGCGCTGTACCCGAAAACAAAGCCAGTCAGCAGGCGTATTGCTTTTCTTAGCTTTTTTATGTGCTCGATTTCGCTTGCGCATTATTCTACGAATATAGCCATTCATCCATGGTTCATCGTTTGGACGAATTCGAACTCGTTTGTTTGGTATATAAGACTGGGCCAGGTTATATATGCAATCAACTATATTCTCAGCACTTTCATTGACATCTTCAGTAACAAGAGCACACCAATCTAAAGCTCTCGCAGCAGACAATAAACCGTTTTTGTCAATGTTGTCATAGTCAAAAATAGTTCTCGTGTAAGTCTTTCTATTTGGCTTTTGAAACTTCAGATTAGCAAACACTGCGCAATGATCACTGCAGAAGTTGGGGATAACACCAGAAGAAACAATAAGATTGGGACAGGTAATCAGTATTAGATCTATCAAGCTTCTGGAGTTAGTTGTAATGCGCGTCGGTTCATTGATGATTTGTGTCATACCGTAGAGACTTTCTAAACAGGCAATGTTGATGTCGGAATGGTTTAATATATTAGTATTAAAGTCGCCCAACACAACTGTTTTTATATTAGTGTCAACCGCCATAGCAATAGAATCATTAATTAGGTCCCAATAAAAGGCACGAGGGTTGGCTCTGTAAAATGTTCCTATACGCAGGACGTTATTTTTCGAGGTAATATCGACCCAGACTGCTTCTAGACCCGGAATTTCAAATTCTTTTCTATGTTTAAGATGTAAATTTTCTTTAACGTAAATTGCGACTCCGCCGCCACGCGAGGGTCGGTCTAGCCGGACTGGTGGGTGATATCCTAACAATGCGATGTCATCGTTGCTTATACCCGCGTGTAGCCACGTTTCAGAAATACAGATTACATCGAAGTTATTAAGTTCTGCATAAACTATATCAAGCTTATCTTGTAGACTACAAACATTTACATGAACAATGCTAATATCAGAGTAGTCAGGACCAGGATTAGGATGCACATCACCACTACATAAAAGAAGCAACAGCGTAAGTCTAATACCATGTATCCCCAAACAATGAACAGATACTATCAGGAAACATGTTATCCAGTCTAGTTTACAGTTAAAGTTGAGACAAACTTTTACATGAAATGTCCCAATCCTGTGTCTGTATAACATTATATCAATAAACATATCTTGAAAGTGAAAGAGGTAGTTAGCACACAGAAACACAGGATTGGGAATGAAATATATAAGTATGGTATCTGTTCATTGCTAGGAGATCTGGTTGATAGATATACACACGGTAAAGTATTTGCATGAGTATGATGTAAGTTCCTGCACATTGGTTTAAACCGGTAAGAAAAAGATGAGACAATGGACATGAATTGCTCTGCAAAGAAACAAGACGAAATGAAAAAGAAAAAGGATAAAAATAACAACACTTGTAGTGAAGTCATTGTGGTCCAAATCGACCATAACCAAACAGCTTATAGACCCTGACGAGTTGTGAAAACCAAAATAATTTAAATGTACCGAGAAAGCCCAGAAACTTAAAATAAAATAATGTTCCCTTTGAGACTTCATAAAGTGAAATGTACAAAATTTAACAAGACAATCCTGTCTTACTAATATTTTTATAATCATCCATGGTTTACCCAGGAAACAATGCAAAATTACGATGTAAAGACAGTATTCCGAAGTAACAGCTATTTTAAGCTGGACTCCAAAGTTAATCAACAAGAAGTAGATTACAGTATAAATTTGTAGATGTTGTTTATGTATAATATATATCTTACAGTGCCATCAGTGTGATAAATATAATTAGTGTGGACATGCGCATAGATGTTGACAAACCGCAGTTGTCAATGTTAACCTGCGTTAATATGCATGCAGTATGAGAATGCACGTGAGGCGCGTGCCTAGTGAGCTGACATGTGGTGTGTGGTGTTGAGAGACGAGTGTGTATAGATATACCAAGTCAAGGATACCATCATGATGTCTATATAGGAAAGAATAGAAAGCATCAATGTAAGTACGCATACTATACTAAATTTATGTAGGTATTACCAGGTAGTGTTTTTAGATATTGGATGCAAATGGAAAGTACGAATTAGCGTTGTATATGATACTGTAAGGTGTGACTAGGTGGTAAGTGTTGATGTAAATCAAGGTAGCAAATACAAGATAAAATAAGACTATTCCTAATCGGCAGTAAAGGTACCGGTAATGCGTGTTTATTGTTAAAGTCGAATAGAATACTTTCCCCATAAAGTGGTTATTAGTACAGGGCCGCATTCAACACAATTGACAAAAAAACAAAAACCCGACGATAATGAAGCCAAGTGTTTCTCGTCAAAACATAATAGAACATTGTCCCACAAAGTGGTTGTTTCTAGAGAACACCATTAAATAAACTCGCAATTTTGTAACGCAATAAAACGAAGAAAAGAATGTAATGTATGAAAAAACTCATTTATCAAACAAATATCAACTTGATGTCAAGAAAGAGAAAAAAAAAACCCACCAAAAAACACCAAAGCATCAATAGTCCATACTATAGTGTTTACCTTTATAGTGTGCCATGTGGAAAGATTGTTTTTCAGTTCGGAATTGCACAAGTCGTATACAAGTTTGAATACTGTAAACACTGTAAGCACACGTTTGTAAGCCAATAGGTGGATATACATGATGTCCTCGACGTCCATCAAGGAACCGTTCAAAAAACGGCTGAGCAGTTACTTATTGCTTGGTCAGCAAGTATTATAAGAATCCAGATGGTACACAATTACACATGTACATGATCTTGGTATAATTTCATTCTGTGATAGTTGCTGAATATCCATGATTTCACATGACATTGTGGAGAGTATTTGACACAACCTACCATTACACTGATCAAGGTGCAGCAATAGAAACTGTTGTAAATCCATTCCCAAAGATTGTTGTTCGCTTGGGAGAAATGATACTGACTTTAAAGAAACAATTTTATAATACAAATATAGTCATCCCTTGAATATTTGTTACAAGTATTTAAAGTACCTTGGACTGTTGGCTGAGTCTAAACGTTGTGACAAGTCTCGTTGACTCACAGATGTCGTTGAAGTGGGCATCAGTGGCCACCTTCTTTACCGATCCATCTAACATTTTGACAATAACAACTCCACCTGTCACCCATGTTGAGTCGATTTTCCTCTCTTTGACAAGGTCTCTTGCCTGTCTCGCCAAAGAAGCCCTTTTCCTAGTGAGGTCTTCATTAATGAAGATCCTCTTATCTCCCCATATCTTTAGTGATTTAAGCTTAGCCCTTTCTGAGACCATTCTTCTCTTTGTGTTGTTAGCAAGGAACCTAACGATTATAGGTCTAGCTGGAGACTGGGGTCTGGGTGGGAACCTAGGTACCCTATGACTGATGTCGATGTCGGCAATGGTGATGTCAACACCAACGGCAGTAGCGAGCTCAAGAACTAGCTTGTCCGTGTGTTCACCCTCTGACTCTGGGACTCCCATGATTCTGATGTTATTCCCCCGAGAATGCTGCTCGAGCCTATCTAAGCTATCTGACAGCGTGGTGATCACAGCATCCTTGTCGTCTATAGTTTCTTTTAGTGATGTTAATTCTTTTTCCAGGTATTGATTCTTTACAACAATGGCATTAATTTCCTCTCTCAGGGTAGGTATAACTCGGTCACTTACAGCCTTACCTATGAGCGATAGAACGTTTTTGTCCTGAAGTGCAGCTATAAACTGGTCTATGAAGGAATGTGCATCACTAGCATTACCTGAGGTATGTAGATTTAACATGTCTCCCGGTTCGCTCATTGTTGACGAAGAAAGTTCACAAGATGAATCTAAGGGCAAAAGTGAGTCGTTGCACTGTCTTTTGTTGTTAAAGTCAACTGATTCTGGGGAAGTAAATACCTCGTCACGGTTACGTTTGCTAGAATCCATTCATGAATAACATGAACATTAGGTTGAAAATATGATACATATTGGTATTGTGCAGATCGAGTATTAAATCTTTAGAACTTATGCAACAAGCATGGTGACATTTTAGATGAAAAATCATTCAACTCTCAATGACTGGTATAAAGGTATTGCAATGGCCTCTCTTAGATTGATCGTTCATTACACTTTTTCAGTAATGGTATTTTATGTTGTAAAGAGCAGTGCATTAGGATCTTCAAAGTTGAGGATATATTCAATCCAGGTATTTTATGATACCATGATTTGATTTTCTTTGTGAAAATGGGAACTTGTTTTATCGTAATAGAAGTACAAGCTTTTTCTTTAAGAACCAATGGTACCAAAATAGATATATAACCAATAAAACCATTAAATGGCATCTGGTCATTTATAGACGGGCAACTAATGTGAATGTCTACAGCATGCTTTTAGTTTAGGTTTAAGCAATACTTGCATTCTGTATTTAACAACCCTATTAACCCTCGTACGAATTTAATGGGATCTATTGGACCAGAGCTGTTTATTCGATTGAACCAAGTTTTGTGTATTCTAGAGTATGGCATATTTACGTAAGAAAACTGTATTGACACTCATCTTTATCATGTACAAATGAGAATCACCATTAACTTGAAACACTTTTTGTCCACCAAGTGGGGTCTGTGAGACCCCAGCATTAAGACGGTACAGATGGTAAATATTTCCTGACAAATTTATATATATTTACACATGACACTTTTCAATAAAGTGTCTTGAATAAGTCAGATATACGGAAATCAGGGTAAAAATACTAATTGAATTATGCTTGCAAAATTGTATCTATTGGGTAATTGAATAGAAGGCGACATATGCAATTTGTTTAAAATGATCCAAAAACATCATCTTTCAATTACTACATAACACATTGATTTGTGAAACAAAAATTATTGAAAAAATATTTGTGACTTTACAGACATCACCCTAAACAATTATAAGATTTTTTTCATATTTTTTGGATCGAAATCATTTTAAAATATTAAAAAGTTTCCAAAAAAAAAAGTTAAATCAAATATTCGGAAAAATATGCAATGTAACTAATTTTAAAATGAAGTTCAGTTGCAATATCAGATAGCGAAAATATGTTAAAACAGAACTTATTGTTATACCCAAGTCAGGTTTGAGTAAAATAACGATATCAAGAAGGTATCAATGCAAAACTTACCAAGGCACCTGAAAAGTAGGTACTGCACGCCCATTGCAAGATTTCTGTCTTCATCATTCACACTTCTGAAAAACAGTTTAAATATAAAAACATGTTTTAAAATTTAACAATATTTATTATTACTTATATAACTATTTTCCATATCTAACCAGCATGAGCCTTATGAATAGAAAACGGTAAAACAGAAGAAAATTCCATTACAACTCCATTTGAAAGAATGACTTATTTACGCTTACTCGGAAAACGTTGACAAGAAACATATCAAAATGTAATTTTAAGCGTATTTTTTATGTGTAAACGCAAGCGTAATGTACTATCACGAAAGAGTGAACAAAGTGACAACGTAAGGAGTGTACTTTACTATTTGTATTATAAATTCTCAGGTAAAGTGTCTAACATTAACAGTTTGGATAAAGAAAACAATTATTCATCATCAACAATGGTGAAAGATACTTTATGTCTAAGAATGAGTTGGTAATCCAAAGGTACAAATCATGCAACTTGGATCTCCAAAACTGAGGGAATTAAATAAACCTAAATATAGAGAATTGGTTTTACGTTTCACATGTCAACAACATGAGCCAGGCGAGTTTACATTTTTGTTTAACCGCTTTCAAATAAGCTCTATCAATCATTCAAAGTATTAAAAAGTAATACATCATGCCTTTGAAAGTGCATTGAAATAATGTATAAGCTATACATTTATATAACATTATGTTGATATATCTCAATTTAAGGAACTAATGGTTTATACTTAAAGGGGCAGTAGCACGTTTTTAGGGGGAATATTAGGTGATGTCAGGAAAATTAAAATTAATGGTTCCAATTGAAAGACAATGTATTTAAACTAAATGGAGCAGTAATAATTCAAATATATAACATAAAGTTTAGCCATGCGATTCCTTTTTCTTACAGAAAATGAATTAAAGGTGTTCACCAAAAAATGGCAGCCAATGGATTTTATGTAAATCTTCATACTTTTTCCTCTGACTATGGCTGATTGGCCTGTGTAATGAGATTAATTACACGATCAAAATAATATATTTAGCAATAACATACAATTATAAGTGAAACTTTTGAAATATAAAATTATGAAAAAACGTGCTACTGCCCCTTTAAGGACGGTTACGTTTAATATTCACAAAAAAAATACCATTACATTCTCTTTTATTCACATTTATTTTGAGTGATATATTTGTTTAAATATTCTCCATTTGATAAAAGTCAATACACATGTATGTTCATAAGAGAATAAAACTCCTCAATACCCAATTCGACAATTCATAGTATAAAATAAATTCGTATAGATAGACTGAACTTCGATTTGGTAACTTTGTTTAAATTTAGTGAGATCCCTCTTGTTCCAAAAATATAAATTCTGCTGTTCCTTCCCTTGCATTTAGGCTACTATGTTTATCTAGGTTTGTATGTTTGTTTCATAGTCTTTGATGATTAAAGATATTGTTTTGCAATTGGTACCATTTGTTATGAATTAAAGGGACCATTCGAGCGGGGTATTTTTTGTGGAAACGAAATTCAGGAGGAGTTTCTTGTTTATAATTATAAATGATTTTTACATAATAAACTCACACTTAATTTCATGTTTTTGAGGGTAGCATTTCAGTTGTTAAGGTTAGACAATTTGCCAAAGAATAAAGTGTATCGCTCAAAAATAAAAACATCGTGAAATGAAGCCAATCATCGGGGTGTAGGTGATTTCGTAGGAGGATCTAGTTCGTAGGAGGATTTTTCGGTGATTTCGTAGGAGGATTGGACGGTGTTTTCGTAGAAGTAGATTTTTATGTTGAAGATTTGTTGATTACCGACAATGTTTATTGTGAATTTGTTGGCGTTTGCATTTATGAATAATATTATAGAGGTAAGTATGATGTTATACACTTAGTGGAAGCGACTGGAAGACGATGCGAGTTTATTTTGCAAT
The DNA here is from genome assembly GCA_916613615.1 of Steromphala cineraria. Taxonomy (NCBI): domain Eukaryota; kingdom Metazoa; phylum Mollusca; class Gastropoda; order Trochida; family Trochidae; genus Steromphala; species Steromphala cineraria. The sequence goes on along the minus strand of OU744720.1, from coordinate 10,248,890 downwards.
TTCTTTTAGCGGATTATCGATAATCCCTTGTTTAATAGTTTGAGATGTTGTTTTAAAAAATAAAGTAATTTAGTAAGTATGGTTCTATGAAAGCTGATATATTGATCAAAGATTGGATTGGAAGATTAACAGATCTCATCGGTGAAGATGAAAAAGGTACATATACATTACATTACATATAAACACATCTCATTACTTATCAAGACATCATACCTTGAGCCGAGTAGACTAATGTATTATTATACACGAACTACGCAAACAAATGGGGTATATAAACTACCAAAATCAAAAGTTTATCATTCTGCATCAACCATGGCCCTGTGCGTTGTATGTACGAGAGAAGTTATCACTCCTACGAAATCACCTCCTACGAACTGGATCCTCCTACGAAATCACTGCTTCTAGGAACACGATCCTCCTACGAAATCACTGGCACCCAATCATCGAAGCTACGATCGTGGAATGCTTTACTACAACAAAATGCTGTCGTATATATGATAACTTTTATTATGAATTATTTTTAAATATGCTCCTCTCCTATCAATTAAGTATTTATTTCTTTATTTTGTTGATAAATTAGCATAATACAGCACATTCGTTTTCTCGCAATGCTAACGTTTCAAAATGGCGGACGAAACGCGGTCGAGTGGTGCCTTTAAGTGAAATCCTTTAACCATATCTTAGAGATGTGCTACAGTTCCTCATCATACTCGTACCTGATGATAATGGCGGTGATTTTAATGTCCATCAACTAAACTCTTATAAAAGGATTAAAAATATAATATGGCTATTGTTAATTTTTTGTATTTCAAGATTAGTTTTTATACACGAGAAGCCCACCTGAGGATGACAGTGACACCAGGTATGCCGATAATAAAAGTGAAGAACATGATGACAGCAAAGCCCACCAGGAAGAGAGGCATCAATGAACACTGAGTCTCACAGCTCGTGAACTCAGCCTGGTAGTCCGTGGCTATAGTGCTTACACACGTGCAGTTGGTGAACCGCTAGAATACAGGAAGTAATGTTTGAAATATTTTTATTTTTATTTTTTTAATCACTTTATTTCTTTTCGTAGGGTACCATACAATGTATTGTAACATACATTATCTACATGTACATGTATATAAACACTTTCAAAATTATCATAATAGGTTTGCATGTTATACATTTTCATAAGTCTATAGCAATTTGAATGATTCACAGTTATCACTATTGGTTTACACCGTATACAATTTCAATGTTTATAAATATTTGTTCAGATTTTAGATTTTCGGAAATAAGAGTCTAGATACCGTTGGTGAATGTTGTCCCGATAGGATGGAAAGCAGTCTTTTTAAAATTGTAAAATATTCATGTGTCAAGAAAACAAGTTCTTTTTATGACTAAATTGTAAGTTTTTAACGAATTGAATAAGATTCTACAATTCAGTTTAACATTTTTGACCTATTTAGTGATTGTGCTTGTCATCTTAAAACCAGAAGAATGTCAAAATGATTTTCAAGATAACTCACAGTACTGAAGCTAGGGACCCTGGCCTGACATCCAGCGTAGCAGGGTGAGAAGTACGCCACCCCGTTCCTCCCACACACTGGGTGATAGTCGTTCTCTGAACACCCACAGTTGCTGTTACACGAGTCCTCCAGGTTCTTGGCGATAGAGCCCCTGGTGAGAAGTTAAAGAAGTGTTAATTATAACATACAGAACCAAGTGAATAAGTGAACATTAGTGATACAAGGCCAACCCCTAAGGCGCACCTGTCTTTCTACTTTCTTGAAGAATAATTTCCAAAGTATTTTTTGTGTATGTATGTATGTTTAATTTGTAATGACATTATTGTATTGACATATAAGTGATATGAATTTTATATTAATTATGATCTGGATTGCAAAATTTTAAACTTTTTAACAAATACGAGAAGAATCTATTTCGGGACACACTCAGAGTAAACCATGAGCTTATATTTTTCGTGCTCTTCACTCACCCAATGACAGGGTTGTTGTAGCCGACGTTGATGCCGGCGAAGGGCACGCTATCGCATTGTACGAGGAAGATGAGTAGAAGAACGAGGCCGATTGCACAGGAGATGGAACAAGCCTTTATAATCTGGGGTATCTTGGGATCAAGGCGCTTCACAAGGTACCCGCCCAGGATTGTCGCACCCCCGCCTGCAGGGATAGCCGCGTATCCTGGCCACAACGGGAACACATTACATAAGTCGAGAAAATGAGGGGTTTAGGGATTCAATTTACCGTTTTCAAGTGAATGGATATTTCATACGAAATTTAAAGTTGGGTGAACATCAAAACATTCACCCGACAACCAAACTCACTTTTCAAAGGTGACAACAGCCCTCCCCCATTTTGAAAGTTCCAAATCCGCCAATGAATAGACTTTATAAAGCATAACAAATTCATGCCTTTTTTAAATAACACATCAAAACACATGAAAGTTTTGTATCAACAGGTGTTTATCAGAAAACATTGCACATTGTTTTTTTCGTTCACACTACTAGTTTAGGAAGTTCAGGACATCTGAAGAAGAACTCAACTAAGCACAACATCGTGACCACTGTATTATTTGATGGGTTGTGATTGCCTGGACTCACCTACAAACTGTGCAGCATTAGCAGAGGTCTGAGCAAATTGCGCTTCCAGGAACTTGGGTGCAAAGGTGGAGAAACCAGCTACTGCCATGGCTTCAATGAGACATATTTGTATTATTACACACCGTACCCGTGTAAGATACCGCAGTGTAATATTTATACGGCAATATTAAACTAGTGTAATATCATAATGCAAGTATGACGTCACAGAAGTGAGCTGTGTAAGCGTAAACAGTGTAAGTGCTTCGTCACATTTTCGGCAAGTTTGCGTGATTTTTAGGGCAAGTAATAAACAGAATACTAAACTTCCTTCCATTTAATACTATTTTTATTAAACTCGTGAATGATTTGGTATCAAACTCGCTTTCGCTCGTTTTATACAAAATCATTAACTCGTTTAATAAAAAATAGTATTAAATGGAAGGAAGTTTAGTATCCTCTATATCTTTAATGGAACTGTTAACGACCTTTCGTTGCAACGCATGTTCAGACTTAAAAGAAAATTGTCAAGTGGACTTGCACAATTTAAAATGTTATTGAAACAAACTATGAAAAACTCTTTTCGCTTTTAGACAGACATACCTTCAGTTGCAGAGCTCAAGCTGACAAATATGAATGTAGGGTTGGTAAGGAGACGTTTCAGGGATGTCAACATCCGTCTCAGTGACGCCTTTCTGGTCGTTCCACCGTCTGTGCTTGCTCGCTTTCTCCCGTAAACTTCAGCTGCCTTCTCCTTTCGGAATTTCTTAGTGCCTGGATGTGAGTGAAAATTTGAAATATATATTTTCATTAAAATTTAAAAGTAGTGCACGTACGATTATTAGTGACATTAGTCATCAATGTAAGTGTAATAAATGGTACTCAAACGTCACATTCGAAGGTTCATCTGATCACGGACAAGTTAAACACGTTCAGTATATTCTCGTTAAGACATTTTCAATAAAAGTGACTACGTATCTATATTATCAAAAAAAAACAACAACTGTTTTTCTTTAAATGTAAGTCTGTTAAGTTTTAAACTCAAAACTTTAAGTTAATGCTTGTACGATTACTTGTAACCTTCATCGCCAATGTTGGTTAAATAGGTTCTTTGACATTGTTTACTAATGACGTACCCGGCATTTCTTTAGGGAAGCCAGCCATTGGTACCGCCGCTATGATGGTTAAACCAGCCGACAGAAAGAAGCCGAGCCACCACGCCCCTACCCACTTCCGGTTATCTGGAGTCACTGCTATACTGTAGAGGATGCATGGCATGTCATTACTGTGTTTTGTCCATAATGAGTATTTGCGCATTATAATGACCGCCAAGTACGTCTATCATGCTGTCTCAGGTAGAACGTATACGCTGCCGCTCCCCACATGGCGTTTATCAGCGTATATGTTTTACCCGCAGACAGAAAGGTACATTCCTTTGGAGAACATAACATTGTATTGACGTCTAAAGAGATGAATGGCTTAGAAATAGGATATGTTCTGCTGAGTCCCAATAACTTGAAACGTGAAACGATATGCCGTATATGTTATTCTTTTTAAAAGCGTATAAACAATAGCTACTGTAGAAATTACTGTTCATGTTCTTATTATACAAGCACAAGCAAAATTACTTCAACAGATAGACGTACATTAAAGAGCTTTAAATGCGCTTTCAACAAGACGGTTAACGGATAATGAATGCATATGTTGTTAATAGCCCCTTATGATATTCATGATCATGCTCTAATGCATTCAAACACAAAGAGATAGTTGCACAAGTATTTTTGATGATAATATTTCTTTGAGTGAAGTAGATAATAGTTTTACCTTGATAGCTCCACAGAGCCCACATCGGTCCAGATATTGAGGAACTCCCCTCCTACTAGGTACCCAATGGCTGTTCCGAATATGTTCATCGAGTAAAATATACCTTTAATTATAATAAACATTTCTTATGAAAATGCGTAAAGCTTTTTTTTGGAACCTGAACAATGATAACCTTCCGTTTGTTTTGGATGAACAAAGAAAATATACAATTAATATATTTTTGAACAGATAAGACAACATTTACGATAGACATATATATGAATATGTAAAGTTGTACATACAAACTATTGTAAATATGTATTGAGAATAACATACAGTTATTCCGAAATTCTTTAAAGCTCTAAGCGCTCTTACATGTAAGTTATTATCATAAATTTTACTACAACTGTAATATTGGTCTCATGGCGAAATATACGAAAAATAATCTGTTCTGTTCTATCACATAAAATTTATCAGGGATACTAGACTAAATCACGGATATTTCCCTTTGAAAAACAACAAAAGAGGGGCTCTAGTCTTCCAATAGAGCCAACGTCGTATACACCTACCAATATAGAGAGAGGACGAGCCTTTGGGCAGGGAGTCGTCAAGGAAGGTAACTCCCAGCGTGTAGAAAGGCGAAGCACCTGCCCCTATAATCAGCATGGCGCAGATGAACAGGTACCTGTAGTTAGATATGCTCGACCCACTGAAAGTACTGTTACAAGCATCAGTCACGTTTGAGTCTATGGTACACAGGATGTCATGATTTAGGTCGAATGTATACAGCCCAGTTGTAAACCGAGGCAGCCCAAACAAGAAAGCGCCGACCCCGACGGTGGCCATGCCGACAGAGACGTAGCGTGGTTTGACGCTGAGGCCCCCTATGTAACTGACGGGCAACAGGCATATTGCTGAGGCGATGTCGAAGCTGCTGACGATGGTGCCGCTCTCTGTACTGCTGAAGCCGAACCTCTTCTCTATCGTGGTGATGACCACGTTCACGAACCCGTTGATGATCATACCCTGCACATAGACTATGATGAGGCGCACGTGTAGTTACATTGTGTAATGGATACTCATATTATAAACACTATTAAAAACGTACGAGGGCGATCAAGACAAAATATCACATTTCCACTCATGCCTTAACACTAAATATTTAGTCACTTATTCTGTAAACACAGACACCATAAATCCTCTGAATAAAACATTTTGTGTCATTGTTTTAAACATTGTGTTCGCGTGTGTAGCATTGTTATGTTATTTAGACACCATACTATGTGTTCGTTGACAAAATAAAATGATCCTCAGAGCAATCATCTTATGTCTACCTGTATAAGTTTTAATAGTTACAATTCACGTATTATTTCACTTTAGAATAAAACTAGCCATTGTTACTCGATAGGAGGTGTTTCTTAACAATGATTAACACGTTTAATGAAAACTGAAAACAAATTCTCAAATGCGTGCAAAGGACACACTGCGACGGCCTTTGTTAAGTATTTTCTTACTTGTTATTCAACGCCATTTGAGAGACGGGGTGATTTGAATTGAATAACAGTAAGCTAGTGATCTATACAATTTAACCCTTCAAAGCTTTCAACGTGTACAATTTAAATACATAATGCTCGCTTGCGTAAGTTTGTATATACTAACTTTATTTGTACCTCGACTAACTTTATTTGTACCTCGTTCAAGGGTTTACAAAGTGCCTAACTTTCCTGTTATACAAAATACATAAAAACAAATATATAAACAAAATAGGAATTCAGTGACAAAATGTATTAAACACTTCAAGTAACATCCAAACGTAAATACACTGGAGTTTCGATTAATTCACTGACAAACTAAGTAGGGATGTAAATATGATAATTTTGAAAAAAAATGAATACAGATTCCTTTCTATAATAACAATCAATCGTAAAATAACAAAAACCATTACTTTTTATGTAAAGTAAAGTGTGTTTGTTATTCGGTTATATTTATAGGGTCTCTACTAAGAGACGATAAGTTCTTATAAAGTCTGTAATATACTATGTTATTGTTGCCATATGACAGTTGATAATGACACGCACCTGTATACCAGAAGCCCAGCACAAGACGAAGAGAAGCCACTTGGGGTTTCTGAACCTCTGACAACACGCAGGACTTAATGTGAACCATCTGCAGGCTCCACCGTTGTCATGGCCAGATTCTCCTTCTGGTTCATCCACTTCGAGATGATTCCTCTGAGGATCACATGGTCTGCCTGTAGAATCCGTTTGCAATGTTTCATCATTTTTTGAAGCAGTGGTTTTATGTTCTTTACCACGCTTGATTCCAGTGTTACCATTCACGTCATCACCCGAACCCTTATGACCAGTTCTTTTAATTCCACCATCGGATTTGTTATTGACATTATCGGTGTTTTTCCGATTTCCAATCTTATGACCAGAATCACCTTGTTCATTTGTTGTTTTCTTTACACCAAGACGTGTATTTCCAGTTTTCGATTCGTTGTTTTTATTTCCAGCACTACTTTCTTCGCCAACATGATCAGCCTTAACGGTGCCCTGGATTTTCATATCAGGATCCTGCTGCAAAGTTAGAGACTTAGTTTCCGTACCATGGTCCTTTTCAACGTCAGTTGTGTAATCACGGTTCTTTTGAACAGAAGCAGTTTTCTTATCGGGTTTCCTTTCCAAGGAAACATCATTTTTCATATCAGGTTTCTTTTGCAAGGAGACATCAGGTGTCTTATCATGGTTCTCTTCAAAGGAAACAGTCTTCACACCAGACTTCTTTTGCAAGGAAACATCAGTTTTCATATCAGGTTTCTTTTGCAAGGAAACATTACTTGTCTCATCATGGTTCTCCTTAAAGAAAACAGTCTTTATACTAGGGTTCTTTTGTAAGGAAACATCAGTTTTCATATCAACTTTCTTTTGCAATGACAAATCCGTTTTCATATCAGGCTTCTTTTCCAAGGAAACATCAGTTTTCATATCCTGATTCTCTTCAAAGGAAACAGTCTTTTCACCAGGCTTCATTTGCAAGGAAACATCAGTTTTTATATCAACTTTCTTTTGCAATGAAACATCAGTTGTCTTATCATGGTTCTCTTCCAAAGGAACATCAGTTTTCAAAGCAGAACTTTTATGAAATGAATCAACAGTTTTCAAATCAGGCTTCTTTTCCGAGGAAACATTAGTTTTCAAATCAGGCTCCTTTCCCGAGGAAACATTAGTTTTTACATCAGGGTTTATTTGCAATGAATCATCAGTTTTTAAATCAGAAATATTTTGCAAAGAAACCAGAGTTGTTTCTTCGTGCTCTTTTTGAACAGAATCATCAGTTTCCGTACCAAGTTTCTTTTCAAAGGAAACATCCATAGTTTTGTCAGTATGACCTTGTCTAGTTGTATCTGTACTCTTTCCAAGATATTTTTCATGTATTCTTTAGCATACGTACCTGGCCACATACTTTACCTTAGAACTCATTCCCTGTTTTTCGTTTCTATATCCATTTGCAACTTCCGTAAAGCCAGAATTTCTTTTATCAGCTTTATCAACGTTCTTGAACGTATAAGAAATTCAAATAACGCTCGATTAAGTAACAGGATAATTCAATCCGGAATCACTCATTTAGTGACATGAAATGACACAACCTACACTGTCGGTTTCCTGTGTGTTGTAAGTGCTAAACACCGTGACTCTTCAACTTACCTGTCTACAATGTACCTATATATACAGATCACATGTACAACTCCGATCAGGGGTTTCCACCGGACAACGGCATTAAGAAATAGTTCACTATGACACCCAGCAGATCTATTCAAGTCTGTTGACTGGAGACTGTCACTGCGCATGCAATGAATACCTATTATGACCATTGAGTTATGTTATTTCAATATGTTAATTCAATGAATCCGAAGTACTTTGTTGAGAAGTAACTATAGTAGAAGTAGAATAAAAAACGATAAACTCGTGACTAAAGAAGACCTTTTAAAATTTGAAAGAAAAACCGATATTGATTGTCCATTTCACTTTTACTGGGTACTTTGCAAGCTGTATATTTAATATAATAATAGTCTATTTCTTGAGCGCGCTTTCCATGCTACATAACATGCTCAAGGCGCTTATTTAGTTCAGTACTTACATTAAAACCGTATGCGTCGAAGTTGGAGCATATATATTAGGTATATAAAACTATAACGAGACATTATGCATGTTTGTAGAAATATTATGATACAAACGTTGTATGGTGATACTTCACATAGTACATTTGTATACTTGTATGTTACTTGATATTGCAAATTAGACACATGTGAAGTAGAGTCTGTTTGAGGAGATCAGTTCCCCTGGGAATATTCTGGATTGTCCTTCAATACTTACAATGTATTCAAGTGTTAACCTCTAACATCCAGTTTAATCCAGCCAAATAACATTTATTAGGAATGGAGAAACGGAAAAACGTCGAAGACTTCAAAAGATGTCCTACTGTCTCCTACTCTACAATTATCCTGTTTTATACTTCTCTTTTCAATGTCGCGTTTTATGTCGTTATCATGCTTCAATATTGAAAGATTTATGACATCCTTCTGGAAGTAAACGCATTCAATAAGATTAAATAACAAAGTGATTATGTATCGAACTGATACATGACAATATCTCTACCATTTTCCTCCCATATTTTATATTTGATTCTAGTGCCATTTTTGGTGATTTTAAGACGTTTTAGCTCTACGAAGAACATGGACATTCTTGTTCTACGATTACAGACGTAGGCCTGTGTCTTGTCAAACGAGAGGATAGGGGTTGGTCGCGTCAGATTGTCAAAGGAAACTTTTTTCTAATGACCAGTGGAAGGGCAATCTTGATCTAGCAAGGCGACATTTGAATTTGAATACTTTTTTCTTTATCAATAATAATATGCATACATATTAACTTCCAGAGGTCATGTTAATTTGCTCCTAGTGCAAAAATACTAAACTTAAAAAGAAACACTGGTAGAATTATAGATGATAGATAGATATTTTATGCACGGTTTAGAAATTCACCTTACTCAATACTCAATACTTGATATGCTATTTTGATTTTCTTTTTGTTTAAATACTAAGTAAACGGTCAAATCAACTTATGTAGGACATTTTGATAAATGTAAGTTTTAAAATGAATTATTAATTCATGTCGTTGTAATCATCCCATATTTTTAAAGCGCTGTTTTCCATGCAAACCATGCTAACCAAGAGCACATTAAGGTAATGAAAAATAGTCACAGTTGGAAAGCCTTTCTCAAGAAATGTCTTCTTTTAAAACCCAGTTGAACGCATTTCACTTCAGTTTCTAAAATTCAATGGAAGTTTGTTTCAGGCCCTTGGCGCTGCATATAAAAAGGATATATTTGCTTCCATAGCAGTGGTTTAGTTCAGACAATAGAAAACATTGTGATTTAATGACAGTTGTGAAACAAATTTTTAGCTTTGACGTGTCGAAGCATTCTCAATTTAAGCTTTGATATTATTTGTTAACGTAAATAATCGTTTTGCAGATTGTATGATCACATCTGATAAAATATTACATTCTTTAAAAATTGTATAAAATGAAATGATATGAATAGGAGAGATGTTTGGCAGATCAATGAAAAATCTTGTGAGTGTATTAGACAAGTGCACAGGCGATTTACTTAATGAAGAGGTAGTAAAATATCCAAACTATGCTCAGGTAGGCACTTCTTGGGGCAGTAGTTCGTTATTTTTGAAAAATTTATGTTTCAATTTTTTTACTAATGTATTATTGTTATAGTGTCAGAAATCTCATTACACAAACCAGTCATTCATAGTCAGAAAGCAAATTATAAAGATTCATATAAAGTCTATTGGCGGCTATTTTGATGTGAACACTTTTAATTTTGTGTCAGAAAAAGGAATCGCATGGGTGAACTTTACATTATGTATTTAATTTATTACTGCTTCATTTAGTTTAAATACACTGTCTTTCAATAAGAACCATTTATTTTCATTTTCCTGGCATCACCTTATATTCCCCCTAAAACGTGCTACTGTCCCTCTAGAATGTAACTGTGAAGAATTTAAATATGTAGGTAGCCGAAATGATTTATTGAACATGTGTTTTTACATAAATGAGTAACAGTTCGTAAATACAGAACAGATCGTGTCCATATCTCTATTTCATAATTGAATTTGATTTAATTTCACCTAAATAGCACTCAACGAAGAGTAATCAATATTACGTTTCATAACTTTAATGTGAAGGACGTTGTTATGTATTATTCACATAATAACATGTTTTAATGAAGGAGTCGTGATCGTGTTACTATTATGAAACACATTCAACACGTCAGTACTATCAATTCAAATTGATAACGTGACCTGACAACACAATATAATAGCCCTACGGTATAAAATAATATCATTTTTGTTTCTCGTTTAAAAAGGGACTGAATTCAACTGGAATCACAATGAGTGATTGAAATGAGTTTCTTTGGTAAATATGGTTTTAAAAGAGCAGAAGCACATCTTTAATTTTTGTTATATGAAATAAAATCGACATTAAATTAGTTATGCTAATCATCCATAGTAATAGGGGGAAAATCGAGTATCAAGGAAAAGTCACCGGCATCAATTTTGTATAAACACCTTTAATTACTCTACCGTCGAAGATATCGCAGTTTAATAAATCTACCATGTTATTACACATGTGTCATAACATCGCGCGTTGACCGAATGACGTGATGTCTCAATGTCATCGAGCCGGCCGCGAGGGTCGTGTCGGAGAATTTATTTATATTTTTACGATGTAATCAAACCAATAATAATAAAATACTATACTCAGTCTCGTTTCATAACAAATTTTATAAAACTCGTGAATGGTATAGGTATTTATCTCGCTTTCGCTCGTTAAATACCTAGTTGAACCCATTCACTCGTTTCATAAATATGTTATGAAACGAACGTCGTTTAGTATTCTCTATTTATTCAACTTAGATAGGGAAATGGAATAACGTAGTTCAATGAACGTCGCACGTATGTACTGCACTCATTGATTTAAAGGGGCAGTAGCACGTTTTTCTGAAATGTATCTATTTTATTATCTACAGTGAGTCCAACATCTCAATATTAAACCCGGTGATCCGTAGTCAATGAAAATATATCAAGTATTTAGTGACCGTTTTTGTGTGAACAACTTTAAATCACATGCTTAGCTCATAAATAAAAACAGTAGAACACGGATATAGATAACTCGGATATTACGAATAATCGGATGTAGCGAACAAGTCCCGTCAAAAGCCCTATGCATGGCGGCCAAACGCGAGTTGAAAACACCGGATATGGCGAACTAAATTCTTTGTTCCCTTGGACTTCGTTGTATCTGTGTTCACATGCACTTGAATTTATTGCACATTCATTTTCCATTTTACGAGAGCATCATATCTACTTTAAAACACGTGCGACTGTCCCTTTAATAACATTTATCTTTTGATTAATTGAGATTATTCAATAGCCTGAAAAAATGCTTTGCCACAGGCTTTCCCTATATTGAATAAACGTGTCATTGGTAGGCCTTAAAGATCCATTATTAGAGTACAATATTTTTACAAGTAAGTTTACTGTTTACCTGGTATTTACAGCAAAATTTTGCGACCAACCTAGGGAAAATCGTAATAAAAAAATCATTAAATAGGAGATAATTTACCAAAATTACCGAAACGGCAGCCGACATAAAGGCGAATGAAGTGTGGCCATCTCACAACTTCCGGTTTCTAAATACACGCTTGAAACCCGTCCTTATCGCGCACGACTAGATTGTATTTTCTTTTTCTCCGAATAAGGTACTCGTTGCTGCCCTTTTGACAGGTACTGAGTACTGTGCTCTTGGCGTCGAAATAAGTATGTTATTGTTGATAAAAAAATGTTAATGTGATATCAATATTTCGATGAAAGAATTTTCTACAGAGTGATGTATTTATATTCTCAATAGCTAAATGTCATCCCAAACCACATGCAAGTATGATAATGCAGCTTCAATTAAGTAACCCTTGACTATAACGAATGAAGTTGTCAAAAGAGGAAAACTTCTGCAATTCTCTTTACATACTATTCTCCACTTCAAATCTCATTACCGCCTGGACAAGAAACTCGATATGTGAGTCAACATATTCCACATCATATCTCACCATCTCCTTCGCCAATGTCTTGCTTCACCCACGGGTTACTTTTTCAATTACAATGTAATTTCCCGTGCTGTTTTACTAGTTTGAACGAAAATCCCAACACAATTGACAGAATAATTTCTGTACAGCAAGTAATATATATACAAAGAATGTAGAGGCTTTATTAACTGAAATAAAAGCGAAAATAAACCGTTACTAGACTTTAAAGGGGCAGTAGCACGTTTTAGGGGGAATATAAGGTGATGTCAGGAAAATGAAAATTAATAGTTCCAATTGAAAGACAATGTATTTTATATACATAGAGCATTAATAATTCAAATATATAATGTAAAGTTTGAACATGCGATTCCCTTTTCTTACAAAAAATGAATTAATGGTATTCACATAAAATGGCCGCCAATGGATTTTATGTGAATCTTCATACTTTGTCCTCTGACTATGGATGATTGACTTGTGTAATGAGATTTGTGAAACTGTCAAAATAATACATTTAGCATTAGTATACAATTATCAGTGAACATTTTAGAATTTAAACTTATCAAAAAACGTGCTTATGCCCCTTTAAACAGATCCATTTGGAAGTTGCCTTGAGATACATTTAATAATTCGAAATGTTATTTAGGGAGAGCAATATTAGGCAATCATTAAGAAAGTTCCAACTTACACATTTCCACTCGTTATCTAGTTAATAAATAAATGAGAAATGTCATCAATCCATTCAAATATTTGTATGTGTATGCATAGACTTGTCTTGGTCGTATCCCCATGGTATGGTGAATTGATATCATTGCCGAGCCGGAAATACATTTTGAGGACTTAATATTGCTGTGGAATCGGAGTTGATGACTTCTGATTCATATGACAAAGGAGGTAAAATCATATTCTGACAATCTGACAAGGCGTCATTAACCCAGGGATCAAACACATGACTTGTCAAGTTGCGCTGTAGGCAGGTTGTCATTACAAATATCGACACACTTCTTTACCTCCAGGATGATCGATGTCATTTCTTTTGACTCTAAATGTACTCCGGATATAACAAACTTGCAAGTGACAGAAAGAAAAAGATCTCGTCATTGTAAAGAGGTAAATTGGTTTGATTTAGAGTATATTTTTATGCAAATAAGATACAGAATATGATTTAACATCTAAATAGCTTTGATTGTGTTTTTGTTCTACAAAAGATGTCCCATCCTTCCCTGTCGGAGTGCAGCAAGAATGATGTAATTTGAGTATGGTTTACTCAGTCCTCATCCTGCTGCATATGCGTAGTCTTGTTTGCGTAGATGCTTGACCATAAACGATATCTATGGAGTGAAATATCTCGTATGGCTGAAAAGCTATACTAATGATTTTAAGTGATATGTATTTTTAGCAATAACAAATATCATTATTCGAGGGTCGCCCTTTTATCCGGATAGGGCTTCTTTTGCTGGGTGCTTAAGATGGGTATGTTTGAGGTTGTGAACATGCGACTAAAACTGCCTTTGATACCTATGAGTAAAAATAGTTCGATTGGTTTCATTCAACTCGCGATGGCAGTGTTTGACACATTTTGCAAAAGCAAACCGTTTTGTTGTAATTTCTCAAATTAGTGCCAATGCATTGTATACATATTGGTCTCCGTTACAAAAGGCCTTCAAAATGTCAACGTTGTTACGTCATCGGAAGTATAAAAAATTCGACCTCGAGCTATATAATTTTATCCCTAAATAATACTAACAGATACCGAAAATATCGTTTTTTCTGCCGAGAGCACTATCCATTGCTTATACCATTAAGGAAGTTCTGTCCATTGTTCTGACGCTAACCACATCTAACCTCGGAGGAAGGTAATTGATGCAATGCACACGACTGCGGTTGTTATATTTAGAGGTTTATGTATTTGCGCTTTCAGGCTTCTCATGGGCAGATACCTTACATCCTCGGCTTTGCCTCGGCCTTGGTATCTTCCCTCGAAAATTAATCTGTCGGATGTTTCAAATATTGGCTATCGGCTTCGTCTCGCGTCAAAATTCGAAAATTCTGAATGTAAGTTAGTTTTCCAGAAATTGAAATCACTCGTACGCACAAGCAAAATGCTTACCTCAACCAAAAGTACTAACAACAATAAAACACAATAAACATTTTAAGCATTTAATTGAATTGGCAGTACTTAATGTATATGTTCTGACATTTTATCTGAGTCGATGGCGATCTTGTTCCATTCCGTAGTACAGGGACACCATTGTTCTTGATCTCCTCTTCGTCATTGCTTCTCAAAAAGGAGGACACACCTGAAACATAAACAAAACAGGATAACATGTCGATACAAGGCGAATACTAGTTCCGAAAAGGATATTTTCAACTTTCGGTTAAACTGTGCAGAAACTGAAACACTCATTTGCGAACAATATTCGAATGATTTTATTTATATTATGAATTGACACGCACCACATGTTATACCCTACATGCCGATTTACAAAAAATAAGCTCACTTAGGTAAACTGAAATTCTTTAATGACATTTGCGTGAGTCCAACTTCGAATTCGTATTTACTTGATTGTTTGAAAGTTATTTTGAAATTGGTTAAATTTGCTTTCTTTTCCCGAGAAATGACATGGTTCAATAGAAAACGTGCTACAGCACCTTCAATCATTCACATCTAATATTATATCGGGCACAGTCCTACTGCTAGCAGCCATTTGTGAAACTTTGATACTAAAAATCGGCTCTCGTTCGATTTGCAGAAACAGCTACAAAGTATTGGTAGGTTCCGAAAGGTATATCATCGAAGTATATGTTGACACAAAGTTTTAGTCCACTTCATGTCACGTAAGCGCAGCAGTCGGCGAGAAGGCAACAAGCATCCTGTATTGTATAATGTAGATATAATGTAGATGTTCAATGTGAGGGTCGTCTCAATATTTTTATTTGCAGCGGGAACGATTCGTGACTTTTTATGGGGATTTTCTGTGATTTAACCCTATAGAAACATTTAAAAATACAAATCACTCAAATATCGCTTTTCTATGTTTACATTTAAAGATTGAACGAAATAGTCGAAGAATCACGGTACGTCAAAAGTTGCAAAAGCAGTCTAAGTAAACCTAGCCTCACTATTATCCGTTACACTGCTATACTGAGTCTAGAAAGGTCTGGTTGAGGGTCGCGTCAGCCGACCTTTCTGCGACCTATGACCCTCCAACGTTATACGTGCGAAGGCACACTATTGTGGCTTGGTAAGATCAGTTCTGATTGGTCAACTTGGTCACGTGGGCTGACGCGACTCTCAACCAAGCCTTTCTAGACTCAGTATAGCAGTGTAACGGATAATAGTGAGGCTAGGTTTACTTAGACTGTTGCAAAAGCAGAGCGACAATTAATCCACGTCTGCGACTGCTTTGTATCTTTCATCAAATAAGGCGAAAATATGTCAGACTTTGAACGCTTAAGTTTTATACTAAATATTTTATGATTGAAATAATTGGTGTTTAATCATTAAAGCAACAAATGCATAAAAAGGGTCCAAAATATCGCGACGTCGATAACGTTGCCTTTATAACGCCTCCGCCTGTCCAAACACACAGAGTTATAAATACCATGTCCTAATTTGAGATGTACCAATAGAGCTTCATCGAATGAATACTTCATGTAATTGTAATTGCGACAATCTAAAGCTATTGTTAGATGAACACTCGTGTGGATGTCCTTTTATTTTACAACCCTCATGTCATTAAAGGAGATTTCCGTTGCTCCAGCTTTGGGAATATTATTTTTCAGATATTCATGTCGTAAAACAGTGTGAAATCTCTAACTGGGTATTCCTTTCTACGTGTCAAGTGTCATTTGATGAGAATGCTTTTGTATAGGCAAAGACGGCTTGTATCAATTGTAATTGCTTGATTGTACAAAGCATTCACACATTCATGAGTAATAACTACATAGTTGTTACTAGCCTGAAACTGACACGACTGTTAATTAAGATTGTTTACATATAACGCCCCCATTACCCATCTTATTTCCCCAGAACAAAAGGGCTTATTTTACAAGCATGATGTACGAGAATATCAATGTATATCAGTTGGTTGATGTAGAACTGAGATATGCTGGACAACATATGTTCTGGCATTGGAATGTAATGAAGAAATAAAGTAGCGCTAACCATCATGTGTTTTGCAATAAAGCATAGTTTGCCCTGAACTATTATAGTTAAAGCATGAGGCCGAAGGCCGAATGGTTTGACGTTATAATAGTTCAGGGAAAAACTATACTTTATTGCAAAACACATGATGGTTAGGGCTACTCTATTACTTTTTTTAGTAAGTTATTTCTACTCCAAATATAAAAATAGTTTGTAAATCACGTTAGGCCGCAAATTGAAAAACTTCAACCAGGGCCATAACTAGTGACGTCAAAGTCAATTGTTATTGACGTCATGGGCCATTGTTTCGTGACGTCACTCAAAAACTATACTTTATTGCGGAATAAAGGATGGGCGGCGCCTTTGTTCTTTACTGGAACAATACTAGAATGTTTAATATTCTACAAGTGTCTGAAGAATTACATCGATGACATTATATATGATTTTGAAATATTCATATATTCCTTGGTAAATAATGCCATGTAAGCATAACTTTATGTATCGAAAACAGAGAGAGTAACGGATTGATGTGAAGGGAATATAAACGAGTAGAGTAGACAGACTTAGTGATACGAATGTTCTATATATACCCAGTTGATTGGTTGGGAAGAACATTATAGGTCGGTGAAGTCATCAGAAAAGTGATTATGAAAATAATTAATGAATCCAACCAGAAAATGATAAAGTTATCCTCATGTCATTCAGATGACTAATGCAAATGAAAGATGAATTTTGTAATATTTGTATTTTTTTCTGATGATATTTGTTGCTAAGCTTTCCTTGCAGAAAAGGACTAGAGAAAATATTTGTTGTGTTAATATATTTTCATTCTTAATTTATTCTAGGGACTGATCGATTTAAACAACATTGAAACAGATTTTTACAAACAGCACAACCTATCCAATCGATTGTTATTCGGATGTCAATAAAGTGGAATAATACATGTACATTGGTCTCGTTTATATTAGTTAAATTCTTTTTAAAATAATCTGAATTTCTTGTGAAACACGTTCCTTTCCTCCTAAAAAAAATCTGCGATGTGAAACATCCTCTTTTAATGAAATTATTCCACGTCAAGCTTTCAATTTGAAAGTGTCTGTTGAATAATTTAGAATAAAGATCGGATTACCTCTTGTGTATAAGAAAATCGAAAAGAAATCTTGAATAACTTGAACCAGTTTTCTGACGCCTCATTTAAACAGTCATTTCGACATTCGCCTTTGACAAACGATCCTTACTGCGGGCATATTTCTGAGAATAAGTGACAGAAATAAAAAAAAATCAGTTACATAAAACATTTAGGTTTTCGATTTTTACGATCAACCCTGAATGTATAAATGTAGAAATATAATGTTTGAAATGCAACATTTGTTTAGAATCGAATTAGAAATATTAAAATGTTAAGTTAAACAATGATTCGTTACACAAGTTTAGAAATGAACGTATATCCCATATTGGCTGTTGTACTTGACCACACCATGCATGTCAGGACTGTGTACATTCGTATTGATCAATAGTTTCTTCTTATTCGGTTGTCAGTTTCTCTCCTTACTGATTAAATTTGTTTGGTTGATACGAAACGCCATGGGGTAATGCACTTGTTAATCACAATTCGCATTGAGTAATTATTTGTCTTGTCAAGTCATTTTGAATTAAAAATATATGTTTTTAAATAATGGATTGACTAAAAACTTAGAAAATCAGAAATTGAAACCAACAGTTTGATGTCCGTATAGATATTCAATAATTAATTGCGTGTTATTTCCATGAAAACATTTTATCACTGAGCGGGTAATCGCTTTTGGGGATTTAATATTGTTGTGGAATCGTACCTAGTAATTTCTGAAAGGTATGACAACGGAGTTAGAACAACAACCTGACAAGGTTTGATTCATATCAAATACATTGTTTGTCAATTGGCGCTGTAGACAGGTTGTCATTACCAATATCGACACTTCTTTGACTCAGGATGATTGATGTAGTTTCTGTACATTTTAAATGTACTACTTAACAACACGGAGTGCTGGTTTGATGGATTGGATGTTAGTTGAATAAATGTTTGAAGATGAATATGTTTCTTGATATAAATGTTCACGAATTGTGTTCCTGTTAACATGCCTTCAGACATTCCTAGTGATTAACGCCGTTCTCTTTATGTTTATTTATATACAATGTATGACTGAGCACCTATCATCAGTTGCTTCCTTCAGTTCCTGGCCAAAATTTCAAGAGTGATGACTCACTTTTGTCCGGGTATTCATCTCAATGTTGAGAACAGTACCCAGATCAGAGGTAAAAGGCGGTACGACTGATAGGTTAAATCTGATTTGAATTCAACTGCATCTGCCTGACAGGTTTTTGAAAATGAGGAGATGAGAAACAAAATTGTTGTGTTATGACATTTTTGAATAGTCGATATTGAATAAAAACCAGCCTTAGTATTATTGAGTGTCTTAAATGCTGCCACGTCGATAGCTAAGCCTTACAAGTGTCAATCATAATTACCATTACACTGTCCTGGTCTGAGATGTATCCATATAATTTCGAATTCACTGTTATATTGAACATTAAATATAGTTTTCTAATAACTGCAATATGGACAATGGGTATCTAGTTAAATAAAGAAACTTAACACTAACGTAAATGTCCTTTCACTTTACATCACTTATGTCAAATGAGGATATTTCCGTTCCTCAAGCTTGTGAAATATCATATTTCAGTTATGTTTGTCTTAAAACAATATGAAATCACCGGTTGGGTTATTCAATTTATGTATCAAATGTCATTTGATCAGAATTCTTTTGCAGAGCGTACGTGGACTGATCATACCAGCAAACCACACTCTGAGTAATAAATGGATAGTTGTTTACAAGTCTGAAACTGACACCGTTGTCGATTAAGGTTGCTTACATATAACGTCTCGATAACCCTTCATCATTTCCTCAAACAGCGATTTGGTATTTAAAGTTTAATGATTGTGAATCTCTAAATACGATGTAAACAACTATGTTTCACTGGACATGTTGTTCTGGCAAATGAAATATTATGAATATTTTTACATAAAATACGTCGATATAACACATTTCATTGTTTTTGATATATCACTTAGCATATCAAAAGATGGAAAGATGATGTATAAATCTGTGTATAGGCAACAATATGTAAGACAAAATATTAACAGGGTGTAACAGTACGGGTAAAGAATATGAAACCAGAGCGCGTTAATAGGAGTGTTGTTTACTCATGTGAGATGTTGGGAAGAATATCATAGGTCAGGAGATGCATCAACAACTTATTCCCAAGAATATAATGGATTGATTAGGATTTTGCAAATAGAAACTAATGTGATTTTTAGTATTTTTAGGAGATGATAATTGGAAATTTTAATGAGATTCTGCGTCGATGAGTTCACTAATGTATTTATTTAATCAGATTTAAGGATTAATCTTATCATACCATTACTAATTGTTGCTCCTAAAGGGACTGATTATTTAAAAAAAAGAAACTGATGTTTTGTTGTTCTTTCAAGTAACACGTTCAAAGCAAAATGTGTATCTTAGTGTAAATATCATGTAATTTGAGTTTCATTTTAACGTCCAAAAATAACTCAAGGGGCACCTACAAACGACAACCAATTATCCATTGGTAAACTAATAATTCCCAAACCATATTTCGTGATCGTCTTGTCACTGGTGCTGAATTTAGATATTTGGCATGATCAAATAGACAGATGGGTTTATATTTGTGAAATTGAGATTTTCTTAAATTTCGACTTAACTATTCCATATAATCTTTGTAACAAAGAAATCAGTACAATTACATTGCATTAATGCAAAGGAACAAATATGACTTAGGTCTAAAGCTATTAATCACTAATGAATGATTTTGTAGAGAAAAATACAAAATAGTGTTTTCGAAATTTTGACCCCTGATCATTTCAATGCCCTGCCAAATTAGTTACGGTTATCTTTAAGGTATGACATACAAATATGTTAACGCAAACTGAATGTTAACTTACGTACTCAAACATTATCCGTTTCGTTTTTGCAATACTAGGAAGCCCCAAAGACAATTCAAATCACATGATATTTGCACTAAGAACTCTCTGGGTTGATGCAATCTAAATAAATTTAGATCAACAGGTTTTATATTTGGTCATTATGTTTACAAAATAAAAAATCTGTTGATCTAAATTTATTTAGATTGGGGTTGATGATGCGCATTATGAAATGCAGTATATTATTAGGTCTTCAAGACTACGTCTGGAAGACCTATTGTTCTTATCCGGGTTTTTATTATTATTATTTATACGATTTTGTGACAGCGATTCTGACCAAACCAATCGGTCGATTTTCATGAAACTTTCAGGACTGATAGAGTATCACGGGAACTGGCTATGCGAAGCTTTTGAATTTCGAATTTCAATTTGTGCTAGAGTTATCTCCCTTTAAAGTTGAAACTTCATACTTCAATTTCTCGAAAACTAAGAAAGATAATCACACAAAACTTTCACCAAAATGTGGGCATCAACATTCCCCATCAAATAAGCACATAGCCATTTTCGGCCGTAACAATAGATTTTTAGCTATTTTCAAAAAACTTAAATTTTGGCGCAATTTCGCGATTTTGACAGTACGCGTCTTTGAAAATCTTCTTCTCATTAACGGCAAGACATACAGCAGTGTTTGATAGCTCAAATGAAAGCTAAAAGAACTGCCAAGAAACTATCGAGCCGTTTTTTTGAATTTTGATCTAGAACGTGAGTTATCTGCCCTTGAAAATGGACATTTTTTAAAAGCATCATTTTTCATGTTACATTCAAAGGGACATAACTCTGTAAGGGAATGTCGAATAAGAAATCTCTTTGATGCATTCTGTTCTACAATGATTGTTGGACAAATTCACTACAGATTATTATTATATAAAAGTTGATATTAAAGGAAATATGAGGACATAAAGAGATTTTTACATTTTTCGGCGATTTTAACATTTTTAGAGGGTTATTTTACTTTGAGAATTTTAGTTTCAAAGCTGTTACAGATAGAAATTTTATCTTTGATGTTTTGTGAAGCAGATGTAATGAGCAGACAGAAGAAAATATCAGCAAGTCATTATAAATTTTTTTCTGTCCATGACCAGTCCTTGAATATTGCGTTTTTTGGAAAATCCTCATTTTTGGCACACTTCAAAGTTCCACAGTTTCTTTATTAAGAAAGATATCTTAAAATTGATTGTATCCTCACATGCGCTATTCTAAGCTCAACGTTTGCTATGTTTTACTTTATCATAAAAATGTTGATAGTTAAGGAGCTAGAAGGACCAACATGGAGTAGGGGTCTAAAAATCTTCACATTTCAGTGCTTTCAATAAAGTTCCAAAATTCATTACTCCATTACCATTTGAGTTATCAAAACAAAACATACATCTTTGTATGATGATAAACAAGACCTCTTAGACAAAAAGCCATGTGAAGGTCAAACACTGTGTGAAGGTCAAAGAGGAATCTTGAAGACCTAAGTATTGACGCGTCAATCCTAGTTAATATTATTATTATTACTAAAAACGCAGGTAAGTGAACAAACTTATGATACGCAGCTGTATACACCTGTACCTGTCAACAATCCCCGTCACCATGACCAATATTTTTAAAATGTTACCGTCACAAAGTCACAAAGACATAAAAAGGGTTACTATGAAAAGATTGAAAAAAGAAGGTGGTCTAAGGATGATTGATATAAAAACATTTATTGAAGCTTTAAAATTATCCACTTTGAGACTTTACTGTAAAAAAGAGTCTGTAATTAATCCTTGCAAAATACCCTTTAACGATATATTCAAATTTGGGGCTTATGGTATAGAAGTTTTCAATATTAATAATCCATACTGGCTTGATGTTCTTAAGGCATGGAGTAGATACTGTAAGGAGAATGAAATAGATAATGATAATACTGATGATATCCTAGCTCAGCCCCTTTGGTTTAATCACAATTTTAAAAATACCCACCACTTTATAAAACATTGGGCTGACAGAGGAATATTATCAATTAAAGACTTATGTGACATATCAGGTTTTATGCCATTTGAAACACTTAAATATATGTATGGCATCAGAGGAACAGTGTTAGAGTACAATTCTGTTATTAATGTATTGCCAAAGCCATGGATACAAACTATAAATAATAAAATTATGATACCCATTAATAACATGAATATTACTTCCTGTAACAAAAGCCTTATTTCACTTTCAAAAGAATCTAGAATATTTTATGATAAACTAATGTCTGATGACAGACAACTTAAGATATGTTTGAAATGGGAAAACCTTTTTGACTGTGACATAGAATGTCATAAATTTTTTGACATTTATGGTTTTATGGATGTCAAACTTATTGATTTTCAATTTAAGTTTTTACATGGTATTATATATTCCAAAAGAGAGCTTTTAAAAATGAAACTGATGGATAATGACATTTGTAGCTTTTGTAATGACACACAGGAATCCATATGCCATGTTTATTGGGATTGTAATGAAACCAAGATATTTTGGAATGATGTTGAGAATTGGCTAAATACCTATCCCAAGCTGGAAATTAAAATAACAAAATATTTGGTTTGGTTTGGTAGTTTATATTTAAAAAAAATACTAAACCAAATTATTTTCTCAGCTAAAAGGCATATTCATATATGCAATATCAAAAATATTATTCCAAAACTTGGCAACTTTTTGAAAACATTAAAATTGATTTACCAGGCTGAAAAATTTATTGCTAAAAGAAATAATAATGAACAAAAATTTGAAAACAAATGGTTTCCTTTCATCCCATACCTTTGACTTAACATGCAATTTTATATATATATATATATATAATTTTGTTGTTGTTGACTTGTCATAGATATGTTTTTGTAATGTCATCATGCCTCCTTTGTCGTGTCGCTGTTATGTGTAAACATGTAACTGGGAACGAATAAAAAAAATTTAAAAATAAAAAAAAAAGTCACA